>OZ019969.1:2438127-2922526 GCA_963970395.1 Ephialtes manifestator | reverse complement strand
TATATATATATATATAAAGCTGTTAATAAGAGATTTAATAACAGATTTTACAAGTACAAATGTATAACCAAAGCAGGTGTAATAGGTTATCTTGCATACACGAAAAAATAAAACCATAACCTTATCTGACGAAATCTTGAAATCCCTAAAAGTCTTCGAATTAATATTAAAAAAAAAATGAGTAAACAATGTGCAAGATTCTACTTTGCATCCTTGTTTTAGTTAGATAAATAATCATCTTGTGCATTCGCTTTTTCTATTTCGTTATTTTGTTATTATTAGAGCGTTTTCGAAAGTAAATGTGGTAACGTATATTTAAAAAATAATTCAACATTCCGTAATAAAAAATTATGCATATATAACGGCTAAATATTGTTTCATTTACATACTAAATTTGAACTCGCTATCTCAACTTTTGCAAAATTTACAATAGAGCGATTGTGTCAATTTTTGAAAAATTCAAATTTCATAAAATCTTAACGACTTTACCGATTCGAGCCAAATCAATACCGAACAACATTGAATGCATCTGCTCTTATAAACAACTATTTAGTAAAAATAGATTAAATTTTACGAATTTAGAGCGCCCGTTTTTTTTTTCTTAAATAAATTCAGAACGGCATAAAATATCAATACTTGGCGCCGAATTAATACACCGTATCGAAAAAATATTAGCATCTAGAATGTAGGAAATACATTAATAATGCCCGCGCCCGCGAATATCTTACATTCGATATGATTCGTTGTTTTAATAATCGTTTTTCATTTCGTCCTGTACGCGCCAAAAAGTGCCAAAAAACCTATTACTATATCTATATTTTATTTACAACTTATTCTCCATTAAACGTCGAAAAATTTATCTTGCATTTGCCTGGAACGGTTGAAATTCAGCCCGAAGGTAATTTATCCAGAAAACGTGGACTGCCCCCATAACCGTTTGATGTTCTAACGGCCCTGAAGCTATTACCCTATTGGTCGAATGGGCGGAGCCAATGAAACGTGCCGGATTTCGGTGAATCAAAGCACGACAGTGCCTGGAGCTTCGACTATACTTGTTTAGAGTCGTGTCTCTGTCTCTCGCACTTTGCAGAACGGCTCGGCATCCCTTAACAATCACATCAGGTTCGACCATCGTCAAACCCGAGCGATAACGACCCTTTCGAGCTTATAAAAAAAGGCACACGAGTAGAATAGAAGAATAAAAGATGGATACAATTCGATAATTTGTCGTTAAAGTTTTATTTGGCTTTGCGTCGATTGACCCCAAGCACGCGGCGCGGGCGCCGAGTATCGTTCGATACACACGTAGAGAGAACCGCTCGTCGAGAGGCACAACGCTCGCTCGATCCTGGTGCCCGCAGGCTCGACAGACTGGAAATCGATGCTAAAGCTTGGGAAGCAAAGTGGGAGAGAGGCAGCGACGTGCACACCGCCAGTGCCGTACGTACAGTACGCGTTAGGGTAAACGGCCCAGTTTCTGACACCGCATTACATTTATAACCAGTAAATAAAGTTTTCGTCAAACCTTAATAAAATTTACAGACAAATTGAAGACCGTTTTATACTGCCGATTATTGCCGAGATACGAATGTTTTTTATAGAATATTTCATTCAAGTTGCGACTGTCGTTTCAGTGGCTTCCGAGCGACATTCGCAGTAACATGCGAAAATTTCGGATTTATACCCTTAAGTAAGTATTAAATACTATAAAAGTGATATGAATACCTTCAGAATAAATCACACTATAGATCTGATACGTAAAAGTTCATCCAAAGTCTAGTTCTTCCCATAAATTCTCGGAGTCAATAGTGCATCACCTTATTCAGGTTATGTCGCAGTTTCTGACACTGAATGTATAACCTATGTGGAAGCGTCAGAAACTGGGGACTGGTTGGTGTCACAAACTGCGACATGCGTGTCAGAAACTGGGTCCGCGATGGTGTCAGAAACTGCGACATGGAAGTTTCAACAGTGTCAGTAACCCCGTCAGTAATTTAATTATTATTTCTTAATGATTTAACTTCGAAATCGGGTGAATCTCATTGAGAAGGGCTCGGATGTACACGTCAAAGAATTTTTATTTCAGTTTCATAATATAACTATAATATAACGTGTGTAAATAATAGAAAACCGGGAGCGCGGTTCTAAAGATGTCAGAAACTGGCCGTTTACCTTACGAAGCTTCAATCCTCTGTACGTACGTATCGTCGTCGATGCTTCGCAAATCCCTCCTCTTCCTCTCTCGCTTTACTATATTCTCCTATATAAACCCTTTGCCCTCTTCGCCACTCCTCTTGCGCCGTGTGAAAGTGCATATAGACACTGTACGCAGGCGCATAGGGAACTTTGGTCGCGGTTGATGACGCTCTCCTTCGTATATGTAGCATGTATAGCCCCACGATCGGGGCACACACGTGCGCGCACTCAGCGCACACGGTACGTGCATCGCGAGGCCCCCACGACTTCAGGCCATGACGTACGTACGTACGTACGTGTATATGTACACGTATATCGTGTGCATGGAGCGGCGGAATGGTAGAGAGAGAGAGAGAGATATACAGACCTCGGAGTGCTTTGCGCGTGTACTGTGGCGAATACTGTACAGTAGGGTGTTGCCATCGAGTCTCGCTGCTGGTAGCTTTTATACTGATGCAGACTATACCCGCTGAGTCTATACTACAACATCGTTTTGCTACATCATCATGTTTTTTAAAAAATGTACATGTGCTTTCGGATAGTACGCAAAGCATTATTGCGAAAAAATTAAGTACGTTTTTTTTATAAACGTATATATTACGATTATTATTAAATATTAATAATTGTGGATATTAAATTGGACATATTCCTGTAATTTTTTTTTATTTTGGAAGTAAATAGTAAAGTATTATTGCGAAAAGATTAAGTACACGTTTTTTTTTATCAACATATATATTACGATTATTAGTATTAGTAAATATTAATAATTGTGGATATTAAACTGGAAATATTCATGTAATTTTTTTTATTTTCTAAGTAAATAATAAATTATTATTGCAAAAAAAATAAGTACACGTTTTTTTTAAACGTAAATATTACGATTATTAGTAAATATTAATAATTGTGAATATTAAATTGAAAATATTCCTGTAATTTTTTTTATTTTCTAAGGAAATAATAAATTATTATTGCGAAAAAAATTGAGTACACGTTTTTTTTTATAAACGTATATATTGCGATTATTATTAAATATTAATAATTGTGGATATTAAATTGGTAATATTCCTGTAATTTTTTTTTATTTTGGAAGCAAATAGTAAACTATTGTTGCGAAAAAATTAAGTACGTTTTTTTTTATAAACGCAAATATTACGATTATTAGTAAGTATTAATAATTGTGGATATTAAATTGGAAATATTCATGTAATTTGTTTTTATTTTGGAAGAAAATAATAAATTATTATTGCGAAAAAATTAAGTACACGTTTTTTTTTTTTATAAACGTATATATTACGATTATTAGTAAATATTAATAATTGTGGATATTAAATTGTAAATATTCCTGTAATTTTTTTTATTTTCTAAGTAAATAATAAATTATTATTGCGAAAAAATTGAGTACACGTTATTTTTTTATAAACGTAAATATTACGATTATTAGTAAATATTAATAATTGTGGATATTAAATAGGAAATATTCCTGTAATTTATTTTATTTTGAAAGTAGATAATAAATTATTATTGCGAAAAGATTAAGTACACGTTTTTTTTTATCAACATATATATTACGATTATTAGTATTAGTAAATATTAATAATTGTGGATATTAAACTGGAAATATTCATGTAATTTTTTTTATTTTCTAAGTAAATAATAAATTATTATTGCAAAAAAAATAAGTAAACGTTTTTTTTAAACGTAAATATTACGATTATTAGTAAATATTAATAATTGTGAATATTAAATTGAAAATATTCCTGTAATTTTTTTTATTTTCTAAGTAAATAATAAATTATTATTGCGAAAAAATTGAGTACACGTTTTTTTTTATAAACGTATATATTGCGATTATTATTAAATATTAATAATTGTGGATATTAAATTGGTAATATTCCTGTAATTTTTTTTTATTTTGGAAGCAAATAGTAAACTATTATTGCGAAAAAATTAAGTACGTTTTTTTTTTATAAACGCAAATATTACGATTATTAGTAAGTATCAATAATTGTGGATATTAAATTGGAAATATTCATGTAATTTGTTTTTATTTTGGAAGAAAATAATAAATTATTATTGCGAAAAAATTAAGTACACTTTTTTTTTTTTATAAACGTATATATTACGATTATTAGTAAATATTAATAATTGTGGATATTAAATTGGAAATATTCCTGTAATTCCTTTTTATTTTCTAAGTAAATAATAAATTATTATTGCGAAAAAATTGAGTACACGTTTTTTTTTATAAACGTATATATTGCGATTATTATTAAATATTAATAATTGTGGATATTAAATTGGACATATTCCTGTAATTTTTTTTTATTTTGGAAGTAAATAGTAAAGTATTATTGCGAAAATATTAAGTACGTTTTTTTTTTATAAACGTATATATTACGATTATTAGTAAATATTAATAATTGTGGATATTAAATTGGAAATATTCATGTAATTTTTTTATTTTGGAAGAAAATAATAAATTATTATTGCGAAAAAATTGAGTACACGTTTTTTTTTATAAACGTATATCGATTATTCGTAAATATTAATAATTGTAGATATTAAATTGAAAATATTCCTGTAATTCCTTTTTATTTTCTAAGTAAATAATAAATTATTATTGCGAAAAAATTGAGTACACGTTTTTTTTTATAAACGTATATATTGCGATTATAATTAAATATTAATAATTGTGGATATTAAATTGGTAATATTCCTGTAATTTTTTTTTATTTTGGAAGCAAATAGTAAACTATTATTGCGAAAAAATTAAGTACGTTTTTTTTTATAAACGCAAATATTACGATTATTAGTAAGTATTAATAATTGTGGATATTAAATTGGAAATATTCATGTAATTTGTTTTTATTTTGGAAGAAAATAATAAATTATTATTGCGAAAAAATTAAGTACACGTTTTTTTTTTTTATAAACGTATATATTACGATTATTAGTAAATATTAATAATTGTGGATATTAAATTGGAAATATTCCTGTAATTCCTTTTTATTTTCTAAGTAAATAATAAATTATTATTGCGAAAAAATTGAGTACACGTTTTTTTTTATAAACGTATATATTGCGATTATTATTAAATATTAATAATTGTGGATATTAAATTGGACATATTCCTGTAATTTTTTTTATTTTGGAAGTAAATAGTAAAGTATTATTGCGAAAATATTAAGTACGTTTTTTTTTTATAAACGTATATATTACGATTATTAGTAAATATTAATAATTGTGGATATTAAATTGGAAATATTCATGTAATTTGTTTTTATTTTGGAAGAAAATAATAAATTATTATTGCGAAAAAATTAAGTACACATTTTTTTTTATAAACGTATATCGATTATTCGTAAATATTAATAATTGTAGATATTAAATTGGAAATATTCCTGTAATTTTTATTTATTTTCTAAGTAAATAATAAATTATTATTGCGAAAAAATTAAGGACACGTTTTTTTTTTAATAAACGTAAATATTACGATTATTAGTAAATATTAATAATTGTGGACATTAAATTGGAAATATTCCTGTAATTTCTTTTTATTTTCTAAGTAAATAATAAATTATTATTGCGAAAAAATTAAGTACACATTTTTTTTTAATAAACATATATATTACGATTATAAGTAAATATTAATAATTGTGGATATTAAATTGTAAATATTCCTGCAATTTTTGTTATTTTGGAAGTAAATAGTAATTTTTTTTTTATATATATTTATTTATTTTAAAAAAAAGATTGCTTAATACGGGCAGAGACTATATTCCATCTTTCTGCTATTTCAGCATGTATCAAAAATATATATGTGCGGTCGGGTAGTACGCAAAGCATTTTTGTGAAAATAATTAAGCCGACAATTTTTTTATTTTATTTTATTTTTTTCATAAATGTTCGGACTTCTAAAAAAATTGTTCATTCCGTCCATTCGTTTTTGAAAATTTATCTCCTTTTCTTCATTCACGATTTTAACTTCATAATAAATTGTATATTTATGCAATTTAAAAAAAAATCTATGAAAATAATACTGTATATTTTCGTAACACCTCGCGACTGAAAAATATATTTCCTCTGCGTTAGCAGCGAATACTGGACGGCATTGTAGAACTCCGGCTATACTCCACTTCATTATCATACCGCTATATCATGTCGCAAAACCTACATGTACGAGTGTATTCGGGCGGACACTGTAAAGTTACCATTTAACCTCGATGTTTATAGCGTATATAATGCTGCGAGCGATACATTTTAAACTATACCGCAAGCCATAATTCTGCTATAACATCATATTTCATCGTGTAACAAAGTGTAATAGAGAAAAAGGATAAAAAATGAAAAATAAAAACAAGCATGCAATGTAGAATCTTGCACATTGCTTCCTCATTATTTTTCGGTTTTTACAAAGCTAACTCTATGAGGAAGTATGTTAATCAATTTTGGCTTCCGATTATGTCAATTTTTTGAAAAATTAAAAATTCCATAAAATCTTAACCACTTTATCGATTCGAGCCAAATTCAATACCAAGCAACATTGTTTGCACCTGATCTTATAAACAACTATTTAGCAAAATAGACTAAATTTTATGAAAGTTATAGAGCGCCCACGTCCTTTTTTCAAAAAAATTCAAAACAGCATAAAAACGAAATTTGTGTATATAATTTGTCAAAAACTGCAACAATTAAAGAGGGGATGGTGCTACACTTGTGCACCAAATTTGAGCTCGCTATCTCAAGTTTTGCAAAAGTTACAATAGAGCGATAATGTCAATTTTTTGAAAAATTCAAAATTCCATAAAATCTTAACCACTTTATCGATTCGAGCCAAATTCAATACCAAACAACATTGTTTGCACCTGATCTTATAAACAACTATTTAGCAAAATAGACTAAATTTTATGAAAGTTATAGAGCGCCCACGTCCTTTTTTCAAAAAAATTCAAAACAGCATAAAAACGAAATTTGTGTATATAATTTGTCAAAAACTGCAACAATTAAAGAGGGGATGGTGCTTCACTTGTGTACCAAATTTGAGCTCGCTATCTCAAGTTTTGCAAAAGTTACAATAGAGCGATAATGTCAATTTTTTGAAAAATTCAAAATTCCATAAAATCTTAACCACTTTATCGATTCGAGCCAAATTCAATACCAAACAACATTGAGCGCACCTGATCTTATAAACAACTATTTAGCAAAATAGACTAAATTTTACGAAAGTTAGAGCGCCCACGCCCTTTTTAAAAAAAATTCAAAACGTCATAAAATCGAAATTTGTGTATATAATTTGTCAAAAACTGCAACAATTAAAGAGGGGATGGTGCTTCACTTGTGTACCAAATTTGAGCTCGCTATATCAAGTTTTGCAAAAGTTACAATAGAGCAATAATGTCAATTTTTTGAAAAATTCAAAATTCCATAAAATCTTAACCACTTTATCGATTCGAGCCAAATTTAATACCGAACAACATTGAGTGCACCTGATTTTATAAACAACTATTTAGCAAAATAGACTAAATTTTACAAAATTTAGAGCGCCCACGTCCTTTTTTCAAAAAATTCAAAACGTCATAAAATCGAAATTTGTGTATATAATTTGTCAAAAAACTGCAACAATTAAAGAGGGGATGGTGCTTCACTTGTGTACCAAATTTCAGCTCGATATCTAAACCCATTCTTCAGTTATAGGCGATTGAATTTTCGAAGTTGTATACATACACACACACACACACACACACATACGGACAATTTTTTTAGATCACTTTTCTCGACGTTTTGGACCATTTTGAATATCCTGACTTGAAAATCTGGAAATTTTTTTGTGCCTTAAAAAAAATCGGTTTTTCGGGGACAAAATTTGAAACTAATCAAAAAACGCCATTTTGTTTTAGTTCTGAAATTTTTTTGAAAAATACTATGATGAACAACAAAACTTTTGGTCTACAAGCCAAAATGGAGAAAAAATGTTGGAAAATTTTTTTTTCCTAAATAAAAATTGTTTTTTCGGGGACAAAATTTGAAACTAATCAAAAAACGCCATTTTGTTTTAGTTCTGAAATTTTTTTGAAAAATACTATGATGAACAACAAAACTTTTGGTCTACAAGCCAAAATGGAGAAAAATTTTTGGAAATTTTTTTTTTCCTAAAAAAAAATTGTTTTTTCGGGGACAAAATTTGAAACTAAACAAAAAACGCCATTTTGTTTTAGTTCTGAAATTTTTTTGAAAAATACTACGATGAACAACAAAACTTTTGGTCTACAAGCCAAATTGGAGAAAAATTGTTGGAAAATTTTTTTTTCCTAAAAAAAAAATCGTTTTTTCGGGGACAAAATTCGAAACTAAACTAAAAACGCCATTTTGTTTTAGTTCTGAAATTTTTTTGAAAAATACTACGATGAACAACAAAACTTTTGGTCTACAAGCCAAAATGGAGAAAAATTGTTGGAAATTTTTTTTTTTTCTAAAAAAAAATTGTTCGAAATTTTTTTTTTTTCTAAAAAAAAATTGTTGGAAATTTTTTTTTTTTCTAAAAAAAAATTGTTGGAAATTTTTTTTTTTTCTAAAAAGAAATTGTTTTTTCGGCGACAAAATTTGAAAATAAACAAAGCGACAAAATTTGAAAATAAACAAAAAACGCCATTTTGTTTTAGTTCTGAACTTTTTTTAAATACTACGATGAACAACAAAACTTGTGGTCTACAAGCCAAAATGGAGAAAAATTTTTGGAAATTTTTTTTTTCCTAAAAAAAATCGTTTTTTCGGGGACAAAATTTGAAACTAAACAAAAAACGCCATTTTGTTTTAGTTCTGAATTTTTTTTTAAATACTACGATGAACAAAATTTTTGGTCTACAAGCCAAAATGGAAAAAAATTGTTGGAAATTTTTTTTTTCCTAAAAAAAAAAATTGTTTTTTCGGGGACAAAATTTGAAACTGAACAAAAAACGCCATTTTGTTTTAGTTCTGAAATTTTTTTGAAAAATACTATGATGAACAACAAAACTTTTGGTCTACAAGCCAAAATGGAGAAAAATTTTTGGAAATTTTTTTTTTCCTAAAAAAAAATTGTTTTTTCGGGGAGGAAATTATGAAACTAAAAAAAAACGCCATTTTGTTTTAGTTCTGAATTTTTTTTTAATACTACGATGAACAACAAAATTTTTGGTCTACAAGTCAAAATAGAGAAAAATTATCTCTATTTTTTTTTTTTTTTTCATGAAAAAAAAAATCCTCTAAAAATTAATGCTCTGTATCCTCATAACGATACAGTCGGTTTTTCGGGAAAAATTTTTGAAACTAAACGTAAAACGCCATTTTGTTTTAGTTCTGAATTTTTTTTTAAAACTGCGATGAACAAAAAAATTTTTGATCGAGAAGCCAAAATGGAGAAAACATTTCTATTTTTCAATTCATGGAAAAAAAAATCCTATAAAAATAATGCTCTGTATCGTTATAACGCGCGACTGAAAAATATATTTTCTCCGCGTTAGGCAGCGAATACCGAACGGCATTGTAGAACTCACCGGCTATACTCCACTCCATTATCATACCGCTATATCATGTCGTAAAACGTACATGTACCAGACAGTGCTAGTGTGGCTCTGAGTGTCGGGATCTCTAGAGGTTCGACAACACAACACATGTGCCGAATATACATGCGCGCGCATATCCTCCTCACGGACGACATGTACTGTAGTGCATAACTATGTTTTATTCCACACGACGACGGATAGCCGAGTGTAAGCGAGCGTCAGAATTCAGTCGTCCGTGGGATGTTGTTGATGGTGGTGGTAGGTAGTGATGGTGGCGATGGCAGCGATGGCAGAGAGCGACGGGGCCAACAACGACGGCGACGCCGACGACGACGACGACGACGATAGTTGTGTTAGTAGTGATGGCGGCGTGAGGACGTGAGATTTCGCTTCCATGGCCGCTTCGTTGTTGCCCCCACTACCCGAGCGCAAACCTCAATACATGCTCGAAGCTCTCGCTTGTTTGACGCACTAACACACAGAGGAAAGCGAACATTATATATATATGGGGCATTCCATCCCAACTCGACCAGTTTTTTAATAAAAATTAATTTACATAAAAAATGAATGTAGGATTTTTGAGATTGTTTTTTAACGTTTTCTAATTATAAATAGTAGTAGTAGTTTTATTTCCATGTATACCCTATTGGGTGTTTACAGTTTCCCTTCCCATACATGTAATCCCCCATAGAATCTGTTATCAAAAATACATTTTTGGTGTATTGCCAAATACACTATTCATTTAGACTCTGTACCAACAAAACGCAAAATAACTGTCTCTCATTCAGTCTTCTGTTCCCGCTTTTCGCGACATCTTTAGAAATCACCATAGTCCTCTCAAATTTCCTCTGAAACGCTCATAGTCTGTATCCTTTCTTCATTGTTCCCTCGATGTTCACTTTTCCAAAATATTGTTTCGCTACTGTTTTCTTCCCTCGTGTTTCCGTCGCTGTTGACATATTCGATTATCCTTTTCTCGTTGTTCCGTTGGTGTAGACTTTCCCAAAATATCCTTTCCCTGCTATCTTCTTCCCGCTTCTTCTTTAGTTCTCTTCTCTTCTATTTCTCCACAATGATTTTCTTATAATGTTTCCTCTCAATTTCACTACTTCCACCATGTTCTTGATTCCAGATGTTCTCTTCTTCCGCATATCCTGAATTTTTCCCAGCATCTCCTGCAACATTTCTGTTTCCAGCTACTTCCCTTTGTTTTCTTTTCGATTTTCCGTATATCTTCTACCCTGGTCGGTTGTTGTTGGCTAACGGGTCTGTGTTCCCTTCCTTATCGACCGTAAATTTCCGTGTTTCAGCACCATCTACCGCTGCTTTCTTATTTCCAAATTTCTCGCCGCCATCTTGCCCTATTCCCGGCAGGCTAACCTCACGCAGGAAAGCCGCACAAAAAGTTCTCAGTCTTGTTCAGCACATAATATTTTCTTCAGATAACACTTCCCCGTACACTTTGTCTTATTCCTGACATTTTGGTGTGCCTTTTGATGGTGGCCTCTGTTCCGCCCACCAAATATTTTCCAAAAACACCGGACTCCGCCGCAGACAAATCCACGCGGCGCCAACGCCACCAACTCTTTTAATTATAAATATTTGAAGCTAAACAAAAAACGCCATTTTGTTTTAGTTCGCAATTTTTTTTTTTAGATACTGCGATAACATCAACATTTTTGGTCCATAAGCCAAAATGGAAAAAACGTTATTTCTATTTTTTTGTTCGTGTATTTTATGATGTTTTTTTTATAAATGGGGCATTCCATACCAATTACAGATTTTTCAAAATTATGTTTTTTGTTTAGCTTTAGATATTTATAATTTTTTTAATGTAAAAAAATCAGAATAGATTCTACTTCCATTTTTTTATGTATATTTTTTCTGAAAAAATCGCGAACCATGTTTGAGAAGTTGACGGCACGGACTTATGTACAGGTCTGGAAACTCCTACAGATTTTATGTGGGGGGGGGGGGGGGGGAATTCCTAATGTAGATGTTTTTCATACTTCACCTAGCGACCGCTTAGGTCACTGCGATCGAGGGATGTTCGGCGCGCATGCGCATTTGTCCATTTTGTGGCGCGCATGCGCATTTGTCCATTTTGTGGCGCGCATGCGCATTTGTCCATCTTGTGGCGCGCATGCGCATTTGTCCATTTTGTGGCGCACGTATTTTTTAGGCATTTCATATGAAAAAAAACGAGGAACGTGAATAATTACATTTAAAAGTGATACATGATGATAGAAAATTAAATAAATTGAAGGTAGTATGAACGGGACACTCCCGCCAAACGTGATTTTCAGACAAAATTTCGAGTTTATTCCTAGCTAGATGCTAATGATTCAGCATTCCATACGCATAACCAACACTTTGCAAATGTATAATTTTATAACTATTGGGAATCAACACCAAGCAAAAATGGCCGCGTTATCCCAGTCGGTCTTTGCACTCTTCATTTGTAAGAGTTTTAATTATTTCAACGAATATATCATTACAAAATGTTGAGATTTAAGTAAATTCGAGTCGATCATCTCATCGACCGTTATGGTTTTGTTTGTTGTGATCGATCTATTCAATCCATGGCCGGCAGTCTTACGGACCATACGTTACAACCCTCGACTGTAACCTGATCTCTTTTTAATAAAACGTGATTTATTTACGCTGACTAAGTACTTTGCTCAATACAAAAAAATGTTTATCCAGTTATGAATACCGATTTATATTAATGATAAATTGTTTTTTTAAATAAAATCATAGGTTATGACGACTAGGATAAAGGAGATTAAAAAAAAATCCCCGAGATGTCGTGTTGCTACATGTTATTTCCCAATACTCACTTCAGCACTTCAGCACATATTTTCGGATGATGAAACTTTGTTCAAAATGTCTTTCACAGACAAATTGGCTCGATTTTAAAGCACTTTGTTTCGGAAAACCGGCAGTAATCGCAGCTTGCCATTTTTGGCGTAAGATATGATCCCCCGGCACTTTGAACACTGATCGTTTCACAGTTAGACTCTTGTTGTCGGTTTTGTAAGTCGAAATTATACACGATTTCGTCATTTTGTTTAATACAATTTGGCATAGATTTGCAAAAATACGGTTTCGAAAATTCGGGGAAGGTTAATTTACTCAACGTATCGAGTTGTAACGTAAACAACATCCTTTACGTGTAGCGCACCTAGGGGCCACCATGAGAACTATCAGGGGCGGTTTAACAGCTACGCCCAGGCCTAGGGCGCCGCAGTCTGGGGGGCGCAAGCGACTGAACTTTTTTTCTAATTTTTAAAATTGTTGTAAAAACGAAAAAAAGAATCGTTGCGTTAAGCTTTTTTATGGAACGAAGGGGGCGCCTCGAATCTCCGGGCCTAGGGCTCTTGCACCGTTAAGCCACCCCTGAGAACTATGCGAAACGTCTTCGCTAAGAGTGACACCCCCCACCACCAGAGTTTCCAGACCTGTATGTAAGACTCCATTAATAAAAAAAAAATTTCTTGTCCATCGCAGCATTTTTCAAAAAAATTTAAGATTACAAAAAATAACGTTTTTCGTTTAGCTTTAAATATTTATAATTAAAAAAACTTAAAAAAAAAATCTGTAAAAACTTCTACTTTATTTTTTTATGTATATTCATTTTTATGAAAAAATCGCGAACCATATTTGGGAAGTTGTGAGTCGGCGAGTTGATATGGAATGCCCCATTTATTAAAAGAAACATCATAAAATACAAAAAACAAAAAATAGAAACAATGTTTTCTTCACTTTGGCTTGTGGACCAAAAATTTTCTTGTTCATCGCAGTATTTTTAAAAAATACCGTTTTTTGGTTAGCTTTTAAATATTTATAATTTAAAAAATATCGTTAAAAAAACCTGAAAAAAAATTCTAAATTCATTTTTTATGTATATTACTTTTTTATAAAAAAATCGAGAACCATATTTGGGAAATTGTGGATTAGCCGTTGGACGAGTTGGTATGGAATGCCCCATTTATTAAGAAAAACATCATCAAATATTTAAAAAAAAATAGAAACAATGTTTTTTTCACTTTGGCTTGTGGACTAAAAATTTTTTTGTTCGTCGCAGTGTTTAAAAAAAAATGCCGTTTTTTGGTTAGCTTTACATATTTATAATTAAAAAAACGTCGTTAAAAAAAACCTGAAAAAAATTCTAATTTCATTTTTTGTGTATATTAATTTTTTATAAAAAAAAATGGCGAACCATATTTGGGAAGTTGTGGGTCGGCCGTTGGACGAGTTGGTATGGAATGCCCCATTTATTAAAAAAAACATCATCAAATATTAAAAAAAAATAGAAACAATATTTTTTTCACTTTGACTTATGGACTAAAAATTTTCTTGTTCATCACAGTATTAAAAAAAATACCGTTTTTTGGTTAGCTTTAAATATTTATAATTAAAAAAACGTCGTTAAAAAAAACCTGAAAAAGTTACTAATTTCATTTTTTATGTATATTAATTTTTTATAAAAAAAAAATGGCGAACCATATTTGGGAAGTTATGGGTCGGCCGTTGGACGAGTTGGTATGGAATGCCCCATTTATTTAAAAAAACATCATCAAATATTTAAAAAAAAATAGAAACAATATTTTTTTCACTTTGGCTTGTGGACCAAAAATTTTCTTGTTTATCGCAGTATTTAAAAAAAAATGCCGTTTTTGGTTAGCTTTAAATATTTATAATTTTAAAAAACGTCGTTAAAAAAACCTGAAAAAAATTCTAATTTAATTTTTTATGTATATGTATTAATTTTTTATTAAAAAAATCGCGAATCATATTTGGGACATTGTGGGTCGGCCGTTGGACGAGTTGATATGGAATGCCCCATTTATTAAAAAAACATCATCAAATACAAAAAAAAAATAGAAACAATGTTTTCTTCACTTTGGCTTGCGGACCAAAAATTTTCTTGTTCATCGCAGTATTTAAAAAAAAATACCGTTTTTTGGTTAGCTTAAATATTTATAATTAAAAAAACGTCGTTAAAAAAAAACCTGAAAAAAGATTCTAATTTCTTTTTTTATGTATATTCTTTTTTTATAAAAAAAATGGCGAACCATATTTGGGAAATTGTGGGTCGGCCGTTGGTCGATTTGGCATGGAATGCCCCGTATGTTTCTGAGCTCTGTGCTGCTCTGTGCTGCTCGGTTCGCTCGTTTGCCTCAGCGGGCTACAACATCGCCGTCGAGTAGTCGCCAGCATACCGATGGAAAGTGCCTAGCGAGCGTATATACGCGTAAGCGGCGCTGTGTGCGCTTCTCGCTTTTGCCGTTCCTTCTCTCTCCATCGGTAACTTTCCACGCTCGCTAACCGCTTAGCGGCGATTCCCAAGGAAAATATATAATATCCATCGAGGAAAATGCCTCTACCTGCCTTAAACGCTTCACCGATTTTTCCTTCTTCGTGAACGAGGAAACAATTGGCCTTTGCAGCACGAAATCCCGATAAATTGGTGAAACTATGTTAATTCTTTCGCAGGTATAAAATAGAATAACCCGGCGGAATTACACAATGAAGGGCGCAGGTATATTCCTCGAAGTGCCTCAATAAAAATTTATCCCAGCCACAATAACTGAGCTTTATACTGCTTTCGTTACTTCGACGAAAGACTAGCGGAAGAAGAGGGAAAGAGATTTAGTGAACCTTTTTATTTAACCGTAGACAGGTACACTGGGTGTCCGACATTCAGCCCCCTTTTAACACGATCTATGAAATTATGCACATGACTTATATTTGAAGGAAAAATTAGAAAAAATGAAAAAATCGTTTGCTAATACATTTAAAAAAATGTATCGTAGCCAAAACGACATCTTCTTGAAATTATGCAGGTGAAATTACAGCCAATGTAGCATTAGGTTTAAGAAACACAGATGTAAAATTAATTATGAACAAATGTTCTGGTTAAACAAAGTTTTAACAATTTGTAATTGGCTCAGCCTAAGCACAATTAATCATATTATTATTATTATTACTTTTAGCGATCGGATTCCTCATTTCTAGGATTATGAAAATATAATACAATCATAATTTTCTTATTTTTAATTTAAAAAAAAGGAAATATAAGCCAATAGGAGTTGTAATTATAATTTGCAATATTGAGAACAAAATAATGATCTATATTTTGTCAATAAATCACGATTACTACTACTACTAATTTAACCATCGACTTTTCAGTAATTGTGAGAAAATATGATTTATGCAGCTTTCTTGTTTAATCCTAGAATGAAACACTCGATGTTCCACACTTAGATTTTTTAATTTACATTTTTTGCCTTCGTGCACGATTTATATGTAGCAAAAAAAAAAAAACTCGATTGTCAACGGGCGTATAATTAACCGTTAAAAAAAAAGTAGCTTCGAAATTATTTTCAGAAATGTTGTTACACGAATGGCACCTTTTTAAAATTGGGGGTGACGTACACCCAGTGTAGCCTTAGCGCCACATTCGCAACTCTGTTCCAGAGTTACGAAAACATAATTTCAATATGAACGTTTCAGTCATTATAAAAGAAAATGATTTATATAACATCCTTTTTTAACCCTAAAAAGGTACACTAGGTGTCTCACACCCAGTTATTTTCAACAAAAACAATATATTTCTGCAAAATGCCTTCGTACACGATTTATATATACAAAAAAGTAGAACTTTGCAAATTGCTTCCCCATTATTGTTGGATTTTTATAAATCTACCACTATGAGGAAGCAGGTTAATCTATTTTGGCTTCCTCATAGAGGAAGCTTTGTAAAAACCCAACAATAATGAGGAAGCAATTTGCAAAGTTGTACTTTGCAGCCTAGTTTAAAAAAAATTTAAATCGCATTAGTTTTGAACCCCTTGACAGATTCTCGCCAGATTCGAACTGATGCTTAGTTTGCCCACACTCTATTTGTGGACCAAATTTGAGCCGGATATCATAAAAATTGCGGAAGTTAGAGCACGAACAAAAAATTCAAAATGCCATAAATTTTAAACCCCTTAACGGATTGACGTCAAATTCACTCCCAAACTTAATTTAATAACAGTCCACTTGTGGACTAAATTTGAGCCCGATATCTCAAAAATTGCAAAAGTTAGAGCGCGAACAAAAAATTTCAAGAAATTTGAAAATGCCATAAATTGTGAACCCCTTAACGGATTGACACTAAATTTAATCCCAAACACTATTTGATAACAGTCCACATCTGCTCCAAGTTTGAGCCGGATATCATAAAAATTGCGGGAGTTAGAGCACGAACAAAAAATTCAAAGTGCCATAAATTTTAAACCCCTTAACGGATTGACGTCAAATTCACTCCCAAACTTTATTTAATAACAGTTCACTTGTGGACTAAATTTGAGCCCGATATCTCAAAAATTTCAAAAGTTAGAGCACGAACAAAAAATTTCAAGAAATTTGAAAATGCCATAAATTGTGAACCCCTTAACGGATTGACACCAAATTTAATCCCAAACACTATTTGATAACAGTCCACTTCTGGTCCAAGTTTGAGCCGGATATCATAAAAATTGCGGGAGTTAGAGCACAAACAAAAAATACAAAATGCCATAAATTTTAAACCCCTTAATGGATTGACGTCAAATTCACTCCCAAACTTTATTTAATAACAGTTCACTTGTGGACTAAATTTGAGCCCGATATCTCAAAAATTTCAAAAGTTAGAGCACGAACAAAAAATTTCAAGAAATTTGAAAATGCCATAAATTGTGAACCCCTTAACGGATTGACACCAAATTTAATCCCAAACACTATTTGATAACAGTCCACATCTGCTCCAAGTTTGAGCCGGATATCATAAAAATTGCGGGAGTTAGAGCACGAACAAAAAATTCAAAGTGCCATAAATTTTAAACCCCTTAACGGATTGACGTCAAATTCACTCCCAAACTTTATTTAATAACAGTTCACTTGTGGACTAAATTTGAGCCCGATATCTCAAAAATTTCAAAAGTTAGAGCACGAACAAAAAATTTCAAGAAATTTGAAAATGCCATAAATTTTAAACCCCTTAACGGATTGACGTCAAATTCACTCCCAAACTTTATTTAATAACAGTTCACTTGTGAACTAAATTTGAGCCCGATATCTCAAAAATTGCAAAAGTTAGAGCACGAACAAAAAATTTCAAGAAATTTAAAAATGCCATAAATTGTGAACCCCTTAACGGATTGACACCAAATTTAGTCCCAAACACTATTTGATAACAGTCCACTTCTGCGCCAAGTTTGAGCCGGATATCATAAAAATTGCGGGAGTTAGAGCACGAACAAAAAATTCAAAATGCCATAAATTGTAAACCCCTTGACGGATTGACGTCAAATTCACTCCCAAACTTTATTTAATAACAGTTCACTTGAGGACTAAATTTGAGCCCGATATCTCAAAAATTGCAAAAGTTAGAGCACGAACAAAAAATTTCGAGAAATTTGAAAATGCCATAAATTGTGAACCCCTTAATGGATTGACACCAAATTTAATCCCAAACACTATTTGATAACAGTCTACTTCTGCTCCAAGTTTGAGCCCGATATCTTAAAAATTGCGGGAGTTAGAGCACGAACAAAAAATTCAAAATGCCATAAATTTTAAACCCCTTAACGGATTGACGTCAAATTCACTCCCAAACTTTATTTAATAACAGTTCACTCGTGGACTAAATTTGAGCCCGATATCTCAAAAATTTCAAAAGTTAGAGCACGAACAAAAAATTTCAAGAAATTTGAAAATGCCATAAATTGTGAACCCCTTAACGGATTGACACCAAATTTAATCCCAAACACTATTTGATAACAGTCCACTTGTGGTCCAAGTTTGAGCCGGATATCATAAAAATTGCGGGAGTTAGAGCCCGAACTGACATTTTCCAAAAACTTCAAAATGCCATAAATTTTGAACACCTTGATGGATTAACTCCAAATTCAATCCCATACCTTGTTTAACGACACTTTACTCGTGGTTTAAATTTGAGCCCGATATCTTAAAAATTGCGACGGCTATCGTGCTAACAAAAAATTGTGCACATACGCACACACACACACACACACATGCAGACATTTTTTCGAAACCACTTTTCTCGACGTTTTAGACCATTCTTAGTGTCCTGACATGAAAATCTCGAAAAAAAAAAAATTTCACGATAACAAAGCTTCCTCTATGAGGAAGCAAAATCATCAAAAACTCGATCATCACCAATCGTATTCTAAACCTTAAAAAAAAAAAAACAGAACCTTCGAAATTATTCCAAAAACGTAGCACGAACCTCATTTTCCCGGGTGACATACACCCAGTGTGGTCTTACCGCCAACTCCGCAAGAATGTTTTTTTTTTTTAATGCATTACAAAATCCCAATTTAAATATCGACTTTTCACTCATAGACGTAAAAAATCTGATCAATGATTTTATTCGTATGTGAATAAGAATAAATCAGTATATTTCTAGCGCCGATGAGCGAGAAGAAACGAGCGTGTTTGCCTGTGTGTTTTTGTGTCTCTTTCTCTTTCTCTCTCTCTCTCTCGCATCGCTACCGCTCTCGACGGTTTTCCACTTCGCTACGAGCCAGAGAAATATAGTTGTTTCTCTCTGTTGGTTGGCAAATGTCGGAGGGAGATAGAAGGAACAGCCGGCTATAATCCCGCAGTAAAGACCCGGGCACGAACGGCGAGTCTCGACGGCCGCGCACCGTTATGTTCCGGCGCGACGGCGCAACGATGGAACCCATGCTGCTGCTGCTATACGGCTCTGCTGTTGCTGTTGCTGCTTCTGCTGTTGGAACCCTCGTGTGCCTGCTGTGGAACCCCTATAGAAAGAGGACCCCCGAGAGGCAGGCGAACGAGCTCTCCGTTCCCTCTGCATCAAACGCTTGAAATTCAACCCCGCGCGCGTTGAAGAGCCTCGACCAGAAGCGAGCGTATAGTCAGTCGTATAGCCGGGTATAGTTTTCTTTCTCTCTCTTTGCAGGGAAACAGGGTTGCCAGACCTCGTAACAACACACCACGTTGAGATAGACCTTTCCAACGGCGCTGCTGCTCTACTCTACACAACTCTTCGGCATACAAATAGTCCTAGTATCTTTGGTATATACCTGCATATAGATAGGTGTAGATGTATATATATATTGATGCAACGTCGTGCAACATGTCTCTCTGTCATTGATACCCTCTATCCTCGCGCAGTTTAGACCCCATTCTCAGCAACAGGTTACTTATATCGCGGTATGTTCCGTCAGGACATCGAGTGGACATTACACTATGGAAAATTGTCGTACCGCGTGTTTTATTCCAGGTATAGTTGTAATAATGGTTACATTTATTTTGGAGTTTATTATTAATTACACTTTCTCATGCTTTTTATTT
Organism: Ephialtes manifestator; assembly: GCA_963970395.1. NCBI lineage: Eukaryota > Metazoa > Arthropoda > Insecta > Hymenoptera > Ichneumonidae > Ephialtes > Ephialtes manifestator. The sequence continues at coordinate 2,902,415 of OZ019969.1, read as the reverse complement.
TCTTATCATATGCGATGTATGTAAAATGCGATAATATTGCTATTAAAAAAAAATACAGGCGTTTTTTTTCTCTTTCTTCTTATTTAAGGTATTTTTAGGCCGGACTTTGAAGGATTTACGTGGACGTTACGCTATGCATTATTCGCTGGGAAAATTGTCGTACCGCGAGTTTTATCGGGATTTTTGTCATAATGGTTTAATGAATTTCGGAGTTTGTAATTAATTACTCTTTTGATGTTTTTTTTATTTCCTCATATACGAAGTATATAAAAAGAAATAATGTAGCTATACAAATAAAAATGGACTCCTGGTTTATTTGTGTTTTTCATTCTGGATGCCCTCGAGATTTTGTATTTTTCTTAGCTGAGGTATTTTAGGTCGGACTTTTTCTCGAAGCTATTTAGAATTTGACGAGCGGAGTATTGAATATCACTGTTTCGTACGATGCCACTAGATGGCGAGCGGTCGAAGCGTTTCTCGCAAGTGGCTTGAAGCCTGAAGGTATGTAAGACTGCAAAGCTGTTCTGAGTTCGACTATACACCAGGGGTTTACCCTTCGTTGACGTACCGAAATGCCTAAATACTTATAGAAAGTAAATACCTAATACTTGTAGAAATAAACATGATAATATGGTCAGGTCTATAATTTAAAAAGTCTTGAAAGAATCTTCAAGACAAGGCTTCAAGTCACTTGCGAGAAACGCTTCGACCGGTCGCCATCTAGTGGCATCGTACGAAACATTGATATTCAATACTCCGCTAGATGGCGAACGGGCGAAGCGTTTCTCTCAAGTGACTTGAAGCCTGAACGTATATAAGACTGCAAAGCTGTTCTGAGTTCGACTATACACCAGGGGTTTACCCTTCGTTGACGTACCGAAATGCCTAAATACTTATAGAAAGTAAATGCCTAATACTTATAGAAATAAAGATGATAATATGGTCAGGTCTATAATTTAAAAAGTCTTGAAAGAATCTTCAAGACAAGGCTTCAAGTCACTTGCGAGAAACGCTTCGACCGGTCGCCATCTAGTGGCATCGTACGAAACATTGATATTCAATACTCCGCTAGATGGCGAACGGGCGAAGCGTTTCTCTCAAGTGACTTGAAGCCTGAACGTATATAAGACTGCAAAGCTATTCTGAGTTCGACTATACACCAGGGGTTTACCCTTCGTTGACGTACCGAAATGCCTAAATACTTATAGAAAGTAAATGCCTAATACTTATAGAAATAAAGATGATAATATGGTCAGGTCTATAATTAAAAAAGTCTTGAAAGAATCTTCAAGACAAGGCTTCAAGTCACTTGCGAGAAACGCTTCGACCGGTCGCCATCTAGTGGCATCGTACGAAACATTGATATTCAATACTCCGCTAGATGGCGAACGGGCGAAGCGTTTCTCTCAAGTGACTTGAAGCCTGAACGTATATAAGACTGCAAAGCTGTTCTGAGTTCGACTATACACCAGGGGTTTACCCTTCGTTGACGTACCCAAATGCCTAAATACTTATAGAAAGTAAATGCCTAATACTTATAGAAATAAAGATGATAATATGGTCAGGTCTATAATTAAAAAAGTCTTGAAAGAATCTTCAAGACAAGGCTTCAAGTCACTTGCGAGAAACGCTTCGACCGCTCGCCATCTAGTGGCATCGTACGAAACATTGATATTCAATACTCCGCTAGATGGCGAACGGGCGAAGCGTTTCTCTCAAGTGACTTGAAGCCTGAACGTATATAAGACTGCAAAGCTGTTCTGAGTTCGACTATACACCAGGGGTTTACCCTTCGTTGACGTACCGAAATGCCTAAATACTTATAGAAAGTACATGCCTAATACTTATAGAAATAAAGATGATGATATGGTCAGGTCTATAATTAAAAAAGTCTTGAAAGAATCTTCAAGACAAGGCTTCAAGTCACTTGCGAGAAATGCTTCGACCGCTCGCCATCTAGTGGCATCGTACGAAACACTGATATTCAATACTCCACTAGATGGCGAACGGGCGAAGCGTTTCTCTCAAGTGACTTGAAGCCTGAACATATATAAGACTGCAAAGCTGTTCTGAGTTCGACTATACACCAGGGCTTTACCCTTCGTTGACGTACCGAAATGCCTAAATACTTATAGAAAGTAAATGCCTAATACTTATAGAAATAAAGATGATGATATGGTCAGGTCTATAATTAAAAAAGTCTTGAAAGAATCTTCAAGACAAGGCTTCAAGTCACTTACGAGAAACGCTTCGACCGCTCGCCATCTAGTGGCATCGTACGAAACACTGATATTCAATACTCCGCTAAATGGCGAACGGGCGAAGCGTTTCTCTCAAGTGTCTTGAAGCCTGAACGTATATAAGACTGCAAAGCTGTTCTGAGTTCGACTATACACCAGGGGTTTACCCTTCGTTGACGTACCCAAATGTCTAAATACTTATAGAAAGTAAATGCCTAATACTTATAGAAATAAAGATGATAATATGGTCAGGTCTATAATTTAAAAAGTCTTGAAAGAATCTTCAAGACAAGGCTTCAAGTCACTTGCGAGAAACGCTTCGACCGCTCGCCATCTAGTGGCATCGTACGAAACACTGATATTCAATACTCCGCTAGATGGCGAACGGGCGAAGCGTTTCTCTCAAGTGACTTGAAGCCTGAACGTATATAAGACTGCAAAGCTGTTCTGAGTTCGACTATACACGAGAGGTTTACCCTTCGTTGACGTACCCAAATGTAGTGTCTCGACACCAAGGGAAAGCAATAACAGGTTTTGCTCGATTCCTCTGAAGAATTTCATTAAGATTCTTTCAACGATTTTTCTGTTTAATGGACGGAATTTTTTCACGATTCTCTTAAAGACGCTTTTCAAGATTCTTTCGAAGATTCTTTGAAAGATTCTTAGAACGCTTTCGGATAGAAAGAATCTTTAAAAAAATCCTGGAAAGAATCTTGCTCCGGAACCTATACGTGATTCTTTTCAAGATTCCTTTAAAGATTCTTTCAAGACTTTTTTTTTAAGATTCTTTAAAAGATTTTTTTTTATGCGGATATACAATCTATGAAAAAAGACACATGAACTTGTGTACCAACTGCCAAATTTTGTTAAGACATTTTTAACAGTTTTAGAGAACATTGTACTAATAGAAATAGGCATATTTGCGCCTTGCCAGTGAAACACTCCCGTCTTTCGCCATCGGAAGTAAAAAATTCAAATCCAAATTTATTCATATAAATAAATAACCTTGTTTACACTAAACGCATCTACAATAGGCTCTGTAGTGTGTCCGTGGGTGTGCTACAGTGTGGTTTTGACAAAAAATAATAACAAGAGGCTAAAATATAGATAAAATAAATAGATAAATAAATAAAAAAATTGTTGGATATTTATTAAAAAGCAATCCGTGCATTCGATAAATGTTTTGTTTTTAACGTTGTCAGGGAATATTTATATATTAACTGACTCTTTTGTTTTTATTTTATTACAACGTTTTATCTGATTGACATCCCATCGTTTTTACTCAATCATGTGTTGACTTGAACGAATACAACGCTTATTACGAATTCAGAGTATCATTTCATTGCGTAAATGAGTATCGCAAGAACATAAAATCAACTAAAATAAAACATATTTAGTATACAAATATATCAAATATATATCTAAATGTAAATATTATAGCATATATGTAAATATCCATGCCATCCTCGGCCCGCGAGGATTTATATGATCGCGATTTATTGTATGAGTAGTTAATATATTTATTTTAATCAAATGTCCAAATATATTTAATTATTATTTTTAATATACGGTCAACGAATATCGTTGGATTATATTTCGAAGAAATATTTCGCTCGGCTCGAAATTCGTACTTACCGTTGAAAAAGCTTTTCGCGAAGCCCCAACTGGCTTAGCGCCCGTAGCTCGCGCAGATGTTCTGTCAGTTGTATCTTTCGATAGGGAGTGAAGTGAGTCGAAGAGCGAGAGAGCACGTGGTTGGCGTTGCCATTGCGTGGTGCTTGCAACAAGAAAGCGAGAAGCGAGATCGTTTGGCGCTGCTACTCAGTCCATTCGCGACACATGGCAGTCCGATCAACATTTACCTATACTACTTGCATAGAGTAGCCATTCGTACCACTGTTGTGCGGTTTATAATAACCAACGCAGAAGCGAATTATTTCCGAGCGTCTAAGCGATTCCGAGCGATTCTGACGTAAAAGGAGTGGCTCTGAGGTCAGGGTTCAAGCTTCATTGATTTTTTAAATACAAAATTTATCGCAGAATTATTGTCATAATAATAATTATTTAATAATAATAATAATAATAATTTTTATGCCTTATAAGAAAATTATTAAACTCTTAAATAATTGTAAAAAAAAATGGAAGCAATGTGCAAGGTTATACTTTGCATCCTTGTTTTTAAATAAATAAATAAATATCGATGCTGAATATTATTTCGTTTACATAGAAAATTTGCGTAAGGTTTGGAAAATTTCAAAACTACAGAAAATCCGAAACGCTTTACCGATTTTGCCGAAATTCAATTACAATTGAATTAATATATGATATTTCTTGCAACAATTATCACCAGAATTTAATAAGATTAATCTAATAACAAGCAACAAGATTGTGATATTAAACTTATTATCGTATACATTAGGCTCCCTTTAAATCGTCTAACTTATGTTCATAGTTATATTTAAAACAGTATTTTAAATTTTTTATATTTTATTATTTTCTGTAGTTTTTGTACTTTGTTATTACCTGGAATTTTAAGCTGTGGCTCCGCATTAAAAAAACCCTATTGTAAATTGTAAGGAGTGATCCGTTAATAAATTAAACACGTTCAAATTTTTTCCACATTTTCGCAGAAAAACCGAGCTTTTGCATAGAATTAAGTACAGTAGCCTTCCGCTAAGTGCTCGCCTACGGGGCTGTAGGGGTAAAAACGAGCACTTAGCGAGTTACCACCTCTCCGTAGAGATTCTGCGAGCTCGGGCCGCATTCGGCCGAAATCGTCAGGGCTCGGGCGCATTCGTCCGCGATCGGCCGGGCTCGGTAGAGAATCGTAGTCTTGGTGGGGGAACATTCACGCCACTTAGTGGGAGGCTACTGTAGCTCTATTTTCGAGGAAAAAAAAAATTCCGACATTTTTATATCACTACATTTAAAATTATCTGAAGTGTCGAGAAAAGTCGTATAGGAAAATTGTTTCGATGTATGGAGGGGCCAAAATTGATGATTCTACACGATCGAAACAGCTAAAATTTTTATACCACATAGATTACTGGTGAAACTTTACTTCGTATACATTTTATAAAAATTGTTTCTACGAAATTTTGCAAGATTTTGAAATCACAACACAATAAATTTATATACCTGTTATAGATTTACTACACGAGTGTAACATAAAATTGATGTACAGTCTGTTAAATTCCTCATAAAATTTGTATCAATTGATGCACATTATATTAAATACGCCATACGAGTCATACTTTTAATATGAATCAACTTTAATTTTGCAACACACTCGTCCACTATTAAGGTAGTTCTGTCGGTACGTCGGAGTCATAAATCTCAAAGTCTATATGACATTAAAAAATAATCATACGCATCACTTTGACTGCCTCATTAATAGTATAAAAAATAATCGAGAATCCTTCGAAATTGTCGTAATCAAATTAAAACGATTATTTGTAAATAGTTGATATGTTTCGTGCGGATTTGACTTCATTTTTACGATAATTAGGTTAGGAAATGTCATTTGGCCCGGTATCGTGCACTTTGACATTGGTTCAATTAAACATTATTCCGGTGACTTCACCTTTTTTCATGATGCATCAATTCCTGAATGATTTGCGAATCCGTAGTACTTTTTATTTTTTCTCTATCTTTGATCTAAGTATGTTAATTTTCGATTTAAAGATCAATTTTTCCAGCTCTCCCGTTAGCGCCGTGTAAAAAGATCGATTTTCAAGTTTTAATTGTTCATTCAAATACTCGGTAAAAGCCTTCAAGATTTTGTGCAAGTAAAATTGAATAGCTAAATTACAAAATGTCAAAAATTCATGCATATGAGTTTAGATTGCCTTCACGACAGAACTACCTTAATATAAGTGAGGTAAAATTACTACAATTGTACAGGAAGTTTTTTTTTTGCAGAAACACGTATATAAATTTACTACACGAGTATAACGTATAAATTGATGTACATTTCTGCTAAATTCGTTACAAAAGTCGTAATAATTAATGCACAGTATACTAAAATTTATAGAAAGTTTGCTAATTCATTAGAAAATTTCGTGTTTTTAATATACGTTAATTTTTATTTTACAACACTTACTTTGAATTTTCAGTTTCTTTCGTGTATTAAATTTCATACACGGGTGTATTAAATCTACAGTATATCAAATTCATAAACAGTATATGAATTTTCAAAATATTTTTAACAGTGTACGTGTGGTACAATTTACTATGAGTATTTACATTGGCAAAGATTGCAGCGCCGCCGGTGCTCTACGAGAAAAACACTATGGCAAAAGCAAGAGAGCCTCGTGTTGTGGACGACGACGGCTGTTCGCTTCTATCGCGAGCCAATCGTGCCTCGGTGACCTTGACGAATACTCTGACTGACTGGTGTGTTGTGTGCGCGAATGTTGTTGGCTTATACCTTTACTATGCAACTCTAGAGTATAATAAACAAATTCTTGCGCGAAGGTAATACATCGTAGCTCGTCGTGGATAGTTTCTCTGGCAATCTTAAGGTAGCGTCTTGTCTGACGTCACATAAGTTCGAGGTAACTGAGAGAGAGAGAATTACAACTCGATGAGATAAAAAAAAACTGAAAAAATCAAGCATATGGAAGCTGCTAAAGAGATTATTTTGGCACAATAATAATTACAATATAATAAGAAAAATAATAATTAACTGTTATTAACATTTTTTAATTTTAACATTAAAAAAATTCTGAACAAAAATTCATACGTATGCAGAAAAATTAAAAATCATTTTCATAATAATAAAAATTAGGTTGCCGGGTATTAGGGTGAAGAATTCTTTATTTCAGTAATTTGTTAATAACAGTTACTATCGAGATGAAATTTGGTACACAAGTGAAGCACCATCCCATCTTTAATTGTTGCAGTTTTTGACAAATTATATACACAAATTTCGATTTTATGCCGTTTTGATTTTTTTGAAAAAAGGACGTGGGCGCTCTAACTTTCGTAAAATTTAGTCTATTTTGCTAAATAGTTGTTTATAAGAGCAGGTGTACTCAATGTTGTTTGGTATTGAATTTGGCTCGAATCGATAAAGTGGTTAAGATTTTATGGAATTTTGAATTTTTCAAAAAATTGACACTATCGCTCTATTGTAACTTTTGCAAAACTTGAGATGGCGAGCTCAAATTTGGTGCACAAGTGTAGCACCATCCCCTCTTTAATTGTTGCAGTTTTTGACAAATTATATACACAAATTTCGATTTTATGACGTTTTGATTTTTTTGAAAAAAGGACGTGGGCGCTCTAACTTTCGTAAAATTTAGTCTATTTTGCTAAATAGTTGTTTATAAGAGCAGGGGTACTCAATGTTGTTTGGTATTGAATTTGGCTCGAATCGATAAAGTGGTTAAGATTTTATGGAATTTTGAATTTTTCAAAAAATTGACACTATCGCTCTATTGTAACTTTTGCAAAACTTGAGATAGCGAGCTCAAATTTGGTGCACAAGTGTAGCACCATCCCCTCTTTAATTGTTGCAGTTTTTGACAAATTATATACACAAATTTCGATTTTATGACGTTTTGATTTTTGTGAAAAAAGGACGTGGGCGCTCTAACTTTCGTAAAATTTAGTCTATTTTGCTAAATAGTTGTTTATAAGAGCAGGTGTACTAAATGTTGTTTGGTATTGAATTTGGCTCGAATCGATAAAGTGGTTAAAATTTTATGGAATTTTGAATTTTTCAAAAAATTGATACTATCGCTCTATTGTAACTTTTGCAAAACTTGAGATAGCGAGTTCAAATTTGGTGCACAAGTGTAGCACCATCCCCTCTTTAATTGTTGCAGTTTTTGACAAATTATATACACAAATTTCGATTTTATGCCGTTTTGATTTTTTTGAAAAAAGGACGTGGGCGCTCTAACTTTCGTAAAATTTAGTCTATTTTGCTAAATAGTTGTTTATAAGAGCAGGTGTACTCAATGTTGTTTGGTATTGAATTTGGCTCGAATCGATAAAGTGGTTAAAATTTTATGGAATTTTGAATTTTTCAAAAAATTGACACTATCGCTCTATTGTAACTTTTGCAAAACTTGAGATAGCGAGCTCAAATTTGGTGCACAAGTGTAGCACCATCCCCTCTTTAATTGTTGCAGTTTTTGACAAATTATATACACAAATTTCGATTTTATGCCGTTTTGATTTTTTTGAAAAAAGGACGTGGGCACTCTAACTTTCGTAAAATTTAGTCTATTTTGCTAAATAGTTGTTTATAAGAGCAGGGGTACTCAATGTTGTTTGGTATTGAATTTGGCTCGAATCGATAAAGTGGTTAAGATTTTATGGAATTTTGAATTTTTCAAAAAATTGACACTATCGCTCTATTGTAACTTTTGCAAAACTTAAGACAGCGAGCTCAAATTTGGTGCACAAGTGTAGCACCATCCCCTCTTTAATTGTTGCAGTTTTTGACAAATTATATACACAAATTTCGATTTTATGCCGTTTTGATTTTTTTGAAAAAAGGACGTGGGCGCTCTAACTTTCGTAAAATTTAGTCTATTTTGCTAAATAGTTGTTTATAAGAGCAGGTGTACTCAATGTTGTTTGGTATTGAATTTGGCTCGAATCGATAAAGTGGTTAAGATTTTATGGAATTATGAATTTTTCAAAAAATTTACATTATCGCCTTATTGTAATTTTTTCAAAAATTGAGATAGCGAGTTCAAATTTGGTGCACAAGTGTAGCACCATCCCCTCTTTAATTGTTGCAGTTTTTGACAAATTATATACACAAATTTCGATTTTATGCCGTTTTGATTTTTTTGAAAAAAGGACGTGGGCGCTCTAACTTTCGTAAAATTTAGTCTATTTTGCTAAATAGTTGTTTATAAGAGCAGGTGTACTCAATGTTGTTTGGTATTGAATTTGGCTCGAATCGATAAAGTGGTTAAGATTTTATGGAATTATGAATTTTTCAAAAAATTTACATTATCGCCTTATTGTAATTTTTTCAAAAATTGAGATAGCGAGTTCAAATTTGGTGCACAAGTGTAGCACCATCCCCTCTTTAATTGTTGCAGTTTTTGACAAATTATATACACAAATTTCGATTTTATGCCGTTTTGATTTTTTTGAAAAAAGGACGTGGGCGCTCTAACTTTCGTAAAATTTAGTCTATTTTGCTAAACAGTTGTTTATAAGAGCAGGGGTACTCAATGTTGTTTGGTATTGAATTTGGCTCGAATCGATAAAGTGGTTAAGATTTTATGGAATTATGAATTTTTCAAAAAATTTACATTATCGCTCTATTGTAACTTTTGCAAAACTTGAGATAGCGAGCTCAAATTTGGTGCACAAGTGTAGCACCATCCCCTCTTTAATTGTTGCAGTTTTTGACAAATTATATACACAAATTTCGATTTTATGCCGTTTTGATTTTTTTTAAAAAAGGACGTGGGCGCTCTAACTTTCGTAAAATTTAGTCTATTTTGCTAAATAGTTGTTTATAAGAGCAGGTGTACTCAATGTTGTTTGGTATTGAATTTGGCTCGAATCGATAAAGTGGTTAAGATTTTATGGAATTATGAATTTTTCAAAAAATTTACATTATCGCCTTATTGTAACTTTTGCAAAAATTGAGATAGCGAGCTCAAATTTGGTGCACAAGTGTAGCACCATCCCCTCTTTAATTGTTGCAGTTTTTGACAAATTATATACACAAATTTCGATTTTATGCCGTTTTGATTTTTATTAAAAAAGGACGTGGGCGCTCTAACTTTCGTAAAATTTAGTCTATTTTGCTAAATAGTTGTTTATAAGAGCAGGGGTACTCAATGTTGTTTGGTATTGAATTTGGCTCGAATCGACAAAGTGATTAAGATTTTATGGAATTTTGAATTTTTCAATTTTGTCGATTGGACAAAATATTTGGCAATCGTAATCGAATAATGACGCGCCGAGTTTTTGAGTTGGCAACACTGATAGCAAATGTTGAGAATAAAGCATGTACTTGTAAAAAAAATGTTCAATGAGAAAATAAACCAATTTTTTAATAATTATTTTAATATTTATTATGTACCAGTTTTTTTTATTCGATTAATCGGTTAATCGATTGTTTAAAGAGAAAAATCGATGTTTTAAATCGATAGTTTGTTCCGACAATCGATTTTTTTGTAATCGATTTTTTTCGGACGTCGCCCAACACTACTTTTTTTTTCTTCCTTTTGTGGCAATGCTTGAATCTTGAAGCTCCTGAAGGGTTTTATGATTATGTTTTTATCGCAACTTCGAGCTTCCGGGTAGAGCGAGTTTTCTTCCCGAAACGAAATCGCTTTAGCCGTCGGGTCTACGTGGAAGGCTGACTGGCAGGATCTCTCTGCCTTGTGCGCTACTTCGTCCTCCTCAGGCGATGAGATGGGCGGAGACTTATCGCAACCGGATACCAACGGGATTGATTGCGAAAGTTGCTATGTCGACTATCTCAGGATTGGATAAAATCTATATTTTCAATTAACGCCATATCGATTTGAATTTCCTTTTAAATAGCCTATGAGAATAAATGAACGTTTATTTGGCATTGCGCTTAACGATATCACTTGAGGTGATATAATATTTTCACTAAATTGATGACCAGGGAAAAAATTATAGGGATTTATAATTTCAAAAAAAGAAATCTCGACTTATGAGCTTTTGTCGCTAATTATAGAATATTTTTTATTTTTATTTTTTTTTTTATTTATTCTTCCCGCCCATCCCACCCTTCCTCCTATCACTCCTTACCCGCACTTCGCTAAGCTAACCTAACTTTCCATGCGGCCGCAGCCGACTTAGCTACACTGTACCGCATTCGCTATGAACACGAGGAAACTGCGGAAAACCCGTGCTGGTACAGACGGCCATATATTTTTCTTATCTCGCGGTGTATATACGAAAGTAAAGTACTTAAGTGTAGACACCGAGGTCTCAGGAAAACTGACCTCCCGCTCACTGATTGATATGCCAGCCGGTGCACGGCTAAACGGTCACCCATCCAAGTTATGGCCGCAAACAATGCTGCTTAACTCGTGGGACCGCCAGAGCCGTACACCGACCGCACAACCATCAGTGTCGCGCTAATTATAGAATATATTTCATAATATTATCTTGTAGTTGATTGATCTTTAATTCTATGAAAATTAATCATATTGAATTAAATTAAAAGAATCGCAAATATATAACCAACATTTTTGGTGGGTTTTCCGACCGGAAGTCGGATCTGTGAATTTTCAAATCAGAAACGGACAAAAGGCACTTTTTTTTTAAATCACCGTAAAAAGTATTGAAACGGGCGTTTTCTGTGATGGAATATGCCACTTAAGAACGATAGTGAAGGTTGAAATTCGATATCTTGAAAAAAAAAATTTGGGTTGAATTTTCCGACCGGAAGTCGGATCTGTGAATTTTCAAATCAGAAACGGACAAAAGGCACTTTTTTTTTAAATCACCGTAAAAAGGTTTGAAACGGGTGTTTTCTGTGATGGAATATGCCACTTAAGGTAGTTCTGTCGCTTCACGCTCACTTCGCATAAGTTTCCGAAAAATGAGAGCGAATTGCAAACACTTCTCGATGATATAAAAATCTGAAAAAAATCATGCATATTTAAGATACTTAAGACATTATTTCGACATAATAATAATTCCAAAATGTTACTAACAAATTGATGAAAAATAAAAATGTTCAACAAATCTTCCGACAACCTAATTTTTTTGTTTCGATGAAAATGATTCGTTCATTTTTCTGAATACATATGAATTTTTTCAAATTTTTTCCTTTGCTTTGAATTTTGTGATTTTTTCCATGTAAAAAATCGAAAAATTCAAAGCAAAGAAAAAAATTGGAAAAAATTCATACGTACTCAGAAAAATGAACAAATCATTTTCACCCAATCAAAAAAATTAAGTTGTCGGAAAATTTGTTAAACAATTTTATTTTTCATCAATTTGTTAATAACATTTTGGAATTATTATTATGCCGAATTAATGTCTTCAGCATCTTTAATATGCATGATTTTTTACAGATTTTTATATCATCGAGAAGTGTTTGCAATTCGCTCTCATTTTTCGGAAACTTATGCGAAGTGAGCGTGAAGCGACAGAACTACCTTAAGAACAACAGTGAAGGTTAAAACCCGACATCTCTTATACCATTACAACATCCTTAATCCGGCCGCTAAAATAAATAAATTTAAAAAAATCATCCCTCAGTAAATTCAACAACCTTATAATTTTCATGAACCGTTGTATCAGTTTCTGCAATGACCAAAGAGGCTTAACAAAATAAGCAGAATCTTCGAGTTTACTACATCTAAATTATAAACTTTATTACCAACATTTTCAATGCACTAAAAAAAAAAAAAAAAAAAAAAAAAAAAAATAAAGATGGGAAAGAAGGGAGAGACAGGCAATAAATGGAAAATGAAGGAGATGTAAGAGTGGACCTGATTGAGTGAGAATGAATGCAACTAAAATAGGATTAAGAGAAAATGTAAATTTATAACACATGTAAAAACCCGAAAGGGCATACTGGAGAAATAAACAATATAAATAAATAAAATAAATAAATATTGCCATCTTAATCTATATTAAACAATTCGTCCGTTTGCAATATTCTCTAAAAAGATCAAAACGTAACTTAGATAAAAAAAAAATAAAAAAAAACACAATAACTAAAAAGACTCTGATGCGGCTCCTTTGAGGTCGATTGTCATTCAAGTATTGTGCGCGGGAACGGCACATCTCGGTAGTCGAGTGTATTTTTAGCGTGGAGAAGCAGAGAGCATCGTCGGGTCGACGGCTTGAATGAAAGTGGAGTACTACTCTCGTATAATAGTGTAATCTCGTGTATACTATACCGAAGGGTGGAGGTAGGGTGTGAGAGAAGGGGGAACCCGAAGGGGACGAGAAACGGGTGGACGGGCGTCGTCCCCCTCGCTCAGCCCCCTGGTCCACAACGCTCGACGTAAATACGTACGTAAAACATCGTCAATGTGCTCGGAGCACGTGCTCGACTCATCTCCTTCTCTATCGTCTTTACTTTCCGTCTTTGTCGTTGCCGCCGGCACCTAGATTGCATTGCTGATGCTTTCATTCATCAATCGTTCTTACCTCTTGAGTTTCAAAAATTCCCTAATTTTTTATTCAAATATTTCTATAACAATAATAATGTTTTATTAGCACGTAGATGAAAATCTATTAAAAATTGAATAAACAACAATTGGATCTTATACTTTAGTATGAAAATATATAATAAAATATTTTTATTAATTTCATAGATATTTAATTAACAGATCTCGATGTAATAGCAACTCAATGTATTTTTTTGAAATACTATTTCTTAAAATATTTTTATAATAATAAAAATGTTTTAGATGCACGTAGATAATAATCTGTTAAAAATTGAATAAACAACAATTGGATCTTATACTTTAGTATGAAAATATATAATAAAACATTTTTATTAATTTCATAGATATTTAATTAACAGATCTCGATGTAATAACAACTCAATGTATTTTTTTGAAATACTATTTTTTAAAATATTTTTATAATAATAAAAATGTTTTAGTTGCACGTAGATAATAATCTGTTAAAAATTGAATAAACAACAATTGGATCTTATACTTTAGTATGAAAATATATAATGAAATATTTTTATTAATTTCATAGATATTTAATTAACAGATCTCGATGTAATAGCAACTCAATGTATTTTTTTGAAATACTATTTTTTTAAATATTTTTATAATAATAAAAATGTTTTAGTTGCACGTAGATAATAATCTGTTAAAAATTGAATAAACAACAATTGGATCTTATACTTTAGTATGAAAATATATAATAAAACATTTTTATTAATTTCATAGATATTTAATTAACAGATCTCGATGTAATAGCAACTCAATGTATTTTTTTGAAATACTATTTTTTAAAATATTTTTATAATAATAAAAATGTTTTAGATGCACTTAGATAATAATCTGTTAAAAATTGAATAAACAACAATTGGATCTTATACTTTAGTATGAAAATATATAATAAAATATTTTTATTAATTTCATAGATATTTAATTAACAGATCTCGATGTAATAACAACTCAATGTATTTTTTTGAAATACTATTTTTTTAAATATTTTTATAATAATAAAAATGTTTTAGATGCACGTAGATAATAATCTGTTAAAAATTGAATAAACAACAATTGGATCTTATACTTTAGTATGAAAATATATAATAAAATATTTTTATTAATTTCATAGATATTTAATTAACAGATCTCGATGTAATAGCAACTCAATGTATTTTTTTGAAATACTATTTTTTTAAATATTTTTATAATAATAAAAATGTTTTAGATGCACGTAGATAATAATCTGTTAAAAATTGAATAAACAACAATTGGATCTTATACTTTAGTATGAAAATATATAATAAAATATTTTTATTAATTTCATAGATATTTAATTAACAGATCTCGATGTAATAGCAACTCAATCTATTTTATTGAAATACTATTTTTTTAAATATTTTTATAATAATAAAAATGTTTTAGATGCACGTAGATAATAATCTGTTAAAAATTGAATAAACAACAATTGGATCTTATACTTTAGTATGAAAATATATAATAAAATATTTTTATTAATTTCATAGATATTTAATTAGCAGATCTCGATGTAATAACAACTCAATGTATTTTTTTGAAATACTATTTTTTTAAATATTTTTATAATAATAAAAATGTTTCAGATGCACGTAGATAATAATCTGTTAAAAATTGAATAAACAACAATTGGATCTTATACTTTAGTATGAAAATATATAATAAAATATTTTTATTAATTTCATAGATAGTTAATTAACAGATCTCGATGTAATAACAACTCAATGTATTTTATTGAAATACTATTTTTTTAAATATTTTTATAATAATAAAAATGTTTTAGATGCACGTAGATAATAATCTGTTAAAAATTGAATAAACAACAATTGGATCTTATACTTTAGTATGAAAATATATAATGAAATATTTTTATTAATTTCATAGACATTTAATTAACAGATCTCGATGTAATAACAACTCAATGTATTTTATTGAAATACTATTTTTTTAAATATTTTTATAATAATAAAAATGTTTTAGTTGCACGTAGATAATAATCTGTTAAAAATTGAATAAACAACAATTGGATCTTATACTTTAGTATGAAAATATATAATAAAATATTTTTATTAATTTCATAGATATTTAATTAACAGATCTCGATGTAATAACAACTCAATGTATTTTATTGAAATACTATTTTTTAAAATATTTTTATAATAATAAAAATGTTTTAGATGCACGTAGATAATAATCTGTTAAAAATTGAATAAACAACAATTGGATCTTATACTTTAGTATGAAAATATATAATAAAATATTTTTATTAATTTCATAGATATCGAATTAACAGATCTCGATGTAATAACAACTCAATGTATTTTTTTGAAATACTATTTTTTAAAATATTTTTATAATAATAAAAATGTTTTAGATGCACGTAGATAATAATCTGTTAAAAATTGAATAAACAACAATTGGATCTTATACTTTAGTATGAAAATATATAATAAAATATTTTTATTAATTTCATAGATATTTAATTAACAGATCTCGATGTAATAACAACTCAATGTATTTTTTTGAAATACTATTTTTTTAAATATTTTTATAATAATAAAAATGTTTTAGATGCACGTAGATAATAATCTGTTAAAAATTGAATAAACAACAATTGGATCTTATACTTTAGTATGAAAATATATAATGAAATATTTTTATTAATTTCATAGACATTTAATTAACAGATCTCGATGTAATAACAACTCAATGTATTTTATTGAAATACTATTTTTTTAAATATTTTTATAATAATAAAAATGTTTTAGTTGCACGTAGATAATAATCTGTTAAAAATTGAATAAACAACAATTGGATCTTATACTTTAGTATGAAAATATATAATAAAATATTTTTATTAATTTCATAGATATTTAATTAACAGATCTCGATGTAATAACAACTCAATGTATTTTATTGAAATACTATTTTTTAAAATATTTTTATAATAATAAAAATGTTTTAGATGCACGTAGATAATAATCTGTTAAAAATTGAATAAACAACAATTGGATCTTATACTTTAGTATGAAAATATATAATGAAATATTTTTATTAATTTCATAGACATTTAATTAACAGATCTCGATGTAATAACAACTCAATGTATTTTATTGAAATACTATTTTTTTAAATATTTTTATAATAATAAAAATGTTTTAGTTGCACGTAGATAATAATCTGTTAAAAATTGAATAAACAACAATTGGATCTTATACTTTAGTATGAAAATATATAATAAAATATTTTTATTAATTTCATAGATATTTAATTAACAGATCTCGATGTAATAACAACTCAATGTATTTTATTGAAATACTATTTTTTAAAATATTTTTATAATAATAAAAATGTTTTAGATGCACGTAGATAATAATCTGTTAAAAATTGAATAAACAACAATTGGATCTTATACTTTAGTATGAAAATATATAATAAAATATTTTTATTAATTTCATAGATATCGAATTAACAGATCTCGATGTAATAACAACTCAATGTATTTTATTGAAATACTATTTTTTTAAATATTTTTATAATAATAAAAATGTTTTAGTTGCACGTAGATAATAATCTGTTAAAAATTGAATAAACAACAATTGGATCTTATACTTTAGTATGAAAATATATAATAAAATATTTTTATTAATTTCATAGATAGTTAATTAACAGATCTCGATGTAATAACAACTCAATGTATTTTATTGAAATACTATTTTTTTAAATATTTTTATAATAATAAAAATGTTTTAGATGCACGTAGATAATAATCTGTTAAAAATTGAATAAACAACAATTGGATCTTATACTTTAGTATGAAAATATATAATGAAATATTTTTATTAATTTCATAGACATTTAATTAACAGATCTCGATGTAATAACAACTCAATGTATTTTATTGAAATACTATTTTTTTAAATATTTTTATAATAATAAAAATGTTTTAGTTGCACGTAGATAATAATCTGTTAAAAATTGAATAAACAACAATTGGATCTTATACTTTAGTATGAAAATATATAATAAAATATTTTTATTAATTTCATAGATATTTAATTAACAGATCTCGATGTAATAACAACTCAATGTATTTTATTGAAATACTATTTTTTAAAATATTTTTATAATAATAAAAATGTTTTAGATGCACGTAGATAATAATCTGTTAAAAATTGAATAAACAACAATTGGATCTTATACTTTAGTATGAAAATATATAATAAAATATTTTTATTAATTTCATAGATATCGAATTAACAGATCTCGATGTAATAACAACTCAATGTATTTTTTTGAAATACTATTTTTTAAAATATTTTTATAATAATAAAAATGTTTTAGATGCACGTAGATAATAATCTGTTAAAAATTGAATAAACAACAATTGGATCTTATACTTTAGTATGAAAATATATAATAAAATATTTTTATTAATTTCATAGATATTTAATTAACAGATCTCGATGTAATAACAACTCAATGTATTTTTTTGAAATACTATTTTTTTAAATATTTTTATAATAATAAAAATGTTTTAGATGCACGTAGATAATAATCTGTTAAAAATTGAATAAACAACAATTGGATCTTATACTTTAGTATGAAAATATATAATGAAATATTTTTATTAATTTCATAGACATTTAATTAACAGATCTCGATGTAATAACAACTCAATGTATTTTATTGAAATACTATTTTTTAAAATATTTTTATAATAATAAAAATGTTTTAGTTGCACGTAGATAATAATCTGTTAAAAATTGAATAAACAACAATTGGATCTTATACTTTAGTATGAAAATATATAATGAAATATTTTTATTAATTTCATAGACATTTAATTAACAGATCTCGATGTAATAACAACTCAATGTATTTTATTGAAATACTATTTTTTTAAATATTTTTATAATAATAAAAATGTTTTAGTTGCACGTAGATAATAATCTGTTAAAAATTGAATAAACAACAATTGGATCTTATACTTTAGTATGAAAATATATAATAAAATATTTTTATTAATTTCATAGATATTTAATTAACAGATCTCGATGTAATAACAACTCAATGTATTTTATTGAAATACTATTTTTTTAAATATTTTTATAATAATAAAAATGTTTTAGTTGCATATAGGTAAAAATCTGTTAAAAATTGAATAAACAACAATTGGATCTTATACTTTAGTATGAAAATATATAATAAAATATTTTTATTAATTTCATAGATATTTAATTAGCAGATCTCGATGTAATAACAACTCAATGTATTTTATTGAAATACTATTTTTTTAAATATTTTTATAATAATAAAAATGTTTTAGATGCACGTAGATAATAATCTGTTAAAAATTGAATAAACAACAATTGGATCTTATACTTTAGTATGAAAATATATAATAAAATATTTTTATTAATTTCATAGATATTTAATTAACAGATCTCGATGTAATAACAACTCAATGTATTTTATTGAAATACTATTTTTTTAAATATTTTTATAATAATAAAAATGTTTTAGATGCACGTAGATAATAATCTGTTAAAAATTGAATAAACAACAATTGGATTTTATACTTTAGTATGAAAATATATAATGAAATATTGAAATAAATTTCATAGACATTTAATTAAGAGAACTCGAAGAATTTTATTGACATACCGTTTGTTGAATCTAATTATGGAAAAATTATGTAAACAAAAAATATAGACATTCAATGGGAATTCTCTTAACCGGAAGTGATCTACTCACGAAATAATGTATTTTATAAACAAACTATTAATTTTACTAAGTGAAATAAAAAAGAAAAATAATATTATAAAATTTACAAAAAAATGTTGAGTATAAAATGAAAAAGCCTGCAAAGTAGAACCTTGCAAATTTCTTCCTCAGTATTTTACATTTTTGACAAAGTTACCTTTATGAGTAAGTATGTTGATCAATTTTGGCTTCCTCATAGAGGAAGCTTTGTAAAAAGCGAGAAATAATGAGGAAGCAATTTGCAAGGTTCTACTTTGCAGGCTTGTTTATGCTCTAGACTTTTTTCTAAAAATTCAAAGTGTCGAAGAATTTTAACCGTGCAACCGATTTTTTTCAAATTTATACTAAAACCTTGTACCATAGTAGTCCATATATGGGCCAAATTAGAACCCGGTATCTCGGAATTTGCACGAGCCAGTGCGAGAATGAGATTTTTCGAAAAATTCAAAATGCCATAAAATTTGAATGGCTGGACAGATCTGCGTCAAATTTGTACTTAAATATTTTTCGATAATAGTCCATATATGAACAAAATTTAAGATAAATCTGTGCAAAATTTCAAATTTTTTTTTTCGTGCCGGCATTTTTTTTTTTCATATTCACCAAAATCGAAGTTTACCGATATATCGATGGTTCCTTTGACTAAATGCATTATTAACAATCAATAATCGTGAAATCATGTCGAAAATTGCAGCCGAATATCTCAGATTTTACAGAGATGAAGTCTTTGAAGACATTTTTTTTTAAATTGAAATTGCAATAACATTGGAACCGCTTTACCGATTTTCTCCAAATTTGGTACAGATCATGGTTTGATGGTAGTCTATTTACGTACAAAATTTCAGCCCGATAACTCTCAATTTATGGAAGTTATAGCGTGAAAACGATTTTTTCAAAATTTTCAAAATGCTGTAAAATCTAAATTTTCTAACCGATTTGCGTCAACTACAATCCCAAACAGTATTCTATGATAGCCCACTCGCGTGCCAAATTTGAAGAACGTCCAATGAAAATTACGACAGTTATCGCGCGACCAATGAAATCTGCACATACGTACACACACACGCACACACACACACCTACAAACACTTCGTAAAAACCAATTTTCTCGACGTTTTATGACTTTGTGAGTGCACTGACATAAAAATCTCGAAAAAATTTTTTTTCACGAAAACAAAGCTTCCTCTATGAAGAAGCAAAAAATAACCATGTCTATCAATGATTGTATGTGGATACAGCAAATAGTCTAATAGCGTATAGCACTTCAAACTAGAGTTGCATGCTTTCCGATAAGATAACGATTTTATCTGTATTTTGCAATTTATGCTGTAACGTATCGATTTTATGAAATATCAAAGAGAGAAAAAATCAAACATCCATACATATTTAATATTTTTGATATTATTGTGTTTAAAAAATTTTCTATAAATTGTTAATCTTAATCTCAGCGTTGGAAATAATACATTTTTATGATACTGCGTTATAGACAAAGAAATGAGTACGATTATCATCGTAATGCATTAAAATATGATAAAAATATGTAAACTGCATTTTCCCACAATTTTTCGTAAAACTTTATTAAAAATAATTTTTTATTGAGTTTATTTTAAAGTTTAACCTCGTTTTCTCAAGCTCTGTGTAAATATTATTTAATGATAATAACAAAAATGAATAATACGACAAATATTAATTTCATAAGCCCGTTGCATCGCATAATTTCGATTGATATTCATAGCGTGACTAACCGGCATCAAGAGGACCCATGTGGACGGTGAGTCGTCGCGAAGTCGGTGACTAATAAATATTAGCTACAAGTGCGACCTACCGAGACGATTATCTCATGATAGACATGTATATACGTATAAAACGTCGAGTTAAAGGTACAGGCTATACGTCAGAGAAGACCAAGTTGAAACAATAAACACGTGGTAGTTCGAATACATATATATATACATATCGAGTAGCGTTTACTAAGATAAGAATTTTATGAATGGAAATAGCGATTCCTTCGCACTCATTTCTTCTCTCTCTCTCTCGCTCCCTCTCTCTCTTTCTCACTCACTCTCGCTCCCTCTCTCTCTTTCTCTCTCGCTCTCTCTCTCTCTTTCTCACTCACTCTCGCTCCCTCTCTCTCTTTCTCACTCACTCTCGCTCCCTCTCTCTTTCTCTCTCGCTCCCTCTCTCTCTTTCTCTCTCGCTCCCCCTCTCTCTTTCTCTCTCGCTCCCTCTCTCTCTTTCTCTCTCGCTCTCTCTCTCTTTCTCTCTCGCTCTCTCTCTCTTTCTCTCTCGCTCCCTCTCTCTTTCTCTCTCGCTCCCCCTCTCTCTTTCTCTCTCGCTCCCTCTCTCTTTCTCTCTCGCTCTCTCTCTCTCTTTCTCTCTCGTTCCCTTTCTCTCTATCTCTCTCTCGCTCCGTCTTTCTCTAATCAATCTCGCTCCCTCTCACTCTTTCTCTCTCGCTCTCTCTTTCTCTCTATCTCTCTCTCTCGCTCCCTCTTTCTCTCTATCTCTCTTTCTCTTTCTCTCCGTCTCTCTCTTTTTCTCTCTCTCTATCTGGAGGCCGAAAACCGGGCGAGATGGAGAGTTTGGGAGGGGCAGTGGGGAGGACAAATAAGTGCGTATGCGGCCACGTGTTCTACGGATACGTGAATGAACGCAAAATTAATTGCTCGACCATCGAGTATAGTGTAGTAGATTGCGCCAGCGCGTAGAACTGCAATTTCCTCCGTAGCATACAGCAACAAGGACCAGCGATGAGGAGATTGAGACATACGTTAACAAGACACGTGGGATCTTACGCATGCAGCAATGCCACTAGTATTTACATCGTGTTAGCTCAATTTAAGAGCATGTGATACACCGGCTGGAATTTCTTCGCCCAATGTTAAACGCCTATAGGTCTGTCTCTCTCACACATAGCTCTGTCTCTCTCGCACATAGCTCTGTTTCTCTCGCACTATTTTTCTTTTAATTCTCGAAAAAAAACGACTGAGTCGATTGAGGAGCCAGAAGCTTAGTCCAATTCTACGATACTTCCGCGTATTACCTCAAAATACGGACCCTATCTGCCATACCGTTCGGGTGAAAACAGCTTTTGAAATTTCTGCGGGGGGGGGGGGGGGGGAGTATCACAGCCTCTTAAGATGAACCATAGTGGCACATGCAGTCTATAGATGGCGATAGCCAGGAGTAAATGAGAAGAAGAAGATGAAACATAAAGCTGTCAAGAAGAAATTACGATAATTCCAATTTTCGCAAATTCAACATTATTATCGAATTATAAACCCAAGTTCCTAATACGTAAGTTCGAAATTAAATAGACGTTGGAGTTTGTAACTTAAATTACGAGTTTAATTGGAATTCGATTCCAAACTTTGGACTATAAATTTGAACCTAAGATATCATATCGTTCGTCTGTTAGAATATCTCGAAATGCCACAAGATGGCCGCCATTATCGCGTATTCTGTAACTCACTTCACAGCGCTTATGGCGAAGTGTTAGATAGAATGACTTTAAAAATGATGAAGTAAAAATAATTTTATACAAATTGAAAAACTCCCGAACGAAAAAATGCGTGTCATCAATAAACAAATTGGGTTAATGAAAAAATGGTATCATTTGTTTATTAATCACACTAATTTTTTCGGTCGGGAGTTTTTTAAATTTATGTAATAGGTTACAAACGGGTTCGAATAATAAAAACCATTATTACTACATCGTGTTTACTGACTTTACATCAGACCTTAGCAATAACAATAGCCAATGCAATAATAGCGTGAATAAAAATACCGATTAATCGGTATTCGTATTTCGTTATAATACGAAGAAAAATATGCATGTCGAGTCAAAGGGTGGATTTATTAACTTCGTTCTTTACCACTGAGTTCTCAGATATACTATACAGTGATCTTTTTCTTATCTCACTGACCTCTCTAAGAACGCGAGTATATACATATATACATAAATGTATATATCTATATAACTTTGCTGCTGATATCTCGTTTGACTACAGAGGGAGCGTTGCCAGCGAGGGAGCGAAGAGAATCGTGTATTGCTGCATCACAAGTTCAAAAGATGCAGAAAGAATTAATAGAAGAAAAAATTAACAATAATCTGCATGTGTCTTACATGTTTTTTTTTTGTTTTTTTTCTCCTTTCGAAACGACTTTGGACTCTGATACTTGGGTGGCGCAGTGGCTCGCCACATTTCGAACAAAGGATGAAGAGAAGCCGTGAAAGGCCTCAAGAACCTCGAGAACTCGAGGATGCGGTTCTCGCGGTTCGCTCCGTGAAACGCTCGAGAATACTTACCGGGACTCGCGGTCGTTCCTAATGAACCCGAGAGGCCTTTATGGTGGTTTTATACGCTCTCATAGAGGCCAGTATTACGTCACCAATGCATGATAATACGGATCTTAGGTTTGTCGGTCTTTTGGAGGCCTCTAGCGGTTAAATCGCGAAACAGGCTTAAAAGAATAATACGATGTGGTGGATGAAACCGTCTTAATTATTTAACGGAATTATCGAAAACGCCGTAAAAATAAATAAATAAATAAAATTACCAACTATTGTAATGGACATTTCACGTGAAATTATCCAATACATAATTTTTAATTACGTTGCAAAATGCATTATTCGTAAGAACCTTGAAAGTTAGCGTGACAAAAGCCACCTGTGAATTCTTTCCGCTATAACACGAGGGTGAACACCTGTTATCGAGCATGATCGCCGATCGTAAACACAACTCCCACTATTTACGTTTATTTTCGTACTGCAGTTCATGAATACGTGAGTAACTTCAATCTTGGACACATTGAGAGTTTTATTTTTATTTTTGTTCTCGATTATTTCTGTGTTACCAACCGCTGATGTAGTAGCAAAGGTGGCAGCACTTGTCGAGTTGGGAATCCCGTGCGTCAGAATACTGTATTATTACGAAAGTGTTTTTTGAGAAGAACTCTGGCTTATTCGCAGGTGATTAAATACCATTTTTTTAATGCACACGTACGTTTTTCGAACGTCTGATTTTAAATGCAGTTTTGTATAACGTTTTGTGTTTGGTAATCGGTGTAAAAAGCTGGTTCAACGTGTGACTCAGTAACCTGAAATGTAATGACTTTCGAAGATACAAAAACTTAAGCAGGTTTTTCCCAACTGTGACGTTCTTGCGGAATATCTCCGAGGTACATGCAGCAGTGCAATTTGCACACACAGACTATGCACTATATGTGTAAGTTAGTTGGCTATGATTCGTTTTGAACACGGAGCTGCAGCCTTGCTCGTTGGATAACTTCGAGACCCGAGAGCTATAAACATTCACTCGTGGCTCCTGCGTCATACAATGACGTCAGAGACATATATTCCTGACGCGAATCTCTCTCTCGGAATCGTCTCGAATCCTTTCTCATATGTGACACTAGATTAAGAGCTGCGATACTCGAGTTTCGAGAAGATTGATGTATCCATATCTGGTCGGGAATAATTCTATACAATTCGCCGATTATTTCAGACACATAGTGAGATAATTCTTCAAGAAATTTATCCTTATCGACATAAATAATTTACTCAAATGTTTTACACAGCCTAATAATTCTACATATCTTTTTCGATAATTTATTTCGTTATTAATAAAGTGAGATACTATTTTGGTTTGTCCTTTTTTTTTAGAAGTACAGAAAAAGGCGCAAATTTATTGCAACTTGTAGATTGACTTTTTTTTCACATTTTGCGACGCCATTTTTTATGATCTTCGCGGAGAAGTACGTTGACAAAATTTACCTCGAAATTTTGATAATTCTTTTTCGATAATTTATTTCATTATTAATAAAGTTAGATCCTATTTTTGTTTTTCTTTTCTTTTTTAGAAGTACAGAAAAAGGCGTAAATTTATTGGAACTTGCAAATTGATTATATATTTTTTTTCGCATATTTTGCGACGCCATTTTTTATATTTTGCACGGAGAAGTATGTTGGCAAAATTTAGCTCGAAATTTTGAGAAAAGTCGGAAGTGAGAAAGCAATAAAATCGATATTCAATCAACCGTAATATTAGCAATTACTCTCATCCGGTTTGTGAAATATTCTTGGAAATACGAACAATTATACAAGCAATTAAATAGAGTGTCAAGGGACATGGAGAAAGAGAGATAGAACGATAAACGGGAAATGAAGAAGCCCTTTAGCTCTCCAGGTTAATCTCTTAAACTCGACGCGTTTGAAACACCGGATTTGTAGAGGTAGCACTCAACTGTTGGCTCAGGTCGAGAAAGTGTTGGTTAATCCCCTCGAGGGAAATGGAAATCCCACAAATATATTCGTCGGAAAGAATCGGCCGGCGGGCGCTCTAGGAAACCGTATACGGGTCATTCCCTACCAAGTGGGTCATACATTTTTCATTTTTCTGTAAGCATAATAATGGAAATTCTGTGAAATTTTGCGAAAATTCGAAATGGTCTGTCTCAAATTTTTTTAATAAAATTTTTTTTTTTATCGACTATGGACATTTTTTAAATTAAAAAGTACATACAAAAACTTAAGTTTTATACAGGAACAAATTTTTTTGTACAATCGGTAATTTTGAATATACACCGAATTGAAAAAAATAAATAAAATGAAATGAAAAAGAATCGTTATTATATTTTGGGCAAACCGTAGGTGCTAAAATTCTCAAATAATTTATGGATGTGCGTGATACTCTAAACAACTTTTAAAAAAATTGTGAACACTTTTTGCGACAATGCTAAATTTGGTTGGCCCACTTGGTATGAAATGACCCATATGAGCAATTTTACATGAAATCGGTCGGATTTGGGTGTTTTTTTGAACTCACATTTTTTTATTCGAATGAAACTTTTTTTACGCAAACTATACCCAAAAAGAAGATACCCGTATTTTTTTGTTTGGTCAACTTTTTTTTTTTCAAAATTATGGAATATTCAATTTTTTTTAAATCGAGTGCATGTCGAACTTCAAAAAATTAATATCTCCGGTTCATGAAATATATTTTTTTATCCAGTCCATCAAATGTCCATCTAAAAAAAAAATTGTAATTTTTACGGGATGAAATAAAGAATTTAATAAAATTGAAGAAAAAAAAATGTCGAAATTTTGGAAAAAATTATTTTACTTTTCAATTGTTAATAACAATAGTAATTTGCAAGTTTATAATTACTTCAAAATTATTTTATGGGCCATTAGCCAGTTAAATGCTGTTACCGACAATATTTAATTTTTAGTTGTATAAAATGTGTAACATTTGAAACTCTGAAGAGAAGACAACATCGTCTTTTCTCGTTCCACATTTCTAAGTGGCTAGACCATCTATTTCAAACAGTTAGGACATTTCATAGAATTTGTCGAAAAAGATCAAATAAAAAATATATTTTGTTATGAATTTTCTAGCTGTAAAGACCGTGTCTTTGTTCTATCCGATTAAGAAAATAATATGATTAAGTTGCAAGTTAAAAAGGTATATGGTTAGCTATACATTTATAAGAAAAAGATTTAAATTACTTCGTTCAAGCGTTATATTTAGTACTAATAGGTTAAGATTTAACAACTTTGTAATAGGTTTGTACCTGAATACAATAAACACTACTATAGTTAGGACATTTCCAAAACATGGTTCTTCAGTTATATGAGAGTACAGCAACTTGCGATAGCTCCGTGTTTATATGCACGAAAAAATGAACAATCGCTTACGAGAAACGTTTCAAGTCGTTGGCCATCTAGCGGAGCTAAGCCAGTCAGTGCGCGTGCACTCGAAATTAGCCCGCTAGATGGCGAACGAGCCGAAACGTTTCTCGCAAATGAGTGATCGCCGTTGTGTGTATAAATACGGGCGATCGTAAGTTATCGTCCGCCCATGTACTGACGTGGATCATTTTTACTGTTGTATTTACTAGCTGTAAGGACCGTGCCTTTGTTCTATCCGATTAAGAAAATAATATGATTAAGTTGCAAGTTAAAAAGGTATATGTTTAGCTATATATTTATAAGAAAAGATTTAAATTACTTCGTTCAAGCGTTATATTTAGTACTAATAGGTTAAAATTTAAGAACTTTGTAATAGGTTTGTACCTGAATACAATAAACACTACTATAGTTAGGACATTTCCAAAACGTGGTCCTTCAGTTATATGAGAGCACAGCAACTTGCGATAGCTCCGTGTTTATATGCACGAAAAGATGAACAATCGCCTGCGAGAAACGTTTCAAGTCCTTGGCCATCTAGCGGAGCTAAGCCAGTCATTGCGCGTGCACTCGAAATTAGTCCGCTAGATGGCGAACGAGCCGAAACGTTTCTCGCAAATGAGCGATCGCCGTTGTGTGTATAAATACGGGCGATCGTAAGTTATCGTCCGCCCATGTACTGACGTGGATCATTTTTACTGTTGTATTTACTAGCTGTAAGGGCCGTGCCTTTGTTCTATCCGATTAAGAAAATAATATGATTAAGTTGCAAGTTAAAAAGGTATATGTTTAGCTATACATTTATAAGAAAAGATTTAAATTACTCCGTTCAAGCGTTATATTTAGTACTAATAGGTTAAAATTTAACAACTTTGCAATAGGTTTGTACCTGAATACAATAAACACTACTATAGTTAGGACATTTCCAAAACGTGGTCCTTCAGTTATATGAGAGCACAGCAACTTGCGATAGCTCCGTGTTTATATGCACGAAAAGATGAACAATCGCCTGCGAGAAACGTTTCAAGTCCTTGGCCATCTAGCGGAGCTAAGCCAGTCAGTGCGCGTGCACTCGAAGTTAGCCCGCTAGATGGCGAACGAGCCGAAACGTTTCTCGCAAATGAGTGATCGCCGTTGTGTGTATAAATACGGGCGATCGTAAGTTATCGACCGCCCATGTACTGACGTGGATCATTTTTACTGTTGTATTTACTAGCTGTAAGGACCGTGCCTTTGTTCTATCCGATTAAGAAAATAATATGATTAAGTTGCAAGTTAAAACGGTATATGTTTAGCTATACATTTATAAGAAAAGATTTAAATTACTTCGTTCAAGAGTTATATTTAGTACTAATAGGTTAAAATTTAACAACTTTGCAATAGGTTTGTACCTGAATACAATAAACACTACTATAGTTAGGACATTTCCAAAACGTGGTTCTTCAGTTATATGAGAGTACAGCAACTTGCGATAGCTCCGTGTTTATATGCACGAAAAAATGAACAATCGCTTACGAGAAACGTTTCAAGTCGTTGGCCATCTAGCGGAGCTAAGCCAGTCAGTGCGCGTGCACTCGAAATTAGCCCGCTAGATGGCGAACGAGCCGAAACGTTTCTCGCAAATGAGTGATCGCCGTTGTGTGTATAAATACGGGCGATCGTAAGTTATCGTCCGCCCATGTACTGACGTGGATCATTTTTACTGTTGTATTTACTAGCTGTAAGGGCCGTGCCTTTGTTCTATCCGATTAAGAAAATAATATGATTAAGTTGCAAGTTAAAAAGGTATATGTTTAGCTATACATTTATAAGAAAAGATTTAAATTACTTCGTTCAAGCGTTATATTTAGTACTAATAGGTTAAAATTTAACAACTTTGTAATAGGTTTGTACCTGAATACAATAAACACTACTATAGTTAGGACATTTCCAAAACGTGGTCCTTCAGTTATATGAGAGTACAGCAACTTGCGATAGCTCCGTGTTTATATGCACGAAAAGATGAACAATCGCCTGCGAGAAACGTTTCAAGTCCTTGGCCATCTAGCGGAGCTAAGCCAGTCATTGCGCGTGCACTCGAAATTAGTCCGCTAGATGGCGAACGAGCCGAAACGTTTCTCGCAAGTGAGTGATCGCTGTTCTGTGTGTAAGTACGAGCGATCGTAACTTATCGTCCGCCCATGTACTGACGTGGGTCATTTTTACTGTTGTTTATCAATAGCAAAACGGATTCTGCGAATTACCATGGCACTGAAAATTCCGTCGAGCCGTGATTTCTACCGTTATTTATACAAATTACAAAACATTACGAAATTT
Organism: Ephialtes manifestator; assembly: GCA_963970395.1. NCBI lineage: Eukaryota > Metazoa > Arthropoda > Insecta > Hymenoptera > Ichneumonidae > Ephialtes > Ephialtes manifestator. Next base: position 2,873,217 of record OZ019969.1, on the reverse strand, counting down.
CGAGATTTTTCGAAATTGACATCGATGTTTTTGCGGTGATCGAAACAGCAAAATCACCGACGCTATAAAAAAAAAACTCTCAGTGGTTTTGCGGTGAATTTCTATGCGGAAAAGTGCAGAAAACTCTGAGATGTTTTTTGCAGTAATTTCAACCTGAAACCACAATGGTCGAACCCACTAAGGGCAACCATTAAAACAATAATTTAATAATTATTTCTTAACGATTTACCTACGAAACCCTGTGAATCTCATTCAGAAGGGCTCAATGTACACATCTGAGGTATTTTTTTCAGTTTCATAATATAACGCGTTCGTAAATAATAGAAAACCGGTGCCGCGTTTGTAAGAAACTGGGCCGTTTACCTTAGCCTATAATATCGTGGTGCGTGGATCGCCCGCATTCGAGTTCTTCTCGAAGCTGAAGAACCGAGTGCGAGGGCGAGAGAACGAGAAACTTATAGTTTCTATGCTGTTCGCACACCCACGCAAAAAGCCTACGTCCAGTATGGACGACGAAAGAAAGCATAAATGGAGAGAATGAAAAATAAAAAGAGACAGAACTCGCGCGAGTGGTTTGAGAGTTTAGGTGTGAGAGGTGCACGTGCTTTGTGAGCTGCTGCTGCTGCTGCTGCTGTTGCTGTTGCTAACGTTGCTGCGAGGACGTCTATCGTGGCGGTGTCTTTTTTGTTTCTTCCTCTTTCTCTTATTTTGCTTCTCGCTTGCATCTTGCTCGACTCACCGGTTCAGCGTGGCTCACACAGCTGTGTGAGTCACGCGTTATGCTTCGTGCCGCTGGCCCGAACTAAGCATTCGTCGACGAATAGGGAATTTCGTCTATTGCCCTCTGGCGCTCATTCTATACACGAGTCATCGAATTCCTCTTAGTCGCTTGGGAATTTTTGTCTAACGATGCATCGTTCACCTTCATTGGTTTCGACAAGATTATAATAACGAGAACACAATGATGAATAAAAGAAGATTATGTATAAGTAGTCAATATTAAAGACTATTCTTAAGTTAAACGCTTATAGGTCTGTCTCTCTCGCACACAGCTCTGTCTCTCTCGCGCTAATTTTCTTTTAATTCTCACAAAAAAACGACTGAATCGACTGACGAGCCAAAAGCTTAGCCCAATTGTACCATCCTTCCGCGTATTCCCTCAAAATGCAAGCCCAATCTGTGTGGTTTTTTGAGAGAAAACAGCTTTCGAAATTTTGAGGTGTGGTGGGGGAAATACCACTGCCTCTTAAGGAGGTTGGAGCGCTCCACACTCGTAAAATCAGTGCTAAATTTTTAAAAGCGTTTTTACATTTTCAAATGGTTTAGTAATCTGTTCCAAGGTTCTAATCACATAGCAGTATTAGTTCTTGATATTCAAATTCATTCACAGCTGTGATATCAACAGTAAATCGATCAATATCTGCAAATTTCCGGTGTCATGTTTTTTCATCCAGTTTTTTAAAAGGGTAAATCGTAATATCAGTCCGATTATGACGACCAATAGCTCATTTTGTTTTCTAAAAGATATTCTATCGATTGGCCGTCTATTTTTTTAAATCGTATTAGTAGTTCAAAAGATACAACCGTTTGTTTATCCTATCATAACCTAACATCAAGTATACAAATGGCTGTAACTTTTGAACGCCTGATACTATAGAAAATCCGGACGGTCAATCGATTAAGGATCTTCCACTGATCAAAATAAGCTACGTTTCGTCATAATCGGACTGATATTACGATTTACCCTTTTACAAAACTGGATGAAAAACATGACATCGGATATTTGGAGATATTGATCGATTTACTGTTCATATGACAGCTGTGAATTTATTTGAATATCAAGAACTAATGCTGCTGTGTGATTAACACCTTGGAATAGATTATTAAACCATCTGAAATTGTAAAAACGCTTTTAAAAATTTAGCACTGATTTGACTAGCGTGGAGCGCTCCAACCTCCTTAATACAATGCCAAATGTGTGACGAGTAAACAAATCGTTGAAAAAACTACTTTTCCTTCCTCGTAGAGGAAATTTTTTTTTTTTATTTCGAGATTTTCATTTCGGTAGACTCAAAATAATCTAAAAAAATTGGGAAAAGTGGTTTCGGAAAAGTTTCGTATAACTTTTGTAAACAAAATTTTGAACCATTGATATTTTATGAGATTTTTGTAAAATGTCATTTTTCGAAAACTTATTTCGATTTCGCCAATTAAATTAAATTCTTTAGGTTAAATTAAACTGATTTAGAGGGTTAATTTTGACGAGACTGTATCTGCTTCGGTGAAAATTATTGTGAGAAGCTCAGGGTCATTGTCTGTGGTGTCTTTTCATCTTCCAACCTCTCGGTTGCTCAGCTGCTGCTGTGTATACGTGCACGATGGCCTTTCATCTCCTGCCAGACTAGGATGTGGGTATATATCTGGTAAAGGACGGTTCGTCGCTAAGGGGTTTCGTGCTCTATGCTAAACAACACCATACTTAAGCTTGTCACTCCCGTAATAACCACTAAAACAGCATATATTTTTTTTAATTTTATGTATTTTGCTTTCTCATTATTTTAAGAACAATAAAATGAAAATAGTTTTACAAATATAAAAAATAATTCCCAGTTAAAAAAAAGAAGCACAAATAAATTGCAAAGATTAATTCGTAAATGATGTGAAAAATCTGCCGACTATAATATACGAATGATTATCAGTTCACAATTCTTCTTTAACCCAATTTGTTTATAAATAAGGCTCTTTTTTTATGCCGAATTTTAAAAAAATTTTGTTAAATGATTTTTTTTTATTTAAAAAAAAAACATGACTAGTACGATATAGTTGTAGGATATACATATATGTACATAATGTTCGACCTCGCGTCAAGTTCCAATATCTACCCGCACCAACTGGTTCTGTATTCATTGAACAGTCAGCTGCGCGTATCCGCGAACGTGTAAGGCATTGTTGAGTGTCACTTAGCGAGCACAATATAATTTCGAATACAAAGGTCGTTATTCGTGTCACTATCGAACGATAGGACTACTGTAGTGAAACAAACGATCTTATCTCATTACCGCCATATGGGCTTTGCCTCTGTGTCTCCCAAGCTTTGTTTTTCTTTCTTCTTTGGTCCTGAATTTCCCAACGATCCCGAACTTCGTAGATAAACACTATCAGACTGTTGGTCTCCATTTCCTGCGGGTCTAGTAAAATTTCAGTCCGCGACACGTTATATCATTTTCTTGACAACAAAAAAAAATCGTCGATTCTAACCCTAAATCTGTCGTCTTTTATATTGTAAACAAAAATCGTCACTTCTTTCTCAAACTTCACCAAATTTGACATTTAGCATTACTGAATATTAATTTACGCCTGCATAATATTTGAATCAAATTTTATCGCGGTTTACCTTAATTAGAACGAAAAACGACAATTTTTCAAAAACTCAATATTCTATATAATTCGAAACGATTTACCGATTTTTGCTAAATTCAATTTCAAGATTATTCATTTTCTTTTGCTTCTCATTTTGTTGTTAAAAATTAAAATTCGATACAATCAAATTGAGTCGATTGGTGGCGTTGGCGCCGCATGGACGTGTCTGCGGCAGGGTCCGGTGTTTTTGGAAAATATTTGGTGGACGAAACAGAGGCCACCATTAAAAGGCAGACCAAAGTGTCAGGAATAAGACACAGTATACGGGAAAGTGTTATCTGAAGGAAATATTATGTGCTGAACAAGACTGAGAACTTTTTTTGTGGCTTTCCTGCGTGAGGTTAGCCGGCCAGGAATCGGGCAAGATGGCGGCGAGAAATTTGGAAATAAGAAAGCAGCGATAGATGGTGCTGAAACACGGAAATTTACGGTCGATAAGGAAGGGAACGGAGACCCATTAGCCAACCGCAACCGACCAGGGTAGAAGATATACGGAAAGTCGAGAAGAAAATAAAGGGAAGTAGCTGGAAACAGAAATGTTGCAGGAGATGCTGGGAAAAATTCCGGATATGCGGAAGAAGAGAATATCTGGAATCAAGAACATGGTGGAAGTAGTGAAATTGAGAGGGAACATTATAAGAAAAGCATTGTGGAGAAATAGAAGAGTAGAGAACTAAAGGAGAAGCGGGTAGAAGATAACAGGGAAACAATATTTTGGGAAAGTCTACATCAACGGAACAATGAGAAAAGGATAATCGGAAATGTTATTCGTGTCACTATCGAACGATAGTACTGTAGAATTGAAACAAACGATCTTATCTCATTACCGCACATATGGGCTTTGCCTCTGTGTCTCCCAAGCTTTGTTTTTCTTTCTTCTTTGGTCCTGATTTCCCAACGAGCCCGAACCTCGTAGATAAACACTATCAGACTGTTGTTGGTCTCCATTTCCTGCAGGTCTAGTAAAGTTTCAGTCCGCGACACGTTATATCATTTTCTTGACAACAAAAAAAAATCGTCGATTCTAACCCTAAATCTGCCGTCTTTTATATTGTAAACAAAAATCGTCACTTCTTTCTCAAACTTCACCAAATTTGACATTTAGCATTACTGAATATTAATTTACGCCTTCATAATATTTGAATCAAATTTTATCGCGGTTTACCTTAATTAGAACGAAAAACGACAATTTTTCGAAAACTCAATATTCTATATAATTCGAAACGATTTACCGATTTTTGCTAAATTCAATTTCAAGATTATTCATTTTCTTTTGCTTCTCATTTTGTTGTTATAAATTAAAATTCAATACAATCAAATTGAGTCGATTGGTGGCGTTGGCGCCGCATGGACGTGTCTGCGGCAGGGTCCGGTGTTTTTGGAAAATATTTGGTGGAAGAAACAGAGGCCACCATTAAAAGGCAGACCAAAGTGTCAGGAATAGGACACAGTATACGGGAAAGTGTTATCCGACGGAAATATTATGTGCTGAACAAGACTGAGAACTTTTTGTGTGGCTTTCCTGCGTGAGGTTAGCCGGCCAGGAATAGGGCAAGGTGGCGGCGAGAAATTTGGAAATAAGAAAGCAGCGATAGATGGTGCTGAAACACGGAAATTTACGGTCGATAAGGAAGGGAACGGAGTCCCGTTAGCCAACAACAACCGACCAGGGTAGAAGATATACGGAAAGTCGAGAAGAAAATAAAGGGAAGTAGTTGAAAACAGAAATGTTGCAGGAGATGCTGGGTAAAATTCCGGATATGCGGAAGAAGAGAACATCTGGAATCAAGAACATGGTGGAAGTAGTGAAATTGAGAGGGAACATTATAAGAAAAGCATTGTGGAGAAATAGAAGAGTAGAGAACTAAAGGAGAAGCGGGTAGAAGATAGCAGGGAAACAATATTTTGGGAAAGTCTACATCAACGGAACAACGAGAAAAGGATAATCGGAAATGTTATTCGTGTCACTATCGAACGATAGGACTACTGTAGAATTGAAACAAACGATCTTATCTCATTACCGCCATATGGGCTTTGCCTCTGTGTCTCCCAAGCTTTGTTTTTCTTTCTTCTTTGGTCCTGAATTTCCCAACGATCCCGAACCTCGTAGATAAACACTATCAGACTGTTGGTCTCCATTTCCTGCGGGTCTAGTAAAATTTCAGTCCGCGACACGTTATATCATTTTCTTGACAACAAAAAAAAATCGTCGATTCTAACCCTAAATCTGTCGTCTTTTATATTGTAAACAAAAATCGTCACTTCTTTCTCAAACTTCACCAAATTTGACGTTTAGCATTACTGAATATTAATTTACGCCTGCATAATATTTGAATCAAATTTTATCGAGGTTTACCTTAATTAGAACGAAAAACGACAATTTTTCGAAAATTCAATATTCTGTATAATCCGAAACGATTTACCGATTTTTTCTAAATTCAATTTCAAGATTATTCATTTTCTTTTGCTTCTCATTTTGTTGTTAAACATTAAAATTCAATACAATCAAATTGAGTCGATTGGTGGCGTTGGCGCCGCATGGACGTGTCTGCGGCAGGGTCCGGTGTTTTTGGAAAATATTTGGTGGACGAAACAGAGGCCACCATTAAAAGGCAGACCAAAGTGTCAGGAATAAGACACAGTATACGGGAAAGTGTTATCTGAAGGAAATATTATGTGCTGAACAAGACTGAGAACTTTTTGTGTGGCTTTCCTGCGTGAGGTTAGCCGGCCAGGAATAGGGCAAGATGGCGGCGAGAAATTTGGAAATAAGAAAGCAGTGATAGATGGTGCTGAAACACGGAAATTTACGGTCAATAAGGAAGGGAACGGAGACCCGTTAGCCAACCGCAACCGACCAGGGTAGAAGATATACGGAAAGTCGAGAAGAAAATAAAGGGAAGTAGCTGGAAACAGAAATGTTGCAGGAGATGCTGGCAAAAATTCCGGATATGCGGAAGAAGAGAATATCTGGAATCAAGAACATGGTGGAAGTAGTGAAATTGAGAGGGAACATTATAAGAAAAGCATTGTGGAGAAATAGAAGAGTAGAGAACTAAAGGAGAAGCGGGTAGAAGATAACAGGGAAACAATATTTTGGGAAAGTCTACATCAACGGAACAATGAGAAAAGGATAATCGGAAATGTTATTCGTGTCACTATCGAACGATAGTACTGTAGAATTGAAACAAACGATCTTATCTCATTACCGCACATATGGGCTTTGCCTCTGTGTCTCCCAAGCTTTGTTTTTCTTTCTTCTTTGGTCCTGATTTCCCAACGAGCCCGAACCTCGTAGATAAACACTATCAGACTGTTGTTGGTCTCCATTTCCTGCAGGTCTAGTAAAGTTTCAGTCCGCGACATGTTATATCATTTTCTTGACAACAAAAAAAAATCGTCGATTCTAACCCTAAATTTGTCGTCTTTTATATTGTAAACAAAAATCGTCACTTCTTTCTCAAACTTCACCAAATTTTACATTTAGCATTACTGAATATTAATTTACGCCTGCATAATATTTGAATCAAATTTTATCGCGGTTTACCTTAATTAGAACGAAAAACGACAATTTTTCGAAAATTCAATATTCTATATAATTCGAAACGATTTACCGATTTTTGCTAAATTCAATTTCAAGATTATTCATTTTCTTTTGCTTCTCATTTTGTTGTTAAAAATTAAAATTCAATACAATCAAATTGAGTCGATTGGTGGCGTTGGCGCCTCATGGACGTGTCTGCGGCAGGGTCCGGTGTTTTTGGAAAATATTTGGTGGACGAAACAGAGGCCACCATTAAAAGGCAGACCAAAGTGTCAGGAATAAGACACAGTATACGGGAAAGTGTTATCTGAAGGAAATATTATGTGCTGAACAAGACTGAGAACTTTTTGTGTGGCTTTCCTCCGTGAGGTTAGCCGGCTAGGAATAGGGCAAGATGGCGGCGAGAAATTTGGAAATAAGAAAGCAGCGGTAGAGGGTGCTGAAACACGGAAATTTACGGTCGATAAGGAAGGGAACGGAGACCCGTTAGCCAACAACAAACGACCAGGGTAGAAGATATACGGAAAATCGAGAAGAAAATAAAGGGAAGTAGTTGAAAACAGAAATGTTGCAGGAGATGCTGGGTAAAATTCCGGATATGCGGAAGAAGAGATCATCTGGAATCAAGAACATGGTGGAAGTAGTGAAATTGAGAGGGAACATTATAAGAAAAGCATTGTGGAGAAATAGAAGAGTAGAGAACTAAAGGAAAAGCGGGTAGAAGATAGCAGGGAAACAATATTTTGGGAAAGTCTACATCAACGGAACAACGAGAAAAGGATAATCGGAAATGTCAACAGCGGCGGAAGAACGAGGGAAGAAGGGGAAAGAAGATAGTAGCGAAACGATATTTTGGAAAAGCGAACATCGAGGGAATAATGAAAAAAGGATACAGATTATGAGCGTTTCAGAGGAAATTTGAGAGGACTATGGTGATGTCAAAAGATAACGAGAAAAGCGGAAACAGAAGACTGAATGAGAGAGAGTTATTTTGCGTTTTGTTGGTATAGAGTCTAAGTGAATTGTGTATTTGGCAATACCAAAAATGTATTTTTGATAACAAATTCTATGGGGATTGTATGTATGGGAAAGGAAACTGTAAACACCCAATAGGGTGTCCATGGAAAAAAAACTACTACTACTACAATCAAATTGAATTAAATTAAATCGAATAAAATAAAATAAAATAAAATTGGATAAAATAAATTTAAATTGAACTAAATTTAAATAAAAAATGTATGGACATAAATAGAGATAACTAAATTACGAAAAGGATAAAATCGAAAGGTTTTATAGCGATTCTATGTCAAACATTAACTAAAGTGGCCAATAACTGGTGATTCCAATTCGACTCATTATTGATATTACGCTACGACATTATATATAGAGATACAAATTATTCAACGCGACATCCCAATCGAATCGCGTGCGAAACTTGATTTTTATTGGGCGTGGGCGGAAGCGGACGTGTCCCGGCTCGGTAAATCAGGGACAGGAAGCGGATACACGTTTATTCATGAATTCGCGGTGTAGTACATAAGTACGTATTGTACAGAGAGCAAACGAAATTGTCAGTCCAGTTCTGTATGTCACGAAGAAAAAATTGCTACATAATTATACATTTTAAATGTGTCGAAGTCTCCAGAGATAATTGTGACTTCAAAGACTTCATTGTTGAATCTCATTCTTCATTTTCCTTTTATTGTCTGTAGAGGGCGTATTTCATTTAAAATTAAAAAAAAAGAAATTTTATATTTTTTTTAATTCAGGAAATTAATTAAATGCCGAAAAGAATTAAGGTTTAAAATTAAAGGCTGAAAAAAAATTGATGCAATCGTCGACCCACTTCGAGTTGGTAACCAAAAAATGTTATTTTCGAAAAAAGGTATTTTAGAATTTTTTCAGATTTTTAAAATGTTTTTTAATAATTTGTTTAAACAAATCGTAGATAATGCGAAATGTAAACAAAATAAATGACAAAAATTAATTTGTGCTTTTTGGAGTTCTGTCAGTCATATAAAAAATTGCGGAACCAATTATTGGAAGGGGTTTTGTATTCGTAAAACTGAATACAAAAATTTGTAATTTTTCACCCCTCGCGTATTAAATTTAAAAGGCAACATTAATTTAATTTTTTCAACTTGGCCTTAAATTTAATATATTCACTGATGATTAAAATTGCGGATAATGTAAATTCGCAAATATTTTTAATAGTGATAATAATAACCAACTCGTTTGAATTTTACTCACAAAATCTATAATTAAATTTTTTTTAATTTCCGAAAAATATTTAATTGAATGTTAAAAATTTTCGAAAAATTTATAATTAAAATTTTTTAAGTTCCGAAAAATTTGTAATTAAATTTTTTAAAAATTCCGAAAAATGTTTAATTAGATTTTAAAAATTTTCGAAAAATTTATAATTAATTTTTTTTTACGTTCCGAAAAATTTGTAATTAAATTTAAAAAAATTTCCGAAAAATTCAGGTAATTTTTATTGTCATTTAAATTGCCGGCATGTAAATTAGCGTTTAATCTGTCAGTCAGTGATCTCATAGATTGATTGTGCAGCATGTTAAATGTTCATTCCGACCTCGTTGTGGGCCCTCACCTTCTTTGTACGTGCGTCTTTTCACCACGAGTAGTAAGACTGCCATGAGCTGCACAAAAGTAATTCAATTTCCGCGCGAATCTCGTCGTGTATTACTACGCCGACGAATGAGCGCGCCGCGTTGCTTCGCTTGCGCGCTAAACATTTCCAAAAACATCGGACACTCCTGACGTGTATATATATCGCGTTGATTGCCCGACAAAAACATACAATAACCCAGAACAACAATGCATATTTTTACAGCGAATTGCGTAATCGCTTTTACGCGAAAGAAGAAGCAGCGTATAAAAGCATTTTAATGAATTAGGTGAACTCAATTAGATCGCATTGTATTACTAAAATACATATATATGGGGCATTACATCGGAATTTTTCATCCTTCGGCTGTCAGGGTCGAATTCAATAATTACAACAATTTTTACCAGAAAGTATTTTGAAAAAGAAAAGACGCGAATTTTTATATAAAATTTTCGGTATTTATATTTTTTTTTGTTCGTTAATATTTAAAAAATTAGCAGTCCTATACAAAAATGTGCAGGATCAAATTTGTTCAGTTTATGAAGAGCTACATAATGTATATAAAAAATGTTATTTTCGTTTTCCTAACGTTTTGTTTTATGACGTTAAATAACAAAATATCGTTTTTCAAAAAAACCGCCACTTTTTATCATTTTTATATACTCACGGAAAAATTCTGTTTAAAATTACGACATTTTTTAGATCCTATGCAAAATGGCAAGATTTTTTAAGAAGAAGTTCTACGTAATTGAAGTTTTTTTAATATCCTGAATTATTACGTAAAGCTTGAATTACGTAGTACTTTTCGGAAAAAACACTTGCCAATCTGCATAGGGTCTCAAAAATTTTGTTATTTTACACAGAATTTTTATGTAAGTATATAAAAATGATAAAATTGTAATTTTTCGAAAATTTTGTTATATGACGTTAAACAACAAAGTATTATTTTGCAAAAAAGTGACACTTTTTATAATTTTTATATACTTGCATAAAAATTCTCTTCATAAAGTGAACAAATTTGATCCTGGACATTTTTTTATAGGACTGTTAATTTTTAAGATATTAACGAATCAAAAAATATAAATACCGAAATTTGTAAATTTTTATAAAAATTCGTTTGTCGAAAATATCGCTCGTAGCAGCAAACAAAAAAATACGTGTATTTTCTTTTTCAAAATACTTTCTGATAAAAAATTGTCAAAATTATTAAAGACGGTCAGGGTCGAAGTATGAAAAATTGAAATGGAATGCCCCATATGTATTAAGCTCTCGGATTCTACCCACACCCAGTGTCACGTTACTCGAAAGTATTATTTTTATACTCTCACCCCTAAAAAGCTGTTGAATCGTTGGCGCGTTAATTAATTTAAAATTTCTCAAAATAAATATGATTTATTTGACAATTACTCTCCATGTCAAAATTACTCAATTAATCTCAATTATCGTCATTCCTTTCTTTCTCCTACGAATGCATGCTTGCAATTTGATAGTGCATGTGCACTTGAACAGCTTCGCGGCTATTGACAAAATAGTTTTGTACGATTGGTAAACCGATACTGATTAAATCGATATCGCGTGCCAATCGTCTTGGAATAATAAACCTCAGCGTATTTACTAACAATCGTATGAACATGCCAATCTAGAGATAAATAAGATTGTCTAAAATACTCAATATATGATTACATCGCGATTAATTTTCGTTACAACTGTTGATCTATTTAAATATATCATAAACAAAATCAGACTATCGTAAAATGGCGATAGAATAAGTTACTGCGCATGCGCTTAACCTACGTGTTGCAAAACGTAGACATAGATGGTCACAAAACAAAAATGCGTGTTCCGAAAATCCTGCAATAAATTACATACAACATTTCGATCTATCGTTCTATCATTCGACAATTACTTCAATATTTTCGACGCGCAATTGTCGATCTTTCGAACATGCCAATCATGAGATAAATAAAATTGTCCAAAAATACTCAATATATAATTACATCGCGATTAATTTTCGTTACAATTTTCGGTCTATTTAAAAATATCACGTACAAAATCAGACTATCGTAAAATGCCGATAGAATAAGTTACTGCGCATGCGCTTAACCTACGTATTGCAAAAAGTAGATCCAGATGGTCACAAAACAAAAATGCGTGTTCCGAAAATCCTGCAATAAATTACATACAACATTTCGATCTATCGTTCTATCATTCGACAATTACTTCAATATTTTAGACGCGCAATTGTCGATCTTTCGAACATGCCAATCAAGAGATAAATAAAATTGTCCAAAAATCCTCAGTATATGATTACATCGCGATTAATGTTCGTTACAATTTTCGGTCTATTTAAATATATCACAGACGAAATCAGACTACCGTAAAATGCCGATAGAATAAGGTACTGCGCATGCGCTTAACCTACGTATTGCAAAAAGTAGACCCAGATGGTCACAAAACAAAAATGCGTGTTCCAAAAATCCTGCAATAAATTACATGCAACATTTCGATCTATCGTTCTATCATTCGACAATTACTTCAATATTTTAGACGCGCAATTGTCGATCTTTCGAATATGCCAATCATGAGATAAATAAAATTGTCCAAAAATACTCAGTATATGATTACATCGCGATTAATTTTCTATTTATTTATTTATATTTATACATACTGCGCATGCACTTAACCTATGTATTGCAAAAAGTAGACACAGATGGTCACAAAACAAAAATGCGTGTTCCAAAAATCCTGCAATAAATTACATACAACATTTCGATCTATCGTTCTATCATTCGACAATTACTTAAATATTTTTAGACGCGCAATTGTCGATCTTTCGAACATGAGATAAATCATGAGATAAATAAAATTGTCCAAAAATACTCAATATATGATTACATCGCGATTAATTTTCGCTACAATTTTTGGTCTATTTAAAAATATCACGTACAAAATCAGCCTATCGTAAAATGCCGATAGAATAAGTTACTGCGCATGCGCTTCACCCACGCATTGCAAAAAGTAGATCCAGATGGTCACAAAACAAAAATGCGTGTTCCAAAAACCCTGCAATAAATTACATACAACATTTCGATCTATCGTTCTACCATTCGACAATTACTCCGTTATTTACGACGTGAAATTGTCGATCTTTCGAACAATCGAGAGCCCTTATCATATATATGTAACTACCAAAAATGAGATAAATAAGATTATCCAAAAAAGTATATGATTACATCCCGATTAATTTTCGCTACAACTGTCGGTCTATTTAAATATATCACAGCCAAAATCAGACTATCGTAAAATGGCGATAGCTAAAGTAACTGCGCATGCGTTACACCTACGCCTTGCAAAAAGTAGATCCAGATGGTCGGAAAACAAAAAACCCTTTACCAAAAAATCCTGCAATAATTAACAATACAACAGTTCGATCCATTCTTCCATCATTCGACAATTACTCCCTTATTTACCATCCAATATTCTCGATCTTTCGAACAATCGAGAAACCATCTTACACACAGTCTCGAGGTTCGGCGCAATAATCGCTGCGCAGAGAGAGAAGAGACGATCAGCGAAGGTGGCTCCAAACCACCAGTAGGAGAGCTCGGTGAGACGTCGTCGTTGAGAGAGAGTGTAATGTCTGATAAGACGAGCGATGGGTTACCAGTGAGAATCGAACGTGCGCGCGAGTGAGACAGAATTTATCTATATATATATATATACACATATACATATATATATATATATATATACACATTGACCAAATAAGTGTATATGTGAGTGGGTAGAGGGAAGAAGTAGTGTTCCGTGCGAGTAGTATCGAAGACACAAGCTTTGACAGTTTCGCATCTGTCCTCCGCGACGATAATAAATACCGCCTTGTTAAAAAGAGAAAAAGACGTCCGAGACTCTTTTAAGATGTGCTACTATTGAGGTGCGCTGCCGACAAAGCGGCAAATTACTAAATACACATACAATCAAATACACAACATCATAAACCTTACAAAACACCGCGAGCCACAGTAGAAAGAGAGAGAGAAAGGCGAAAACCTCGAACATCTCGAATGTGGTGAGCCTAAATTGTTACAAACACGAAAAATCGACAAAAACCTTCTGCACATTTTGTCATTGACGTTGTGTATCTGAGGAACCAACAAACATAAGCACACAGGATTAAATCGACGAAAGGTGAAAATCTCCAAGTGCTCGAATCTCGTGAAACTAAATTGCTAGAAACACGAAAAAGACAGAAAATCTTATCATCATTTTGCTATTGACTTTGTGCTCTGCTCAGGAAGCAACGAATAGCGAAACGCACAGGATTTAATATACGAAAAACACTGATACGCGTTAGCCATTGGAGAAAGAGAGAAAGCCGATAATCTCGAATGTGGTGAGCCTTAAAACTGGGACGTCGAACACGAAAAGAGAGAAAACCTCGGAACGTTCGTGCGTTGGACATTGCTTGCTTCTTCGCTGCTGCTGCTGCTGCTACGTGTGTCGTAGCGTTCTCTTTCCTTTTCTCGCTCACTCTCGAACATCGCGTAAAGTATCGAGGTACAAAAGTTTTCTCGGTTGTACAAAAGTGTAGTGGTATTAGTGTCGCCGAGTTTTGTACTATTACAAGGCAATTCGGTGAAATAAATACGTTTTTGACGCTCGAATTGCGCGCGTGGATCCAAAAAGTTTTTTTTTCCATTAACACGCGAAAAGTTGTGGTTAGTTTTAGAATACGCGTGAGGAACGTTAAATAATCGTTGCGTTATCGCGAAATAGTGAAAGAATAGCAGACGGAGTGAAAATTGTGAGACATTTTTAATATATATATATATATCTATACATATCGTATAGATATATAGTTACAATCTCTGCGTATACACGAAATATATATATATATATATATATATATTGTATATATATATATAAATTCATCGCATCTTTGAGAGAGAAGAATGGAAGCGATAGCGAAGCACGATTTTAACGCGACTGCTGAGGACGAGCTCAGCTTTCGGAGGAGTCAAATTCTTAAGGTAAGTTACTTAACATACGTTTACTTATGCAAGGCTAAGTTTTAACGTTCTTTAGAAACGTGTTAGAGCTGAAATAACCGTTCGACGTACATGCGTCATCTATCTTTGAGATCCAATTCGGTCACGTCGCGCTGATCGAGACCAGCCACCCCCTTCCTCCCCCCTTTCGACTCCCCCTCCCCCCCCCCCTTCCACCCCCCAATTTACCGCGTATCGAGCGTCAATTGTAATCGAATTTCGCGAATTCCAACGATATCCTTGATAAAAATAAATGAATGAAAAATACGGACTTTGGTTCGCGATTTTAAGAATTGCTATCATTTATTTACGATCGAAATTCTATGTTTTTTCAATATCTTATAAAATTATTAGAAATAATAATAATAATCATTATTTTGTAAAAATCACAGCATACGCACACTATAGATCTTATTGTAAATGCGTACAGTGTACAAAATAGTTATTTATTTATACGAATAAAATTATTTAAAAAAAAATATATGTAATTTTTGTATTAAATTTAATAACATATATTTATTATTATATTTAATACAAAAATTACATATATTTTTTGGTGGAAGCAAAGAATGTAAAGACGTTAAGAGAAGAATAACAAAGAATGTAATATTAAGAAACGTGCAGGCTAAAATTGTTGAACCTATGTAAAAATTCTTAAGCCGACAAGACAAAAATGGCTAATAAATAATAATAATAATAATAATAATAATAATAATAAAATATATGTAATTTTTGTATTAAATTTAATAACATATATTTATTATTAAATTTAATACAAAAATAAATGAATGAAAAATAAGGACTTTGCTTAGCGATTCTCAGAATTGCTATCATTTATTTACGAGCGAAATTCTATCTTTTTTCAATATCTTATTAAATTATTAGAAATAATAATAATAATCATTATTTTGTAAAAATCACAGCATACGCACACTATAGATCTTATTGTAAATGCGTACAGTGTACAAAATAGTTATTTATTTATACGAATAAAATTATTTAAAAAAAAATATATGTAATTTTTGTATTAAATTTAATAACATATATTTATTATTATATTTAATACAAAAATTACATATATTTTTTGGTGGAAGCAAAGAATGTAAAGACGTTAAGAGAAGAATAACAAAGAATGTAATATTAAGAAACGTATAGGCTAAAATTGTTGAACCTGTGTAAAAATTCTTAAGCCGAGAAGACAAAAATGGCTAATAAATAATAATAATAATAATAATAATAATAAAATATATGTAATTTTTGTATTAAATTTAATACAAAAATAAATGAATGAAAAATACGGACTTTGCTTAGCGATTCTCAGAATTACTATCATTTATTTACGATCGAAATTCTATGTTTTTTCAATATCTTATAAAATTATTAGAAATAATAATAATCATTATTTTGTAAAAATCACAGCATACGCACACTATAGATCTTATTGTAAATGCGTACAGTGTACAAAATGGTTATTTATTTATACGAATAAAATTATTTTTTAAAATATATATGTAATTTTTGTATTAAATTTAATAACATATATTTATTATTATATTTAATAGAAAAATTACATATATTTTTTGGTGGAAGCAAAGAATGTAAAGACGTTAAGAGAAGAATAACAAAGAATGTAATATTAAGAAACGTGCAGGCTAAAATTGTTGAACCTATGTAAAAATTCTTAAGCCGACAAGACAAAAATGGCTAATAAATAATAATAATAATAATAATAATAATAATAATAAAATATATGTAATTTTTGTATTAAATTTAATAACATATATTTATTATTAAATTTAATACAAAAATAAATGAATGAAAAATAAGGACTTTGCTTAGCGATTCTCAGAATTGCTATCATTTATTTACGAGCGAAATTCTATCTTTTTTCAATATCTTATTAAATTATTAGAAATAATAATAATAATCATTATTTTGTAAAAATCACAGCATACGCACACTATAGATCTTATTGTAAATGCGTACAGTGTACAAAATAGTTATTTATTTATACGAATAAAATTATTTAAAAAAAAATATATGTAATTTTTGTATTAAATTTAATAACATATATTTATTATTATATTTAATACAAAAATTACATATATTTTTTGGTGGAAGCAAAGAATGTAAAGACGTTAAGAGAAGAATAACAAAGAATGTAATATTAAGAAACGTATAGGCTAAAATTGTTGAACCTGTGTAAAAATTCTTAAGCCGAGAAGACAAAAATGGCTAATAAATAATAATAATAATAATAATAATAATAAAATATATGTAATTTTTGTATTAAATTTAATACAAAAATAAATGAATGAAAAATACGGACTTTGCTTAGCGATTCTCAGAATTACTATCATTTATTTACGATCGAAATTCTATGTTTTTTCAATATCTTATAAAATTATTAGAAATAATAATAATCATTATTTTGTAAAAATCACAGCATACGCACACTATAGATCTTATTGTAAATGCGTACAGTGTACAAAATGGTTATTTATTTATACGAATAAAATTATTTTTAAAAATATGTATGTAATTTTTGTATTAAATTTAATAACATATATTTATTATTATATTTAATACAAAAATTACATATATTTTCTGGTGGAAGCAAAGAATGTAAAGACGTTAAGAG
Organism: Ephialtes manifestator; assembly: GCA_963970395.1. Lineage (NCBI taxonomy): Eukaryota > Metazoa > Arthropoda > Insecta > Hymenoptera > Ichneumonidae > Ephialtes > Ephialtes manifestator. The sequence goes on along the minus strand of OZ019969.1, from coordinate 2,855,935 downwards.
AAGAATAACAAAGAATGTAATATTAAGAAACGTGCAGGCTAAAATTGTTGAACCTATGTAAAAATTCTTAAGCCAACAAGACAAGAAAGGCTAATAAATAATAATAATAATAATAATAATAATAAAATATATGTAATTTTTGTATTAAATTTAATAACATATATTTATTATTAAATTTAATACAAAAATTACATATATTTTTTGGTGGAAGCAAAGAATGTAAAGACGTTAAGAGAAGAATAACAAAGAATGTAATATTAAGAAACGTGTAGGCTAAAATTGTCGAACCTATGTAAAAATTCTTAAGCCGACAAGACAAGAATGACTAATAAATAATAAAAATAATAATAATAATAAAATCTATGTAATATTTGTATTAAATTTAATACAAAAATTACATATATTTTTTGGTGGAAGCAAAGAATGTAAAGACGTTAAGAGAAGAATAACAAAGAATGTAATATTAAGAAACGTATTGGCTAAAATTGTTGAACCTATATAAAAATTCTTAAGCCGACAAGACAAGAATGGCTAATAAATAATAATAATAATAATAATAAAATATATGTAATTTTTGTATTAAATTTAATAACATATATTTATTATTAAATTTAATACAAAAATTACATATATTTTCTGGTGGAAGCAAAGAATGTAAAGACGTTAAGAGAAGAATAACAAAGAATGTAATATTAAGAAACGTGCAGGCTAAAATTGTTGAACCTATGTAAAAATTCTTAAGCCAACAAGACAAGAAAGGCTAATAAATAATAATAATAATAATAATAATAATAAAATATATGTAATTTTTGTATTAAATTTAATAACATACATTTATTTTTAAATTTATTACAAAAATTACATATATTTTTTGGAGGAAGCAAAGAATGTAAAGACGTTAAGAGAAGAATAACAAAGAATGTAATATTAAGAAACATGCAGGCTAAAATTGTTGAACCTATGTAAAAATTCTTAAGCCAACAAGACAAGAATGGCTAATAAATAATAAAAATAATAATAATAATAAAATATATGTAATTTTTGTATTAAATTTAATAACATATATTTATTATTAAATTTAATACAAAAATTACATATATTTTTTGGTGGAAGCAAAGAATGTAAAGATGTTAAGAGAAGAATAACAAAGAATGTAATATTAAGAAACGTGTAGACTAAAATTGTTGAACCTGTGTAAAAATTCTTAAGCCGACAAGACAAGAATTGCTAATAAATAATAAAAATATTTGATCATAGGAATAGTATTGATAATACTCAATTTTTCATTAAAAAAGAAAAAAGATTCATCAAATCTTTGGATTTAAACATTTATCATATTCAAGATTCATTATGATAGACTTTCTATTAAATTTAATAATAAATATATGAGATGGATATAAAGAATGTAAATACGTTAAGAGAAAAAAAAACAAAGGATGTAATATTAAGAAATATATATGCTAAAATTGCTGAATCTGTGTAAAAATTCTAAAGTTGGCAAGGCAAGAATGGCTAATAAATAAGAAAAAAGATACTAATAAAAATATACAATTGTAGGAGTAATATTGATAATATTACATTTGTCATTAAAAAAAAAAAAAAAAAAGATTCATCCTCAAATCTTTGGATGGAAATATTTATCTTATTCAAGATTCATTATGTTAGAATTTCTATAGTTGAATATATATCGTATCTATAATGAAACGATGAGAAGTAAAACGAGTCAATTAGCATGAAATTATTGTATAAATGATAGAAAACTGTTTCATGACTTTACGATAGATTATGATAATTCTTTGAGACCCAACTCTAACTATACAATGACGACTTAATTTAATGGCTGAAGACAGACAGACGTAAGAAGTATATGGAATTTATGTAAGAATAATATATTAAATATCCTTGCAACTAGTAAAACAAGGCTGAAGGACCTGAAGGCAATCCAAACATTTTTAAAATCATGTACCTTAAGGAAAAACAAAAAAAAAAAAAAATCAACGTATTGTCAATAAATTCTTTTACTTCTTTGAGCCTAAACACATACAATTTATTCTAATATACTTTCTATAATTGTGAGACAATAGAAAATTATTGGATCACTCTATTCACGTCTCTTTGATTCCAAACTATTAATGTTGCAACATTTATTTATGGTGAAAAAAATTTAGAAGTGACGAAACATAATTTTAATATAAAATATTACAAATCCATTGGCACACCATAAATACCAATAATGTATCTATCGTATTTAACCCATAGAAAACAAAAACTATAGGAAACTAATAATACATATAATACAAGTGCTTTATTGAACATAAGAAGTATTTACTTTTCACATTTTTTTAATACAAATAAGGAACAGTTTGTTCATGAGTAAATTGCACACCACATTGGCGTTGAATGCCTGTGAAAATAAATGATGAGGAATAAAAAGAAAAATAAAAATGAATAATGAGAAAAATTAATAACGATAATACCAAAATATTACCAATAATAACAATCAGAGTTGTAAATGCATAATACTTATCGAAATAATGATGATGATACGATCAGCTCTATAATTATGATTTTATAATAATAACATGTAGCGAATTTTATACAACATTTTTATTCAAGACTACCCGTAAAAGTTTAATGTTTTCACTGCAGGGTTAAATATTCTCTATTTCTGGATTAGTAATGTGTGAATAAAAAAAAATAATATCAGCAACTAATAAACAAAGTATTCTTGAATGTATTGCAGTAATTTTTATCTGAGTCCCTCACTTTAAGTGAATCTATTGTATTTAGAGTTGTAAATGCCTAATACTTATAGAAATAATGATGATGATACGATCAGCTCTATAATTATGATTTTATAATAATAATATGCAGCGATTGTAATACGATGATTAAACTTTGAAATGGCTGCAAAAATTATTATTTTTCAATAAAAATTCATGGTAATCCTTTTGAAAAAATGGAAAAAAAATAAGTAATGCATTACTTATTTTTTCCATTTTTTTAACTATTTCTTGCAATATTAAAGCGAAAATTAGTATTTTTTACAGCTATTCAAATGTTTACACTCTATTTTATAATCACTGCATATTATATTATTATAAAATCATAATTACAAAACAAATTGTACTGTTAACTATATCTCATGAATTAATGGGGATTTACAACTCTGATAACAATAGATAATACCAAAAGCAACAACGATTCAATTTGCATGAATTCATCAAAGTCCCAATAAATAGAAAATATAATATATGATTAAATCCCATTCAGTATCAGTCTCTATAATTTATTTTATGCTTTTTGCAACGTTAATGAGAGATAAACTTAATGATGTACAATTTTTCTTATTGCAGATCCTTAATATGGAGGATGACATGAATTGGTACAGAGCTGAGCTGGAATCCAGGGAAGGTCTCATCCCTAGCAATTACATAGAAATGAAAAATCATGAGTAAGAATATTGTTTTTTTTCTACATCAAATCTTAAGCGGATGTCTTAGGAAAAATCAGTAATTTTTTAGTAAGAATTTATTTTATTTCTTTCACTGTTGATACAATATTAAAAATGCATAATGTTTCCCTATTAAAAAATTTTTACAAAGTGGAAAATGCATCTAATTATTATGTTTAAATTTTTTGTTAATTTTATTACTTACTGATTTGTTTATAAAAATGTTCAAAAATGCAGAAGAGAAAAAAAGAATTTTTGTTTGTTTTCAAACTCTTCATATTTTAATAAATGTACATCGATAAGCTGAATATAGAAAAATAATTATCAGATTTTTTAATTAGTTAAGTTATAAATAATTCAAGAAATTATTTCTTGAAGTTTCTGGTTAAAAAGTGACTTAATATTCAGTCGAATTATTGAGGAACATTTAACATACAGATTTTTTAAATGAAGAATGTGTAACGGAGAAAAAAATACTCATTGTAGGTAACAATAGTGAGATAATTTTGCTATATTGAAAAAAATTCTTTATTGGATTCAAAATACACAGATTTGCATATAATATCAGAAGCTAAACAAGTAGAATATTTCTTAATCAATATTACTGTTATTTGCCTAATTTCCTGCTAATTTAACAGAAATAATTAGATAATTTTGTAGAATATCTAAATTGTATGTTTTGTATGTTTTAGCTGGTATTACGGTAGAATAACTAGGGCTGATGCGGAAAGGTTACTTTTGAACAAACATGAGGGTGCTTTTCTGATAAGAATCAGTGAAAGTTCGCCAGGAGATTTTTCACTGTCCGTCAAGTATGTATAATATTTATGAAAAATTCTTTAGGAAAAGATATTAAAAATAACTCAATCTAATTTGATGTAACGAAAATTAATGAATACATATTTTAGATGTTCCGATGGAGTGCAACATTTCAAAGTATTACGAGACGCACAGGGCAAATTTTTCCTCTGGGTTGTAAAATTCAGTAGCCTTAACGAACTCGTAGAATACCATCGTACGGCATCGGTATCACGTTCCCAAGATGTTAAACTTCGTGATATGGTACCAGAGGAGGTAAGTCTTTGAATGAAAAAAAAAAAAAAAAGGATGCAAAGTAGAACTTTGCACATTGCTTCCTCATTAATTTTCATCTTTCGCAACGCCGTCTCTATGAGGAAGTTTCTTTATTTTATTTTTGGCTTCCTCATAGAGGAAGCTTTGCGAAAGATGAAAATTATTGACGAAGCAATGTGCAAAGTTCAACTTTGCATCCTTATTTTAAATACAAATTAAAGAAGTACGAAAAGAAAAATTTTCATTAATTCAAAATTCTATAAAATCTAAATCGCTTTATGGATTTCGCTCAAATTCAATACCGATCGTAATTTTTCATTGCTTTATTCGTCAAAAACTGTTTAAGCTCATTATCTAAAAAAATGTGGCGGCTAGAGAACAGAGATTTTTTGAAAAATTCAATGTCTTATAAAATCTGAACCACTTTACCAATCTTCACCAAATTCGATATCTACTACAACTGGATGTTAATTTTACCTTGCAAAAGATTTGAGCAGGTTTGGTCGAACTTAACTTGAATAATAACGAAAACAAAATTTTTTCGAAAATTCAAAATTTTATAAAATCTAAACCGCTTTATGGATTTCGCTCAAATTCAATACCGATCGTCATTTTTCATTGCTTTATTCGTCAAAAACTGTTTAAGCTCATTTTCTAAAAAATTGTGGCGGCTAGAGAACATACAGAGATTTTTTGAAAAATTCAATGTCTTATAAAATCTGAACCACTTTACCAATCTTCACCAAATTCGATATCTACTACAACTGGTTGTTAATTTTACCTTGCAAAAGATTTGAGCAGGTTTGGTCAAACTTAACTTGAATGAGAACGAAAACAAAATTTTTTCGAAAATTCAAAATTTTATAAAATCTAAACCGCTTTATGGATTTCGCTCAAATTCAATACCGATTATCATTTTCCATTGCTTTATTTGTCAAAAACTGTTTAAGCTGATTATCTAAAAAATTGTGGCAGCTAGAGAGCATACAGAGATTTTTTTTAAAATTCTATGTCTTATAAAATCTGAACCACTTTACCAATCTTCACCAAATTCGATATCTACTACAACCGGATGTTAATTTTACCTTGCAAAAGATTTGAGCAGGTTTGGTCGAACTTAACTTGAATAAGAACGAAAACAAAATTTTTTCGAAAATTCTAAATTTTATAAAATCTAAACCGCTTTATGGATTTCGCTCAAATTCAATACCGATCGTCATTTTTCATTGCTTTACTCGTCAAAAACTGTTTAAGCTCATTTTCTAAAAAATTGTGGCGGCTAGAGAACATACAGAGATTTTTTGAAAAATTCAATGTCTTATAAGATCTGAACCACTTTACCAATCTTCACCAAATTCGATATCTACTACAACTGGATGTTAATTTTACCTTGCAAAAGATTTGAGCAGGTTTGGTCGAACTTAACTTGAATAATAACGAAAACAAAATTTTTTCGAAAATTCTAAATTTTATAAAATCTAAACCGCTTTATGGATTTCGCTCAAATTCAATACCGATCGTCATTTTTCATTGCTTTATTCGTCAAAAACTGTTTAAGCTCATTTTCTAAAAAATTGTGGCGGCTAGAGAACATACAGAGATTTTTTGAAAAATTCAATGTCTTATAAAATCTGAACCACTTTACCAATCTTCACCAAATTCGATATCTGCTACAACCGGATGTTAATTTTACCTTGCAAAAGATTTGAGCAGGTTTGGTCGAACTTAACTTGAATAAGAACGAAAACAAATTTTTTTCGCAAATTCAAAATTTTATAAAATCTAAACCGCTTTATGGATTTCGCTCAAATTCAATACCGATCGTCATTTTTCATTGCTTTATTCGTCAAAAACTGTTTAAGCTCATTTTCTAAAAAATTGTGGCGGCTAGAGAACATACAGAGATTTTTTGAAAAATTCAATGTCTTATAAAATCTGAACCACTTTACCAATCTTCACCAAATTCGATATCTGCTACAACTAGATGTTAATTTTACCTTGCAAAAGATTTGAGCAGGTTTGGTCGAACTTAACTTGAATAAGAACGAAAACAAATTTTTTTCGCAAATTCAAAATTTTATAAAATCTAAACCGCTTTATGGATTTCGCTCAAATTCAATACCGATCTTCATTTTTCATTGCTTTATTTATTCGTCAAAAACTGTTTAAGCTCATTATCTAAAAAATTGTGGCAGCTAGAGAACATACAGAGATTTTTTGAAAAATTCAATGTCTTATAAAATCTGAACCACTTTACCAATCTTCACCAAATTTGATATCTACTACAACTGGATGTTAATTTTACCTTGTAAAAGATTTCAGCAGGTTTGGTCGAACTTAACTTGAATAAGAACGAAAACAAAATTTTTTCGAAAATCCAAAATTTTATAAAATCTAAACCGCTTTATGGATTTCGCTCAAATTCAATACCGATCGTCATTTTTCATTGCTTTACTCGTCAAAAACTGTTTAAGCTCATTTTCTAAAAAATTGTGGCGGCTAGAGAACATATAGAGATTTTTTGAAAAATTCAATGTCTTATAAAATCTGAACCACTTTACCAATCTTCACCAAATTCGATATCTACTACAACTGGATGTTAATTTTACCTTGCAAAAGATTTGAGCAGGTTTGGTCAAACTTAACTTGAATGAGAACGAAAACAAATTTTTTTCGAAAATTCAAAATTTTATAAAATCTAAACCGCTTTATGGATTTCGCTCAAATTTAGTACCGATCGTCATTTTTCATTGCTTTACTCGTCAAAAACTGTTTAAGCTCATTATCTAAAAAATTGTGGCAGCTAGAGAACATACAGAGATTTTTTGAAAAATTCAATGTCTTATAAAATCTGAACCACTTTACCAATCTTCACCAAATTCGATATCTACTACAACTGGATGTTAATTTTACCTTGCAAAAGATTTGAGCAGGTTTGGTCAAACTTAACTTGAATGAGAACGAAAACAAATTTTTTTCGAAAATTCAAAATTTTATAAAATCTAAACCGCTTTATGGATTTCGCTCAAATTTAGTACCGATCGTCATTTTTCATTGCTTTACTCGTCAAAAACTGTTTAAGCTCATTATCTAAAAAATTGTGGCAGCTAGAGAACATACAGAGATTTTTTGAAAAATTCAATGTCTTATAAAATCTGAACCACTTTACCAATCTTCACCAAATTCGATGTCTACTACAACTGGATGTTAATTTTACCTTGCAAAAGATTTGAGCAGGTTTGGTCGAACTTAACTTGAATAATAACGAAAACAAAATTTTTACGAAAATTCAAAATTTTATAAAATCTAAACCGCTTTATGGATTTCGCTCAAATTCAATACCGATCTTCATTTTTCATTGCTTTATTCGTCAAAAACTGTTTAAGCTCATTTTCTAAAAAATTGTGGCGGCTAGAGAACATACAGAGATTTTTTGAAAAATTCAATGTCTTATAAAATCTGAACCACTTTACCAATCTTCACCAAATTCGATATCTACTACAACTGGATGTTAATTTTACCTTGCAAAAGATTTGAGCAGGTTTGGTCGAACTTAACTTGAATAATAACGAAAACAAAATTTTTTCGAAAATTCAAAATTTTATAAAATCTAAACCGCTTTATGGATTTCGCTCAAATTCAATACCGATCGTCATTTTTCATTGCTTTATTCGTCAAAAACTGTTTAAGCTCATTTTCTAAAAAATTGTGGCAGCTAGAGAACATACAGAGATTTTTTGAAAAATTCAATGTCTTTTAAAATCTGAACCACTTTACCAATCTTCACCAAATTCGATATCTGCTACAACTAGATGTTAATTTTACCTTGCAAAAGATTTGAGCAGGTTTGGTCGAACTTAACTTGAATAAGAACGAAAACAAAATTTTTTCGAAAATTCAAAATTTTATAAAATCTAAACCGCTTTATGGATTTCGCTCAAATTCAATACCGATCGTCATTTTTCATTGCTTTACTCGTCAAAAACTGTTTAAGCTCATTATCTAAAAAATTGTGGCAGCTAGAGAACATACAGAGATTTTTTGAAAAATTCAATGTCTTATAAAATCTGAACCACTTTGCCAATCTTCACCAAATTCGATATCTGCTACAACTAGATGTTAATTTTACCTTCCAAAAGATTTGAGCAGGTTTGGTCGAACTTAACTTGAATAAGAACGAAAACAAAATTTTTTCAAAAATTCAAAATTTTATAAAATCTAAACCGCTTTATGGATTTCGCTCAAATTCAATACCGATCTTCATTTTTCATTTTTCTATTTGTTCAGAACTATTCAGCTCATTAGCTGAAAAATTGCGGAAGCTAGAGAACATACAGACTTTTTTTGAAAAATTGAAAGGCTTATAAAATCTGAATTTTTTTTTCGATTTTTTCGAAAATGTATATATAGAAAGGGACGTTGCTCCTCTACTAGCGTGCCAAATTTCAGCTTGATTGTTAAAGCCGTTTTCGAAATACACACATACATACATACATTTTTTTAAAACCACTTTTCTCGACGTTTTCGACCATTCTGTTTGTCCTAACATGAAAATCTCGAAAAACAATCTTTTACGAAAACAAAGCTTCCTCTATGAGGAAGCAAAAAAAATCTGTAGATCTTAATCATTGGAAATGTGCATTCCTGTAATTTCATTTCATTATCATCTCTGATTGTATGCACGGCTGGCCAAGCAAGATTTGACCTTGGATTGTGCCTTGGTAATTCTATTGGGAGTCAGTGATATAACTTCCAAGTGTACTATAGATGTTACACTATAGATTGGCAAGCATCCTGTTAATTGCTCAAGATTGTTGAAGATGTTTCCAAGGAACTAACAATTATTCTGATCATTTTTCTACTGTCTTATCTCAATAATTCTGCAAATAAAGAAATCGATACTAATTGAACTTTGAAGAGAATTCGCGATTGTAGAGTCACAGAAATGCTTCAATTTTGTGCAAATTAAAAGACGCTTTAACCAATTATTAAAAAGAAATTAAATTGAATTACAACGACCTTATGACATCAAATTCAATTTTCCAGGTAGCAATTTTCACGCCTGACGAACCACAATCTTTTCTGCTTGATAAAAAATGTAGTTTTTTTTTAAATTTCCACTGAAAAGATTGCTATTCTTAATTGCTCAATATTTTCAAATGCTCGCAAGGAAATATGAATTATTCTGTTAATTTTTCTACTGTCTTTTTTTTTCAATTTTCGTGCAAAAAAAAGAATATCTGTATTAATTGAACGTTAAAGCGAAGCCGCGATTGTGATAACTGTAATTCTTCGGTTTTGTGCAAAATTCATTTTCCACGCTGCGGTTTTCACGGTTGATTGATCGACAATCTTTTCTGCTGAATAAAAAATATAGTTTTTTTTTTAAATTTCCACTGAAAAGATTGCTACTCTTAATAGCTCAATATTTTCAAATGCTCGCAAGGAAATATGAATTATTCTGTTAATTTTTCTACTGTCTTTTTTTTCAATGATCCTGCAAAAAAAAAGAATATCTGTATTAATTAAACGTTAAAGCGAAGCCACGATTGTGATAACTGTAATTCTTCGGTTTTGTGCAAAATCCATTTTCCACGCTGCGGTTTTCACGGTTGATTGATCGACAATCTTTTCTGCTGTATAAAAAATATAGTTTTTTTTTTTAATTTCCACTGAAAAGATTGCTATTCTTAATTGCTCAATATTTTCAAATGCTCGCAAGGAAATATGAATTATTCTGTTAATTTTTCTACTGTCTTTTTTTTTCTTCAATTTTCGTGCAAAAAAAAGAATATCTGTATTAATTGAACGTTAAAGCGAAGCCGCGATTGTGATAACTGTAATTCTTCGGTTTTGTGCAAAATTCATTTTCCACGCTGCGGTTTTCACGATTGATTGATCGACAATCTTTTCTGCTGAATAAAAAATATAGTTTTTTTTAAATTTCCACTGAAAAGATTGCTACTCTTAATAGCTCAATATTTTCAAATGCTCGCAAGGAAATATGAATTATTCTGTTAATTTTTCTACTGTCTTTTTTTTCAATGATCCTGCAAAAAAAAAGAATATCTGTATTAATTAAACGTTAAAGCGAAGCCGCGATTGTGATAACTGTAATTCTTCGGTTTTGTGTAAAATCGATTTTCCACGCTGCGGTTTTCACGGTTGATTGATCGACAATCTTTTCTGCTGAATAAAAAATATAGTTTTTTTTTTTAATTTCCACTGAAAAGATTGCTACTCTTAATAGCTCAATATTTTCAAATGCTCGCAAGGAAATATGAATTATTCTGTTAATTTTTCTACTGTCTTTTTTATCAATGATCCTGCAAAAAAAAAAAAAAGAATATCTGTATTAATTAAACGTTAAAGCGAAGCCACGATTGTGATAACTGTAATTCTTCGGTTTTGTGCAAAATCCATTTTCCACGCTGCGGTTTTCACGGTTGATTGATCGACAATCTTTTCTGCTGAATAAAAAATATAGTTTTTTTTTTTAAATTTCCACTGAAAAGATTGCTACTCTTAATAGCTCAATATTTTCAAATGCTCGCAAGGAAATATGAATTATTCTGTTAATTTTTCTACTGTCTTTTTTTTCAATGATCCTGCAAACAAAAAGAATATCTGTATTAATTAAACGTTAAAGCGAAGCCGCGATTGTGATAACTGTAATTCTTCGGTTTTGTGCAAAATCCATTTTCCACGCTGCGGTTTTCACGGTTGATTGATCGACAATCTTTTCTGCTGAATAAAAAATATAGTTTTTTTTTAATTTCCACTGAAAAGATTGCTACTCTTAATTGCTCAATATTTTCAAATGCTCGCAAGGAAATATGAATTATTCTGTTAATTTTTCTACTGTCTTTTTTTTCAATGATCCTGCAAAAAAAAAGAATATCTGTATTAATTGAACGTTAAAGCGAAGCCGCGATTGTGATAACTGTAATTCTTCGGTTTTGTGCAAAATCCATTTTCCACGCTGCGGTTTTCACGGTTGATTGATCGACAATCTTTTCTGCTGAATAAAGAATATAGTTTTTTTTTTAAATTTCCACTGAAAAGATTGCTACTCTTAATTGCTCAATATTTTCAAATGCTCGCAAGGAAATATGAATTATTCTGTTAATTTTTCTACTGTCTTTTTTTTCAATGATCCTGCAAAAAAAAAGAATATCTGTATTAATTGAACGTTAAAGCGAAGCCGCGATTGTGATAACTGTAATTCTTCGGTTTTGTGCAAAATCCATTTTCCACGCTGCGGTTTTCACGGTTGATTGATCGACAATCTTTTCTGCTGAATAAAAAATATAGCTTTTTTTTTTAAATTTCCACTGAAAAGATTGCTACTCTTAATAGCTCAATATTTTCAAATGCTCGCAAGGAAATATGAATTATTCTGTTAATTTTTCTACTGTCTTTTTTTTTCAATGTTCGTGCAAAAAAAAAGAATATCTGTATTAATTGAACGTTAAAGCGAAGCCGCGATTGTGATAACTGTAATTCTTCGGTTTTGTGCAAAATCCATTTTCCACGCTGCCGTTTTCACGGTTGATTGATCGACAATCTTTTCTGCTGAATAAAAAATATAGTTTTTTTTTTTATTTCCACTGAAAAGATTGCTACTCTTAATAGCTCAATATTTTCAAATGCTCGCAAGGAAATATGAATTATTCTGTTAATTTTTCTACTGTCTTTTTTTCAATGATCCTGCAAAAAAAAAGAATATCTGTATTAATTAAACGTTAAAGCGAAGCCGCGATTGTGATAACTGTAATTCTTCGGTTTTGTGCAAAATCCATTTTCCACGCTGCGGTTTTCACGGTTGATTGATCGACAATCTTTTCTGCTGAATAAAAAATATAGTTTTTTTTTTTTAAATTTCCACTGAAAAGATTGCTACTCTTAATAGCTCAATATTTTCAAATGCTCGCAAGAAAATATGAATTATTCTGTTAATTTTTCTACTGTCTTTTTTTCAATGATCCTGCAAAAAAAAAAAATATCTGTATTAATTAAACGTTAAAGCGAAGCCGCGATTGTGATAACTGTAATTCTTCGGTTTTGTGCAAAATCCATTTTCCACGCTGCGGTTTTCACGGTTGATTGATCGACAATCTTTTCTGCTGAATAAAAAATATAGTTTTTTTTTTTAATTTCCACTGAAAAGATTGCTACTCTTAATAGCTCAATATTTTCAAATGCTCGCAAGGAAATATGAATTATTCTGTTAATTTTTCTACTGTCTTTTTTTTCAATGATCCTGCAAAAAAAAAGAATATCTGTATTAATTAAACGTTAAAGCGAAGCCGCGATTGTGATAACTGTAATTCTTCGGTTTTGTGCAAAATCCATTTTCCACGCTGCGGTTTTCACGGTTGATTGATCGACAATCTTTTCTGCTGAATAAAAAATATAGTTTTTTTTTTTAATTTCCACTGAAAAGATTGCTACTCTTAATTGCTCAATATTTTCAAATGCTCGCAAGGAAATATGAATTATTCTGTTAATTTTTCTACTGTCTTTTTTTTCAATGATCCTGCAAAAAAAAAGAATATCTGTATTAATTGAACGTTAAAGCGAAGCCGCGATTGTGATAACTGTAATTCTTCGGTTTTGTGCAAAATCCATTTTCCACGCTGCGGTTTTCACGGTTGATTGATCGACAATCTTTTCTGCTGAATAAAAAATATAGTTTTTTTTTTAATTTCCACTGAAAAGATTGCTACTCTTGATAGCTCAATATTTTCAAATGCTCGCAAGGAAATATGAATTATTCTGTTAATTTTTCTACTGTCTTTTTTTCAATGATCCTGCAAAAAAAAAGAATATCTGTATTAATTAAACGTTAAAGCGAAGCCGCGATTGTGATAACTGTAATTCTTCGGTTTTGTGCAAAATCCATTTTCCACGCTGCGGTTTTCACGGTTGATTGATCGACAATCTTTTCTGCTGAATAAAAAATATAGTTTTTTTTTTAAATTTCCACTGAAAAGATTGCTACTCTTAATTGCTCAATATTTTCAAATGCTCGCAAGGAAATATGAATTATTCTGTTCATTTTTCTACTGTCTTTTTTTCAATGATCCTGCAAAAAAAAAGAATATCTGTATTAATTAAACGTTAAAGCGAAGCCGCGATTGTGATAACTGTAATTCTTTGGTTTTGTGCAAAATCCATTTTCCACGCTGCGGTTTTCACGGTTGATTGATCGACAATCTTTTCTGCTGAATAAAAAATATAGTTTTTTTTTTAATTTCCACTGAAAAGATTGCTACTCTTAATAGCTCAATATTTTCAAATGTTCGCAAGGAAATATGAATTATTCTGTTCATTTTTCTACTGTCTTTTTTTTTCAATGATCCTGCAAAAAAAAAGAATATCTGTATTAATTAAACGTTAAAGCGAAGCCGCGATTGTGATAACTGTAATTCTTCGGTTTTGTGCAAAATTCATTTTCCAGCCTGCGGTTTTCACGGTTGATTGATCGACAATCTTTTCTGCTGAATAAAAAATACTTTTTTTTAATGTCGTGTACCGAGAAATGTTGCTTTAAAGTCAGTTGTATTGGACTGAATGTTTTCTAATTTTTAAATTGTATTTCTCAGTGCTTGGTACAAGCTTTGTACGACTTTACTCCGCAAGAACCCGGCGAATTGGAATTCAGACGAGGTGATGTAATCACCGTGACGGATCGCACGGATCAGCACTGGTGGCACGGCGAAATCGGCAATAGACGAGGACTCTTTCCATCTACCTACGTTACGCCTTATCACTCCTAGGTGTGTTTTTTTTAAGACGTCCAGAACTGCGTAATTTTATTTATTTACTTATTATTCAGTGAACGTCTCAAGTTCCTTGACAAAAATCATACAATAATGGCAAAAACAAAGTAATTCAGCAACCAAACGAGCACAGAAACAAAAACGAAGAATTTCCTTCGTCGTAATCCTCATAGAAAAAAATCTTAAAAAACGTTTTTTGCGTCATTTTACAAGCATTTTTTCTACAACGATATCATTAACGACATACTAAAACAATGAGTACGCGAAAAGTGCTCGGAAAACCTCAAAACGTTTTTTTAGATTTTTTTTTTTCATTTGTTGCTGTAAGATTTTTTCAAATATTCTAATTTTCAATATTTTTGTAGATTTTACAACATTTGTATATGTATTTCTCTGATATTTTGCTGAATTTTTATCAAAGAGATATATCGTAGTTTGGAATTCTTTGGAAGATATCGCGCAAAATACGAAAAAAGTAATTTTTCAGACGTTGTAAGTCAACAAACAATTCAGAGATTTTGAAAAACTTGTCGGATTTTCAGAAATATTTTAGACATTTTCAGAAACATTTCAGAGATTTTCAGAAACATTTCAGAGATTTTCAGAAACATTTCAGAGATTTTCAGAAATATTTCTGAGATTTTCAGAAACATTTCAGAGATTTTCAGAAACATTTCAGAGATTTTCAGAAACATTTCAGAGATTTTCAGAAACATTTCAGAGATTTTCAGAAACATTTCGGAGATTTTCAGAAACATTTCGGAGATTTTCAGAAATATTTCAGAGATTTTCGGAAACATTTCAGAGATTTTCAGAAATTTTCAGAATCATCTCAGAGATTTTCAGAATCATTTCCGAGATTTTACAAGAAACATTTCAGAGATTTTCAGAAATATTTCGAAGATTTTCAGTAATATTTCAGAGATTTTCAGAAATATTTCAAAGATTTTCAGAAATATTTCAAAGATTTTCAGAAATATTTCAGAAACATTTCAGAAATTTTCAGAATCATCTCAGAGATTTTCAAAATCATCTCAGAGATTTTCAGAATCATTTCAGAGATTTTCACAAATATTTCAGAGATCTTCAGAAACATTACAGAGATTTTCAGAAATATTTCGGAGATTTTTAGAAATATTTCAGAGATTTTCAGAAATATTTCAGAGATTTTCAGAAACATTTCGGAGATTTTCAGAAACATTTCCGAGATTTTACAAGAAACATTTCAAAGATTTTCAGAAACATTTCGGAGATTTTCAGAAATATTTCAGAAATTTTCAGAATCATCTCAGAGATTTTCAGAAACATTTCGGAGATTTTCAGAAATATTTCAGAGATTTTCAGAATCATCTCAGAGATTTTCAGAAACATTTCAGAATCATCTCCGAGATTTTCAGAAACATTTAAAAGATTTTTAGAATCATCTCAGAGATTTTCATAATAATTTCCAGGGCTTGAAACGAAACTGAAAACCAATGAAATATTCGGTTGAATATGTGCCCGGTTTGACAGAAACGATCGACCGGTTTTAAAGACAAATTAACGAAATCATGATATTTATAATTCTTCAGACCGAATTTGGAACAAATCATCTTTGATTTATGCGGTTCGGGTCGCGGTTGCGAGCGATACGAGACGGTTTCCATATGGTTTTGTTTTTTGGTTCATATCATTATCAGATTGACAGGCAAAATGCCATCAGTGAAGAAGAATCCTTCGCACGAATATTTCGAGAAAGTTCAGTGACAAGAAATGTCAAGTGCCTAATTGACAAAGAAGAATTGATGAGGAAGTACAATTGCTAATTTTTGTGCAGCATTTTTAATGCAGCGATTTTTTTCCTACGACGTAGAATAATTGGTATGCTATGTAAAATATTTGAGTTAATCCTTGAGTGACGACCTCTTGGATCTGGTTCACCATTTTTAATGTTATCATTTTAACCTTGTAAAGCACTTAGCTTTCGATTCGATTTTTTTTTAGAAACATTTTTTTAATCTATGATTCTTTAATATAATTTTGTTTTTAAATCGTTCTTCAAGAAAATAAATATATCTAATCTATAAATATTAGATTGTCACTATGATCCGTGTCTAAAGGGCTGTGATTACCCGTGAGGTTACACAAAATCCCGAAACTTTCCGCAATAGCTTCAACCGCCTTTTCATTTGTTTATTCGTTTTCTAATCGCTTCGCGACCGAAACGCTGAAAAGCGATGATATGGTCGGTCTTGATTGAAACCGATATGAAGACAGCACAATTGCATTTGTTTTAGGAAAAAAACTATACCGGAACCACATGTTTCGTTTCAAGCCCTGATAATTTCCGAGATTTTCCGAAGCATTTCCGAGATTTTACAATAAATTTTCATCAGCACCGAATAACATTGCCAAAATCTATTATCTCGATTTCAGACTCCTCATTGCACCCAAGGGGGACAACAGAACGTTATCCCGATACCATCGCTATAACGGATAATACTTATCGCGGATGTAATCACGAAGAACGCGCGTTAAGCCACGCGAAAAGGAAAGAAACGTGGTGTTTGGACGACCTAGGATGTATCTCGGTGCCATCGGGTTGTTGTCGCGTTCGTCCCACCGAGAAAAACGTTTGCTTCGGGCATTTAGCCTCGGCTAGGGTCGATATAAATATAGTAAGTAACAAAACACAACAAAAACAACAAAAAAAAAAAAAACAAAAAAAAGGTTTCGCGAATGGCGAAAATTCGAAACATAAATACATTATATCACAAACATTGGCCGGACAATTTTCACTCGAGTTTATTGCGAGTACACTATTTTCCGTCGCTTAACACAAACGAGAATCATCGAATCGCGAAAAACATACACACGTCGGTGTTTGTCGAAAAGCGTTCTCTTCCTCGATAAAAGCCTTTACAAAAATCTTCGTTCCAACCCGTTAAATTCTTAATCCCGCGAGCGGTAGTCTTTAAACTGTACAAAACATTTTTTCCGACTCCGTGAAATTCCTTAAAAAACTACAGTCGTAAAATTTTGTACTTTTGTATTCGCGAAAAAGAAAGAAAAAAAAGGAAGAAGAAGAAGATGAAGAAGAAGAAAAAACCATAAGCTGTGCCAGCTTTTGGGTTCTTTAAATGTGCCAGGATAAATGATTTCTTCGAAAAATACCGACGACATTTATACAACGTGTGTGTGTGTGTGTGTAAATTGTTGTGTGTACGTCGTAACGGGAATGAAAATTGTCTATCTAACTGTATTTGATAATTCACGAATGGAGTTGTCAAAATGCATATTAATTTTCGTTTTTTTTTTCTTTTCGATTTTTCTTTTTTTTTGCTCTTTTCTTTGAAATAATGTTTAAGCATGTTTACCGGCCATATTACAGAACTAACGCGAGTATCCTTTAATCACGTAATACCTGGGGATGGCTATTACTTTGTACTTTGTAATAATGGGTTTTACTTTCATAAGCGAGTAAAACTTATATTATAAGAAGGCCTAGTAAGTCACTCGCACGAATAGAAAAAAAATCGAGATATATATATATATATATATAGTGCATATATATATTTAAAAGGTAAAAAAAAATTAGTTATATTGTGACGAACAGCTTTTCGGGCATTGGGTGCAACGAAGATTATATTCTTGTGAAGCGTGTGCGACCCAATTAACGAAATAATGCGCTTTTCGCGTCTCTGATATTAAGCGATAATTTTTGTTCTTTTTTTTTCTTTCTTTTTTTTTGCGCTTGGTATTAATTCCATAGTGTCGTAGTCTGGAATTCGCAATGGCCTTTAAAAAAAGCTCGAAATAAGTTCTTACGCATGACCGTATGTAACGAGACACATAAATAAAAACGGCGCTTTTTTTCTATCGTGAATAAAATGCGCTCAATTGCGTTTACTTGTTTGCCAGCGGTAATCTTTGTTTACGCTTTATCATTCGTTTATTTTGTTCGTCCGAAACTCCCGATCGAATTTTCACGTGGATTCGAGACACAATTGCGTCTTTCTATTTTATCTGCCGACAATTGCTTGAAATTTTGGGCTCGAGAAATTGCATATTTTCATCGAAGATTTTATGGACTTCAGCAACTATTTTTTTTTTGGAAATTGATACAAATTGCAGTAAAATTCGTAATTGTACGAATATTTTTCCTGTAATTTGTGGCATTTTTTTTACTGTACGATCATAGAAATTGCAGTTAAATTTGTTATAATTACATTGATTTTTTTGCTGCAATTTGTATAATCGATTTTACTGTTAAATTGTACGTGTTACTGAAGTTTGTATCAATAACAGAAATTACAGGTAAAATTTCATTAAATCGATTTAGTCGATAAAATCGTCGATGATGTTATTCAATTTCAGCCAGGTGATTTTTCGGTTCGAGAAATCCTTGGAATAATGAAACGAGCGTGACCGTTTTTTCGAAGGAAAAAAATGTTTCGAGCTATTTTTTGCGCTCATAATTCGCCAACGGATTAAGCGTGCGAAATAACATGATTGACTGATATATTAAGGAGGTTGGAGCGCTCCACACCAGTCAAATCAGTGCTAAATTTTTAAAAGCGTTTCTACAATTTCCGGTGGTTTAATAATCTGTTCCAAGGTGTTAATCACATAGCAGCATTAGTTCTTGATATTCAAATACATTCACAGCTGTGATATCAACAGTAAATCGATCAATATCTGCAAATTTCCGATGTTATGTTTTTTCATCAAGTTTTTTCAAAGTGTAAACCGTAATATCAGTCCGATTATGACGACCAATAGCTCATTTTGTTTACTAAAAGATATTCTATCGATTGGCCGTTTATTTTTTTAAATCGTATTAGTAGTTCAAAAGATACAACCGTTTGTTTATCCAATCATAACCTAACATCAAGTATAAAAATGGCTGTAACTTTTGAACGCCTGATACTATAGAAAATCCGGACGGTCAATCGATTAAGGATCTTCCACTGATCAAAATGAGCTATGTTTTGTCGTAATCGGACTTATATTACGGTTTATCCTTTTACAAAAGTGGATGAAAAAACATGACATCGGAAATTTGGCGATATTTATCGATTTACTGTTCATATGACAATTGTGAATGTATTTGAATAACAAGAACTAATGCTGCTATGTGATTAACACCTTGGAACAGATTATTAAACCACCGGAAATTGTAGAAACGCTTTTAAAAATTTAGCAATGATTTGACTAGTGTGGCGCGCTTCAACCTCCTTAATCAACGGGGGGCGCTCGTTATCGGAAGGGAAAATACAGGGAATATGCGTGTGTCCACGAAGAATCGATCTTTTGCTCGATTTCGATTATTCGTCATTAACAAAACACCATAACTACATATTCTCTCGAAGAAAATGTATATCATTACTCAGCCAGTCGGGTTAAAACAAAAAAAAAAGATAAAAATGGTGAAAATGCTTTCGCAGGTCAAGGCCGCTCCGATAACTTTTTACTTTCGTGACACATTCGTTAAATTTAAGAAGGAGAGCTGTGTGTATTATATTAAGAGGAAAAGGAAAAAAAACGTAATCCTATTCTTCGAGATAGTGTTATATCTCTCATCCCCCCTCATTGTAAACAGTGGAAGTTTAGCGTTATTGTGTAATTATTATTATTATTATTATTATTATTATTATTGCGTTATGTTACATTTTATTAATAACAATATATATTACATTAATCATACATGCATGCCTTTTTTTCTTGAGCCCAAACACCGTTATTCCTTTTTTTTAAGGGCAGTCAAACGACAGCTAAATTATGAAAACTATTTCTATGAATTTTCGTGGTTCAACAGACATTAATAAATTTTAATAAATCATCGTCTCATCATTAATGCCAGTTGATCTCTCGGAATCTGAAGTATTTAAATAGTTAATACTGCTTCGCGTGTTCTCCTTAAGGGGATGCTGGAGTAGATTTTTTTACTGACTTTGGTCGGTAAAAAGCTTCGGTTTCGTAGTTTACAAACTACGTTGTTAATATATTACAAATATGTTTCAAAATGCACCGGATTATAATATCAACATAGGCGCATCGACGTCCGCTCGAATTTTGGAAGAAAACACTTGAAAAATAAAGAAAATCGTAATTTTGTAAACCTACCGAAAACCAATATGGCCGCTCGAACTGGCAACACCACCTATTTCGTCCTATATAAACATTTCTAGACATCACATTCAAAAGAAGAGCGTGGGTGCCGATTTTATGAGTTTTTTCGCATTTTTTAAGACTGTTACATTGGCAATGGCACAAAAGAAGCGAACGTAGTTTGTAAAGTACGTTTACGCGGTTTGTTCGCGATCAGAGTAGGTCGAGAAGAGCGTGAATGAAGTTTCCCCGTTAGGGCACAGGTGGCGCCGACGTAGTCTGTTTACTTTTGGAAAAGCTCCGAGCCTTTGCAACGCGAACGTAGTATAGACTATATATGGATTTGACTTGTGTAGTTGACATTCTGATGGTTTTGCAATATTAATTTGGAATTAACGTCCGGTCTGATTTTACATATCTAATTTCCAGAAAGAATTATATCTAACAGCAAAGGTCTGTTGCCATATCGTGTGCGGCCATATTGAATTTCGGGAGATTCAGTATCTTTTGCCAAAAGTAAACGGACTACGTCGGCGCCATCTGTGTCATAATCGAGAAACTTAACGGCTTTGGTCGGTAAAAAGCTTCGGTTTCGTAGTTTGCAAACTACGTTGTTAATATATTACAAATATGTTTCAAATTGCACCGGATTATAATATCAACATAGGCGCATCGGCGTCCGCTCAAATTTTGGATGAAGACACTTGAAAAATAAAGAAAATCGTAATTTTGTAAACCTACCGAAAACCAATATGGCCGCTCGAACTGGCAACGCCACCTATTTCGTCCTATATAAACATTTCTAGACATCACATTGAAAAGAAGAGCGTGGATGCCGATTTTATGAAGTTCTTCGCATTTTTTAAGACTGTTGGATTGGCAATAGCACAAAAGAAGCGCACGTAGTTTGTAAAGTACGTTTACGCGGTTTGTTCGCGATCAGAGTAGGTCGAGAAGAGCGTGAATAAAGTTTCCCCATTAGGACACAGGTGGCGCCGACGTAGTCTGTTTACTTTTGGAAAAGCTCCGAGCCTTTGCAACGCGAACGTAGTATACACTATATATGGATTTGACTTGTGTAGTTGACATTCTGATGATTTTGGAATATTCAGCAATCATCACAGAATTAACGTCCAGTCTGATTTTACATATCTAATTTCCAGAAAGAATTATATCTAACAGCAAAGGTCTGTTGCCATATCGTGTGCGGCCATATTGAATTTCGGGAGATTCAGTACCTTTTGCCAAAAGTAAACAGACTACGTCGGCGCCATCTGTGTCATAATCGAGAAACTTAACGACTTTGGTCGGTAAAAAGCTTCGGTTTCGTAGTTTGCAAACTACGTTGTTAATATATTACAAATATGTTTCAAATTGCACCGGATTATAATATCAACATAGGCGCATCGGCGTCCGCTCAAATTTTGGATGAAAACACTTGAAAAATAAAGAAAATCGTAATTTTGTAAACCTACCGAAAACCAATATGGCCGCTCGAACTGTTAACACCACCTATTTCGTCCTATATAAACATTTCTAGACATCACATTCAAAAGAAGAGCGTGGATGCCGATTTTATGAAGTTCTTCGCATTTTTTAAGACTGTTGGATTGGCAATAGCACAAAAGAAGCGCACGTAGTTTGTAAAGTACGTTTACGCAGTTTGTTCGCGATCAGAGTAGGTCGAGAAGAGCGTGAATAAAGTTTCCCCATTAGGACACAGGTGGCGCCGACGTAGTCTGTTTACTTTTGGAAAAGCTCCGAGCCTTTGAAACGCGAACGTAGTATACACTATATATGGATTTGACTTGTGTAGTTGACATTCTGATGGTTTTGGAATATTCAGCAATCATCACAGAATTGACGTCCGGTCTGATTTTACATATCTAATTTCCAGAAAGAATTATATCTAACAGCAAAGGTCTGTTGCCATATCGTGTGCGGCCATATTGAATTTCGGGAGATTCAGTATCTTTTGCCAAAAGTAAACAGACTACGTCGGCGCCATCTGTGTCATAATCGAGAAAATTACCGACTTTGGTCGGTAAAAAGCTTCGGTTTCGTAGTTTGCAAACTACGTTGTTAATATATTACAAATATATTTCAAATTGCACCGGATTATAATATCAACATAGGCGCATCGGCGTCCGCTCGAATTTTGGATGAAAACACGTGAAAAATAAAGAAAATCGTAATTTTGTAAACCTACCGAAAACCAATATGGCCGCTCGAACTGTTAACACCACCTATTTCGTCCTATATAAACATTTCTAGACATCACATTCAAAAGAAGAGCGTGGGTGCCGATTTTATGAGGTTCTTCGCATTTTTTAAGACTGTTGGATTGGCAATAGCACAAAAGAAGCGCACGTGGTTTGTAAAGTACGTTTGCGCAGTTTGTTCGCGATCAGAGTAGGTCGAGAAGAGCGTGAATGAAGTTTCCCCGTTAGGGCACAGGTGGCGCCGACGTAGTCTGTTTACTTTTGGAAAAGCTCCGAGCCTTTGCAACGCGAACGTAGTATAAACTATATATGGATTTGACTTGTGCAGTTGACATTCTGATGGTTTTGAAATATTCAGCAATCATCACAGAATTCACGTCCGCACTGATTTTACATATCTAATTTCCAGAAAGAATTATATCTAACAGCAAAGGTCTGTTGCCATATCGTGTGCGGCCATATTGAATTTCGGGAGATTCAGTATCTTTTGCCAAAAGTAAACAGACTACGTCGGCGCCATCTGTGTCATAATCGAGAAACTTACCGACCAAAGTCGGTAAATAAATCTACTCCAGTATCCCCTTAAGGGGATGCAGCAATATTAAGTATTTAAATCATAATTGCATTGATATTTGTTCAAAAATATTTGACCTGTGAAGCTGATGATATTATTTTAAAAAAATATACAATATTGATCCATAAAATGAAGAATATTTTGCCCTGTAGAAAAACATCTAAATCTTGTGAATTGCATTAAATAATGTCGCTGTTTTATAACATTTAAGGTAAATACAGAAGCGAAAGTAATGAAATATCGTAGCCGTGAAGATTGATTTATAACAATTAAAACTTCACAAATTTTAAGAAAAATAAAAAAGAGCACAAATGAGCATTTTTTTAAGTATTTTTTTACCTACCAGTTTTCTTGTAAACTTGCGCAGAATTTTATAAAACATTTTTATTTAAGGCCACCCGGAAAAGTTTAATGTTTTCACCGCAGGGTAAAATATTCTCTATTTCTGGATTAGTAATGTGTGAATAAAAAAAAAATAATATCAGCAACTAATAAACGAAGTATTCTTGAATGTATTGCAGTAATTTTTATCTGAGTCCCTCACTTTAAGTGAACGTTACAATGCGACGAAGATCATCCCGCGATCTATTGTATTTAGAGTTGTAAATGCCTAATACTTATAGAAATAATGATGATGATACGATCAGCTCTATAATTATGATTTTTTAATATTAACATGTAGCGATTGTAATACGATGATTAAACTTTGGAATGGCTGCAAAAATTATTATTTTTCAATAAAAATTCACGGTAATCCTTTTGAAAAAATGAAAAAAAAAGTAATGCATTACTTATTTCTTCAATTTTTTTCACTATTTCTTGCAATATTAAAGCGAAAATTAGTATTTTTTTTTCAGCTATTCAAATGTTTGCACTCTATTTTATAATCGCTACATATTATTATTATGAAATCATAATTACAAAACAAATTGTACTGTAAACTATATCTCATGTATTAATGGGGATTTACAACTCTGATTGTATTTTAGGCTTGTGTTTAACGCCAGATAATACATAACTTGATGTAATATCCGCTTCGATAAATATACTTTGAATTTTTGGTACTTAACCATTTCGAAACAGCTTTGAAAAAAAAAAAAAAAAAAAAAAAAACACGCTACAATTTTGCATAATCGTACTATGATATAGTGAGTTTACTTGTACTTATTGCTAGCGTCTACAATTTCTACATTCGATACACTATATAAATCCGGAGCGAAGCAACGTTTCACGATATTTTCACAAAACAAATTAAAAGAGAAAAAAAAAGAAAACGAAAAATAGTCGAGTGAGAGAAAAAGATCAACGGGAATTGAGTACACTGTAAAAAAAATTAACTTGAAATTTAATGCACTTTACTGGAAGTTTTAATGCACAAACTAGTATATTAAATTTAATATACAGGTGTAATGTAAAATTAATGTATCGTACAGTACATTCAATAATTTACTGAAAGTTTGCAATTACTGGAATATTAATAATTTGCTTTAATTTTACTGGAAAATTACATGAATTTTCTACCACAATTGTATATTAAATTTCGATGAAGAGTTTATGCGTAAAAACTTCAAGTTTTTTCTAACAGTGTAGCCTCATGCCAACGATAAACCATAAGGGCTTTTGGACCAAGAAATGTACAGTATCTAAGCGTTGTAATAAAAAGAAGAAAAAAAAACAAGGAAAAGAGGAGGAAAAAAAACAGATGCATGTATGAAAGCAAAAGGCTTGAACTTGCCGTTTTGTTACCGCAATAATATCCGACTTGCTGTAAAAAAGAGTTGTGCCCTAATTGCTATAGTTGATTCGTCTCACCGACTGAGAAAACGTGGGGCTTATTGATTGTCGTTACGCGATATTCAACGATAATTAGAGAATCGATTATCAATGCATTTACGTTTTGTAATCGTTAGAGAGTAACGTTAGTCGTTCATCGTCTGCTGTAAAATAATATTGATTAACATTTATTATGTATCACGGAATACAATGAATGTAGAAATAAACTGCCATTTCCAAGTATTGTGAAATTTATTTATTTATTTCATTTATTTATTTATAAATTTACTCAAGTCGAAAAATTCTACGACAGTGAAAAACCGATTTTTAGAATTGTTGATAAGTTTACTGTTGCAATTTTCGAAAATTATTTATAACAAAATCCTTTACATGAATATAAAAAGACTTAACGTGCAAAAAAAATCGAATTATCCGTTTTACTGCAACGTGAGGAATTATTTTTTGCTTTTTATCGAAAATTCTATCCAATATATTAATACTAGGATTTTATTGTGGCTCGCGCGCTGCGCGCGCTCGCAATCTCCCCCAAAAAAGTGCAATCTCCCCAAAGACCTCTAGGAAGTATGGGAAAGACTCCCTGGGATGTATGGGAAAGACCTCCAGGAAGTATGGGAAAGACTCCCGGGAAGTATGGGAAAGACCTCCAGGAAGTATGGGAAAGACTCCCGGGAAGTATGGGAAAGACCTCCAGGAAGTATGGGAAAGACTCCCGGGAAGTATGGGAAAGACCTCCAGGAAGTATGGGAAAGACCTCCAGGAAGTATCGGAAAGACTCCCGGGAAGTATGAGAAAGACCTCCAGGAAGTATGGGAAAGACTCCCGGGAAGTATGGGAAAGACTCCCTGGGATGTATGGGAAAGACCTCCAGGAAGTATGGGAAAGACTCCCGGGAAGTATGGGAAAGACCTCCAGGAAGTATGGGAAAGACCTCCAGTAAGTATGGGAAAGACCCCTGAAATTTTTCTAAGTCCCTCGATTCTTGACACGGCGGCGGCGGCAGCGAGATCTTTTTATAATATAGATATGTAGCATTCTCTGTCAATTCAGCCACTTTTTTTTCCGACCCTCTCCGATTTGCCCTGTAATTGATTGTATGAATGTACCACTAAAAGACACTCTATGTTAATTTTTTCAGATTTTTAAAAATAATTTTTTAGAAAATGGCTTTTTTTTATTCAAGTGCAAATATCTCAAAATTTTGAAGTTACTGAAAAAAAAATGTCAGCACATGAAAGTTGTCGTTTATTGTTAGCTTTCGAACGGAATATTCCAAATAATTGTCACGTTCCTGTGAGTATGATTTTTTCCCGAAAAATGGAGGAATTATTTTTTAATTACAAAAATGATTTTTTTTTTTTACTGAGAAAATTACAGAGTATTGCTACATGATTGTTGATATCACAAAAAAATCGCCAGAGTGGCACCGATCGATCTTCTGGTATTAAAAAATGCATTTGTGTGAAAGTTCAGTAAAACGGGGGCATTATTATTTTTTTGATAAAAAAAAGGTTACTTTTTTTGGCTAATAAAATTACAGAGTATTCTTGCATGACTGTAGATATTGCCAAAAAATCATCAGAGTGGTACGGATCGAGCTTCCGGTATAAAAAAAAATAATTCCCCCGTTTTTCGAAACTTCCACACGAATAATTTTTCTTAATACCGTAAGCTCGATCCGTACCACTCTGATGATTTTTTTGCAATATCTACAGTCATGCAAGAATACTCTGTAACTTTATTAGCCAAAAAAAAGTAACCTTTTTTTTATCAAAAAAATAATAATGCCCCCGTTTTTCGGAACTTTCACACAAATGCATTTTTTAATACCAGAAGATCAATCGGTGCCACTCTGGCGATTTTTTTGTGATATCAACAGTCATGTAGCAATACTCTGTAATTTTTTCAGTAAAAAAAAATATCCTTTTTTTAATTAAAAAATAATTCCTCCATTTTTCGGAAAAAAATCGTACTCACAGGAAAGTGACAATTATTTGGAATATTCCGCTCGAAAGCTAACAATAAACGACAACTTTTATGTGCAGACATTTTTTTTCAGTAACTTCAAAATTCTGGGATATTTGCACTTGAATAAAAAAAGCCATTTTCTGAAAAATTATTTTTAAAAATCTGAAAAAATTCACATAGCATGTCTTTTAGTGGTACATTCATATAATCAATTACAGGGCAAATCGGAGAGGGTCGAAAAAAAAAGTGGCTGAATTGACAGAGAATGCTTCATATGTGCCCTTTGCAGCTTTTATATAAGTGTTTTCCTCATGTAAAATTGTATCACAGAGATAATGAGTAGTATTTTATTGAACAATATGTACAATGTTTTATGTAATCACATATATTAATAATTCCGCCAATGGATCGGGCATTTTCAAAGGCTTATACTCTATTAACTTAGGATGAGGATGAGAGAAAATAAGAAATAAAAAAGAAGTTAATTTATGTTTGAAAATTAAGATAAAGAAAAGAAGAAAAAAATCAACAATAGTAAACAAAAATAAAAACAAATTTATCCTTATTTAAATTTTAAGTATTAAAATAAATCTACTCTTATTTTGGTTCTATTGAATGAATGAATGTTTATTATTATCATTAATTACAAAGTTACAATGATAATAATAATGTTTGCTGCATTGCAGCTTTTATGTAATATATAGCGGTGGTTCTATAAAAAAAAAAAAAAAAAGCCTTATCACATTTGTTTACTTAATTATATATCTTGCTCTTTAGCCACTTGAATTAATTGTGGTTTATCTAGTATAACTTTGTATCACTTTTCTTGATATTTACATATTATATATATATGTATATGTATATATATATATATATACATATATATTTAAAGAACCTAAAGATGCTTCTTATTTCATTTCTTTCTATGCTCATTATACATTTCGATAATGTCTAATATTCATTTTATTAATTATTTTTTAAATTTTATTTCCTCTCTTTAGTCTTTATCGTTTATCTCTTTTATCTAATTTATGTGTCGAGTAAGGCTGTGAGTAGTTCTATTATTGTGTTATTCGGCGTTTTGTGTCTGGGTCTTACGTTTGGAGGACGAATATTGCATAAATCAGCGATGGTTTCTAGTTTGGAGTTAGCGAATATAGAGCTGAGCTATTTGTTGAGGTTTACGATGGGAGTGATTTTTATTTATTTATTTTATTTATACTTCAATGAACGGGACAAGTCCCTTGAAAGCAGCAAAACAGATGGCGCATTACACCTTATTATATAAATTATACATACTATGACACATAACAAACAATTCACAAATTTGATAAACTATGATAAACCTCTCTGGGGCCTCTAAGAACAATATGATTATTTAACCAATTCATAAAAACCGAGAGTGGGGAGATGAAAAAGTCAACAAACAGCGAAGCAGCATTGCCATCCCGAAATATTCGCGTTAGCGGCTCATTGTAGCCATAATTCGTACGATGATACTGTACGTAAAAAATTGTATGATTACGGACATTACGCACTGAGAAGCTCAGGGCAAATAACCGCGCCGTGGATTATTCTGTATAACAAAACTAGCTCCGCCTTTAGCCTTCTCACTGTTAGTGTACACATTTGAAAGTCCACTCTCATATAAACACTGAGTGCTCTATATAGAGATGCATTATATAGAAGGAAATTGGGAGGGTTGTGGAGAGGATTGTTAGGGTGTCTTATTTTTGTGAGTTTTCTGAGCGCTATTGTTTCTGCAGAGGTAATGAATCAATCGTTTTTTTTTTTTTTTTTTTTTTTTTTTTTTTCAATTTGTCTTTATACTTTAATATTACATTCAGTTTGTACAAAACAGAGCTTAGATGTGTAACTAATTTTACAAGATTATGCCACCCAGCTGAATAAGCTTGGTGCGAGTCAATGAGCGATCAACAGACGAGCCTGTACGAAATATATCGTCCTGCAGTTTCGGAGGGTCGAATAATCTTCACAACTTGACCTCTTTTAAGACCAAAATATCTGGCAACTGGATCGCCAGCTTGGATTCTCATCAGTTGATTCTCTCTGAGCTTATATCTCATTAGCAACTCATCTTTCTCATCGGGGGTTAAAACTATGTGTTCGGGTACTAATTCGTGCTCTGTGATATTGATCAGAAGCTCAGATTCCAAAAATTGCTCTAAAATATATTTTGGAGCCATGTCGACGAGTGACTGCTTTGCCGAGGGTGTCATTCCTGATTGCACAACGATAATAGCTCTGAAAAACAAAAAATACATATAAAAATAACGGGAAAATATTTAAAACAATAGAACAATAGAGATATTTGTGAATTTTCTTTTTTGTTTTAATAGAATTTTGAACATTTCGATATTAGTTTCGTGAATTTTTATCAGAAGTGGTGCATGGATAGAAATTATACTACCACTAGAATTTTTATTTATTAATTAACGTCTCACTCCTTACAATTTACAATAGGGTTTTTTTTTATGCGGAGCCACAGCTTAAAATTCCAGGTAATAACAAAGTACAAAAAGTACAGAAAATACAAAAATATAAAAATACAAAATACTGTTTTAAATATAACTATGAACATAAGTTAGACGATTTAAAAAGAGCCTAATGTATACGATAATAATTTTAATATCACAATCTTGTTGCTTGGGCCTTCATTCATAACGGAGGATTTCATCTCGCGCTTGTGCATGGAACGCATGGTACGTTATCCCCATGAAATTTAACATCGGAAACTCGTTAACTAACCTCGCCAAACTCTACTGAAATTTTACTGAAATTCTACTGAAAGTAGAATTCTTCAAATAATTTGCCTGGATCAATTTCTGTTCGAAAAGTCGGGACGTTGTTTGACGAACAATCCTTTGAGGAACATTAAACGACACGGATCCAATGAGTGACGAAGG
This sequence comes from Ephialtes manifestator, assembly GCA_963970395.1. Taxonomy (NCBI): domain Eukaryota; kingdom Metazoa; phylum Arthropoda; class Insecta; order Hymenoptera; family Ichneumonidae; genus Ephialtes; species Ephialtes manifestator. The sequence goes on along the minus strand of OZ019969.1, from coordinate 2,826,050 downwards.
GGACACGAGCCCATTAACAATTTTAAAAAGATAACAAACATCACTCAGCTGTCTTACAGAGTCTAGTGAAGGTATCTCTAGTAACGATGATATTTGCGCATAGTCGTGTTTATAAACAATATTATAAAAAATTTAAATTGGTTGGTTTTTCCGATCGGAAATCGGATCTGTGAATTCTGAAGACAGAAATAGAAAAAAGTCACGATTTTTTAAATCATGGTAAAAAGGCATGTAACCGGTATTTTCTGGGGTAGAATATGCGACTTGAGAATGATAGTGAAGGCCAAAATTCGATATCGTAAAGAAAAAAAAATTCGTCTGGATTTTCTGATCGGAAATCGGATCTGTGAATTCTGAAGTCAGAAATGGAAAAAAGTCACGATTTTTTAAATCATGGTAAAAAGGCTTATAACTCCTATTTTCTGGGGTAGAATATGCGACTTGAGAATGATAGTGAAGGCCAAAATTCGATATCGTAAAGAAAAAAAAAATCGTTTGGGTTTTCCGACCGGAAGTTGGATCTGTGAATTCTGAAGTCAGAAATGGAAAAAAGTCACGATTTTTTAAATCATGGTAAAAAGGCTTGTAACTCCTATTTTCTGGGGTAGAATATGCGACTTGAGAATGATAGTGAAGGCCAAAATTCGATATCGTAAAGAAAAAAAAATCGTTTGGGTTTTCCGACCGGAAGTTGGATCTGTGAATTCTGAAGTCAGAAATGGAAAAAAGTCACGATTTTTTAAATCATGGTAAAAAGGCATGTAACCCGTATTTTCTGGGGTAGAATATGCGACTTGAGAATGATAGTGAAGGCCAAAATTCGATATCGTAAAGAAAAAAAAAATCGTTTGGGTTTTCCGACCGGAAGTTGGATCTGTGAATTCTGAAGTCAGAAATGGAAAAAAGTCACGATTTTTTAAATCATGGTAAAAAGGCTTGTAACTCCTATTTTCTGGGGTAGAATATGCGACTTGAGAATGATAGTGAAGGCCAAAATTCGATATCGTAAAGAAAAAAAAAAATCGTTTGGGTTTTCCGACCGGAAGTTGGATCTGTGAATTCTGAAGTCAGAAATGGAAAAAAGTCACGATTTTTTAAATCATGGTAAAAAGGCTTGTAACTCCTATTTTCTGGTGTAGAATATGCGACTTGAGAATGATAGTGAAGGCCAAAATTCGATATCGTAAAGAAAAAAAAATCGTTTGGGTTTTCCGACCGGAAGTTGGATCTGTGAATTCTGAAGTCAGAAATGGAAAAAAGTCACGATTTTTTAAATCATGCTTAAAAGGCTTGTAACTCCTATTTTCTGGGGTAGAATATGCGACTTGAGAATGATAGTGAAGGCCAAAATTCGATATCGTAAAGAAAAAAAAAATCGTTTGGGTTTTCCGACCGGAAGTTGGATCTGTGAATTCTGAAGTCAGAAATGGAAAAAAGTCACGATTTTTTAAATCATGGTAAAAAGGCTTGTAACCCGTATTTCCTGGGGTAGAATATGCGATTTGAGAACGATAGTGAAGGCCAAAATTCGATATCGTAAAGAAAAAAAAAATCGTTTGGGTTTTCCGACCGGAAGTTGGATCTGTGAATTCTGAAGTCAGAAATGGAAAAAAGTCACGATTTTTTAAATCATGGTAAAAAGGCTTGTAACTCCTATTTTCTGGGGTAGAATATGCGACTTGAGAATGATAGTGAAGGCCAAAATTCGATATCGTAGAGAAAAAAAAAATCGTTTGGGTTTTCCGACCGGAAGTTGGATCTGTGAATTCTGAAGTCAGAAATGGAAAAAAGTCACGATTTTTAAATCATGGTAAAAAGGCTTGTAACTCCTATTTTCTGGGGTAGAATATGCGACTTGAGAATGATAGTGAAGGCCAAAATTCGATATCGTAAAGAAAAAAAAAATCGTTTGGGTTTTCCGACCGGAAGTTGGATCTGTGAATTCTGAAGTCAGAAATGGAAAAAAGTCACGATTTTTTAAATCATGGTTAAAAGGCTTGTAACTCCTATTTTCTGGGGTAGAATATGCGACTTGAGAATGATAGTGAAGGCCAAAATTCGATATCGTAAAGAAAAAAAAATTCGTTTGAGTTTTCCGACCGGAAGTTGGATCTGTAAATTCTGAAGTCAGAATCGAAAAAAAGTCACGATTTTTTAAATCATGGTAAAAAGGCATGTAACCGGTATTTTCTGGAGTAGAATATGCGACTTGAGAATGATAGTGAAGGCCAAAATTCGATATCGTAAAGAAAAAAAAATTCGTTTGAGTTTTCCGACCGGAAGTTGGATCTGTAAATTCTGAAGTCGGAATCGAAAAAAAGTCACGATTTTTTAAATCATGGTAAAAAGGCATGTAACCGGTATTTTCTGGAGTAGAATATGCGACTTGAGAATGATAGTGAAGGCCAAAATTCAATATCGTGAAGAAAAAAAAATATGGTTCTATTCAGCCAGAAGTTGGATCTGTGAATTCTGAAATCTGTAAATTTTGTATGTTTCAATAGAATTTTGTAAGTTTCGATAGAATTTTATAAGTTTCGATAGAATTTTGTATGTTTCAACAGAATTTTATATATTTTAATAGAATTTTTGCGAATTTCAATAGAATTCTGCACATTTCAATAGAATTTTGTACGTTTCATTCAAATTTTGTACATTCCAATAGAACTTCATAAATTTTCTTTCTTTTGCATCCTTTTTCCAGCTTAAGACCAAAAATCATCAATATCTTCTGCTTACAAAGAATAAAAGACCTTAACAAAAACAAAAAAAAAGTTTACCTGTGAATTTTTTCTTCCTGCATACGTTGACAATATGTCTTGATAGTTTTGATACCGATTTTCGGTTCATCAGGGAAAAATACGAACAGCTGATCGGTGGGATCATCGTTATGAGCAACGAGGACGATGAGATCACTTCGTGCCGGGTTTTTTTCGCTCGGTTTGTCGCCAAATTGTTCCTTAAATTGTTCTAGAGTCTGATCCAACTCGTCCTGAGTGACAAGGTAACCTCGATCGTGACACAACTGCATCACGGTCTTCCTTATCCTCCACAATTTGTAACTTTCCGCCTCGTCATCCATTCCGACAATATGTTATACTTTCAAGATGTTAATAATCCTAATTTCTTTTTTCTTTTTCGAAGCTCTAAAGCTTTGTTATTGTTTTTTCCTTCAAAACTACTGTAAACGTTTATCGTAACACCACGCTTCCCGGTTGTATTTTACGATTTAACGAAATGAGGATGTGTTGCGAACAAGATTGGCTACCGCCAATCGAAAATAATGGCTTCTGCAACTTGCGCCATCTATGGAGAACATGGGAAAATACTGCAAATCAGCTTCCTATCCACTTTGATCGACGCGGTTGAGAAAGCGCCTCTGCGGCATCCCAAAATTTCTTTGTATATCTGATGGTAAAAACTTTTACAAAAAATTGAAAAGCCCATTTTTGGGTGAGTACTAAAGTCCGAAAAAACGACACAAAATCTCCGAAACTGCAATACCGACCGAAATTGTAGTTGCTCGAAGCGCCACAAGAGGGCGTTGATGGCAAAATCCTATTTTCGAAAATGTGAATGTGTACGAACAAGATTGGCTACCGCCAATCGAAAATAGTGGCTTCCGCAACTTACGCCATCTACGGATAACATGGGAAAAGACTGCAAATCAGCTTCCTATCCACTTTGATCGACGCGGTTGAAAAAGCGCCTTTGTGGCATCCCAAAATTTCCTTGTATATTTGATGGTAAAAACTTTTAAAAAAATTGAAAGGCCCATTTTTGGGTGAGTACCAAAGTCCCCAAACGACACAAAATCTCCGAAACTGCAATACCGACCGAAATTGTAGTTGCTCGAAGCGCCACAAGAGGGCGTTGGTGGCAAAATCATATTTTCGAAAATGTGAATGTGTGCGAACAAAATTGGCTACCGCCAATCGAAAATAGTGGCTTCCGCAACTTACGCCATCTACGGATAACATGGGAAAAGACTGCAAATCAGCTTCCTATCCACTTTGATCGACGCGGTTGAAAAAGCGCCTTTGCGGCATCCCGAAATTTCCTTGTATATTTGATGGTAAAAACTTTTAAAAAAATTGAAAGGCCCATTTTTGGGTGAGTACCAAAGTCCCCAAACGACACAAAATCTCCGAAACTGCAATACCGACCGAAATTGTAGTTGCTCGAAGCGCCACAAGAGTGCGTTGGTGGCAAAATCCTATTTTCGAAAATGTGAATGTGTGCGAACAAAATTGGCTACCGCCAATCGAAAATAGTGGCTTCCGCAACTTACGCCATCTACGGACAACATGGGAAAAGACTGCAAATCAGCTTCCTATCCACTTTGATCGACGCGGTTGAAAAAGCGCCTTTGCGGCATCCCAAAATTTCCTTGTATATTTGATGGTAAAAACTTTTAAAAAAATTGAAAGGCCCATTTTTGGGTGAGTACCAAAGTCCCCAAACGACACAAAATCTCCGAAACTGCAATACCGACCGAAATTGTAGTTGCTCGAAGCGCCACAAGAGGGCGTTGGTGGCAAAATCATATTTTCGAAAATGTGAATGTGTGCAAACAAAATTGGCTACCGCCAATCGAAAATAGTGGCTTCCGCAACGTACGCCATCTACGGATAACATGGGAAAAGACTGCAAATCAGCTTCCTATCCACTTTGATCGACGCGGTTGAAAAAGCGCCTCTGCGGCATCCCAAAATTTCTTTGTATATCTGATGGTAAAAACTTTTAAAAAAATTGAAAGGCCCATTTTTGGGTGAGTACCAAAGTCCCCAAACGACACAAAATCTCCGAAACTGCAATACCGACCGAAATTGTAGTTGCTCGAAGCGCCACAAGAGTGCGTTGGTGGCAAAATCCTATTTTCGAAAATGTGAATGTGTGCGAACAAGATTGGCTACCGACAATCGAAAATAGTGGCTTCCGCAACTTACGCCATCTACGGATAACATGGGAAAAGACTGCAAATCAGTTTCCTATCCACTTTGATCGACGCGGTTGAAAAAGCGCCTCTGCGGCATCCCAAAATTTCTTTGTATATCTGATGGTAAAAACTTTGAAAAAAATTGAAAAGCCCATTTTTGGGTGAGTACCAAAGTCCCCAAACGACACAAAATCTCCGAAACTGCAATACCGACCGAAATTGTAGTTCCTCGAAGCGCCACAAGAGGGCGTTGGTGGCAAAATCATATTTTCGAAAATGTGAATGTGTGCGAACAAAATTGGCTACCGCCAATCGAAAATAGTGGCTTCCGCAACTTACGCCATCTATGGAGAACATGGGAAAATACTGCAAATCAGCTTCCTATCCACTTTGATCGACGCGGTTGAGAAAGCGCCTCTGCGGCATCCCAAAATTTCTTTGTATATCTGATGGTAAAAACTTTAAAAAAAAATTGAAAAGCCCATTTTGGGGTGAGTACTAAAGTCCGAAAAAACGACACAAAATCTCCGAAACTGCAATACCGACCGAAATTGTAGTTGCTCGAAGCGCCACAAGAGGGCGTTGGTGGCAAAATCCTATTTTCGAAAATGTGAATGTGTGCGAACAAGATTGGCTACCGCCAATCGAAAATAGTGGCTTCCGCAACTTACGCCATCTACGGATAACATGGGAAAAGACTGCAAATCAGCTTCCTATCCACTTTGATCGACGCGGTTGAAAAAGCGCCTCTGCGGCATCCCAAAATTTCTTTGTATATCTGATGGTAAAAACTTTAAAAAAAATTTGAAAAGCCTATTTTTGGGTTAGTTCCGAAGTCCCCAAACGACACAAAATCTCCGAAACTGCAATACCGACCGAAATTGTAGTTGCTCGAAGCGCCACAAGAGGGCGTTGGTGGCAAAATCCTATTTTCGAAAATGTGAATGTGTGCGAACAAGATTGGCTACCGCCAATCGAAAATAATGGCTTACGCAACTTACGCCATCTACGGACAACATGGGAAAAGATTGCAAATCAGCTTCCTATCCACTTTGATCGACGCGGTTGAAAAAGCGCCTCTGCGGCATCCCAAAATTTCTTTGTATATCTGATGGTAAAAACTTTTAAAAAATTTAAATAGCCCATTTTTGGGTGAGTACCAAAGTCTCCAAACGACCTAAAATCTCCGAAACTGCAATACCGACCGAAATTGTAGTTGCTCGAAGCGCCACAAGAGGGCGTTGGTGGCAAAATCCTATTTTCGAAAATGCAATACCGACTTACATTTTTCGAGAAACAGTGACGCTCAACTTATTTATTTTCGTTGAAATAAGCTGGGAAATAGACAATAAAAAGTGGAGACGCTTGAAATTATAGATATAAAGAATAGTCTGTATTTTTAAAAGTTGTATTTTTGTTCTTAATTAGGAACTCATTGCACTTTTAAATGTTTTATTAAACAAATGTTTTACTATAATTAACGCGTTTTTTAATTTTAGTAACGCAAATGTATAGCTAGAAGGATTAAGTTGAGTTCAATATTTATTTCAGTTTTTCTTTAAATTGTTAAATAGTCCGTTAACGATGCTGTGAATGAATAAAGCCTGTAAATAAAAAAAACTTTATAATTAAAAAACGCGTTAATTATAGTAAAACATTTGTTTAAAACATTTAAATCTGAGGGAAAACAGGTGGGTCGTTCAGTCACCCGCTGTCACGCAAGGGTTAATAAGTGCAATTAGTCTCTAAGAACAAAAATACAAGTTTTAAAAATAGAGACTATTCTTATATCTATAATTGCAAGCGTCGATTTTTTATTGTCTATTTCACAGCTTATTTCAACGAAAAGAAATAAGTTGAGCATCACTGTTTCTCGAAAAAATGTAAGTCGGTATTGCATTTTCGAAAATAGGATTCTGCCGCCAATTCCCTCTTGTGGCGCTTCGAGCAACTACAATTTCGGTCGGTATTGCAGTTTCGGAGATTTTGGCGTTTGAATACTTTGGTACTAATGTCAAAGACCTTGCTGCTCGATCGGTAACAAAAACTGATAAGCCGGTTTCTCGTCTTTTATTTTTTAAAACACTCAATGCATGTCAATTCTTCAATAAATTAATTTCAAAAACCATCCAAACTTTTTTGTGATTAGAAAACGATTTTACTTAAAAACTATTATTTATGGATATACATTTTTTTCTGTTCTTTCCATTTTTATAAACAAAAATGTCAATAAGGGGAGGTGAAACCTACTCCGTCGGTAACAAAAACTGTAATAAATCTTTCATAGGGCACCGAAAGTTTTTTTAATAAAAGAAATGTCTTGCATCATTAGCCTCTTAATTCTGCACGATGTAAGACTTTTGTTTTTTCAAAAAAAGATCAATTATCTGAGAATTCTTGTTCCGGAAGATATTCGCTATCTTTATCGCACTCATGGATATTTCACCTCTTGATGGAAATTTGGCTATGACAGTCGGTAACGTAGAACTTTTTTTGTCCTTTCCGAATAACATAATATGTTTTATTACAAAATTACAAAAAAATATTTATAATAACATGTATGAATATTTCAAGGATAAAGAATTAAGAATTTTATCTAAAAAAAAATAGGTATACAGAATTTATTGTTTCTCTGAAAAGTACGAAAACACGCGTAAGTTCGGAGAAACTTGAAACATTTATCTCGTGAAATATTTTTGCTAGGTAGAACCGTTGCTTTATTTTTCTTTAAAAAATAAAAGTGATTTCATGCGAAATTCAACTCTTCGTAAATGTTTGGCTTATTGTTGAATTTTTGAAAATTTATTCCGTATTTAAGTAACAATAACCGACCTAACCTAGAAAATTAGTAAGCAGAAGATATTTCGAGACGCCGAAAAGCATTCGCGATAGTTTTACAGCAGAAACTCATGTGTCAAAAACACGTGGAAGATATTCGAAAAAAATGGACAATTTGGCGCAGCAAGTACGAACATTTTTCCACTTTGGGCTAAATATATTGTCGGATTTATTGCTATCAATGGATTCTCTTGTTTTTCTCTTTCGTACAACGTTAGATCGACGAGATCGAAGCACTCGTCGCGATCTACGACGACGATTGGCAAACAGAGGATGTCGAGAACAGAGCTTACAGCGTCAGAATTCCCGATGGTGATAATTATGTTAAATTGTACTTGAAACTCCCTGCGGAATATCCATCGCACGTACCGCCTTTGTATGAAATATCTGCTCCGCATCTCAAACACGCTATGAAAGTTCATCTCGGCAGCCTCCTCGACGAGGTATACTCGTAGGTTTTTCCTCTTCTTTTTCTTCTTTTTATTCATAATTATATTTTTAGTCATAAAACATTGAAGGTCAATACTTTTTATTTTGTACGAAACATACAAATCGTATGAACGTACATTGAAAATTGATTTTGCATGATATAGAAGTGGATATTAATGCATTGGCAAAAAAGCTGTTTAACAACTTTAATGGAGGACTTTTATTTATTATAATTAATTGTTTACTTGTTTTCTTAACTTTCCTAGTTCCAATTAGTAGTTTTAGTTTCGTTAGTAATAGTTTATTTTGTTCTGCCGATTTTCAGATTGTGTTTATCTTTTTTATTGTATTTGACCTTGTCCTAGGGCAGGAAATGAACACATCTACACTGTTAAAAGAGATTGGAAGTTTTTATTCATAAACTTGTAATCAAAATTTAATATACAATTGTGGTATAAAATTCATGTACTTTTACTGTAAAATTAAAGTAAATTATTGGATGTGCTGTACCATACATTAATTTTACATTACATTTGTATACTAAATTTAAGGGGATGCTGGAGTAGATTTTTTTACCGACTTTGGTCGGTAAAAAGCTTCGGTTTCGTAGTTTACAAACTACGTTGTTAATATATTACAAATATGTGTCAAATTGCACCGGATTATAATATCAACATAGGCGCATCGGCGTCCGCTCGAATTTTGGATGAAAACAGTTGAAAAATAAAGAAAATCGTAATTTTGTAAACCTACCGAAAACCAATATGGCCGCTCGAACTGTCAGCACCACCTATTTCGTCCTATATAAACATTTCTAGACATCACATTCAAAAGAAGAGCGTGGACGCCGATTTTATGAGGTTTTTCGCATTTTTTAAGACTGTTGGATTGGCAATAGCACAAAAGAAGCGCACGTAGTTTGTAAAGTACGTTTACGCAGTTTGTTCGCGATCAGAGTAGATCGAGAAAAGCGTGAAAGAAGTTTCCCCACTAGGGCACAGGTGGCGCCGACGTAGTCTGTTTACTTTTGGAAAAGCTCCGAGCCTTTGCAACGCGAACGTAGTATAGACTATATATGGATTTGACTTGTGTAGTTGACATTCTGATGGTTTTGGAATATTCAGCAATCATCATAGAATTGACGTCCGGTCTGATTTTACATATCTAATTTCCAGAAACAATTATATCTAACAGCAAAGGTCTGTTGCCATATCGTGTGCGGTCATATTGAATTTCGGGAGATTCAGTATCTTTTGCCAAAAGTAAACAGACTACGTCGGCGCCATCTGTGTCATAATCGAGAAACTTACCGACTTTGGTCGGTAAAAAGCTTCGGTTTCGTAGTTTGCAAACTACGTTGTTAATATATTACGAATATGTTTCAAATTGCACCGGATTATAATATCAACATAGGCGCATCGGCGTCCGCTCGAATTTTGGATGAAAACACTTGAAAAATAAAGAAAATCGTAATTTTGTAAACCTACCGAAAACCAATATGGCCGCTCGAACTGTCAACACCACCTATTTCGTCCTATATAAACATTTCTAGACATCACATTCAAAAGAAGAGCGTGGACGCCGATTTTATGAGGTTTTTCGCATTTTTTAAGACTGTTGGATTGGCAATAGCACAAAAGAAGCGGACGTAGTTTGTAAAGTACGTTTACGCAGTTTGTTCGCGATCAGAGTAGGTCGAGAAAAGCGTGAATGAAGTTTCCCCATTAGGGCACAGGTGGCGCCGACGTAGTCTGTTTACTTTTGGAAAAGCTCCGAGCCTTTGCAACGCGAACGTAGTATAGACTATATATGGATTTGACTTGTGTAGTTGACATTCTGATGGTTTTGGAATATTCAGCAATCATCATAGAATTGACGTCCGGTCTGATTTTACATATCTAATTTCCAGAAACAATTATATCTAACAGCAAAGGTCTGTTGCCATATCGTGTGCGGCCATATTGAATTTCGGGAGATTCAATATCTTTTGCCAAAAGTAAATAGACTACGTCGGCGCCATCTGTGTCATAATCGAGAAACTTACCGACTTTGGTCGGTAAAAAGCTTCGGTTTCGTAGTTTGCAAACTACGTTGTTAATATATTACAAATATATTTCAAATTCCACCGGATTATAATATCAACATAGGCGCATCGGCGTCCGCTCGAATTTTGGATGAAAACACTTGAAAAATAAAGAAAATCGTAATTTCGTATACCTACCGAAAACCAATATGGCCGCTCGAACTGGCAACACCACCTATTTCGTCCTATATAAACATTTCTAGACATCACATTCAAAAGAAGAGCGTGGACGCCGATGTTATGAGGTTCTTCGCATTTTTTAAGACTGTTGGATTGGCGATAGCACAAAAGAAGCGCACGTAGTTTGTAAAGTACGTTTACGCAGTTTGTTCGCGATCAGAGTAGATCGAGAAAAGCGTGAAAGAAGTTTCCCCACTAGGGCACAGGTGGCGCCGACGTAGTCTGTTTACTTTTGGAAAAGCTCCGAGCCTTTGCAACGCGAACGTAGTATAGACTATATATGGATTTGACTTGTGTAGTTGACATTCTGATGGTTTTGGAATATTCAGCAATCATCATAGAATTGACGTCCGGTCTGATTTTACATATCTAATTTCCAGAAACAATTATATCTAACAGCAAAGGTCTGTTGCCATATCGTGTGCGGCCATATTGAATTTCGGGAGATTCAATATCTTTTGCCAAAAGTAAACAGACTACGTCGGCGCCATCTGTGTCATAATCGAGAAACTTACCGACTTTGGTCGGTAAAAAGCTTCGGTTTCGTAGTTTGCAAACTACGTTGTTAATATATTACAAATATGTTTCAAATTGCACCGGATTATAATATCAACATAGGCGCATCGGCGTCCGCTCGAATTTTGGATGAAAACACTTGAAAGATAAAGAAAATCGTAATTTTGTAAATCTACCGAAAACCAATATGGCCGCTCGAACTGTCAACACCACCTATTTCGTCCTATATAAACATTTCTAGACATCACATTCAAAAGAAAAGCGTGGATGCCGATTTTATGAGGTTTTTCGCATTTTTTAAGACTGTTGGATTGGCAATAGCACAAAAGAAGCGCACGTAGTTTGTAAAGTACGTTTACGCAGTTTGTTCGCGATCAGAGTAGGTCGAGAAGAGCGTGAATGAAGTTTCCCCACTAGGGCACAGGTGGCGCCGACGTAGTCTGTTTACTTTTGGAAAAGCTCCGAGCCTTTGCAACACGAACGTAGTATAGACTATATATGGATTTGACTTGTGTAATTGACATTCTGATGGTTTTGGAATATTCAGCAATCATCATAGAATTGACGTCCGGTCTGATTTTACATATCTAATTTCCAGAAACAATTATATCTAACAGCAAAGGTCTGTTGCCATATCGTGTGCGGCCATATTGAATTTCGGGAGATTCAATATCTTTTGCCAAAAGTAAACAGACTACGTCGGCGCCATCTGTGTCATAATCGAGAAGCTTACCGACCAAAGTCGGTAAATAAATCTACTCCAGCACCCCCTTAATATACTAGTTTATGAATGAATATGAATATGAAAATGAAAAACTGATCGAATATGAATATGAAATGAGAATATGAAAAACTGATCGAAAATGTGTCCCATCGGAAAGTAACGTTAATCAGTTAATCTTTATTCAAATTCGTCACTATTTATTTTTCTCTCGGTTAAGTGTACATGCTTCAATACAAATCAAAGCTCCACTACAGTTATTTAATGCATCAAACTTTAATGAAACATTTCCAAAAATTTAGCAATTATTTGACTAGTGTGAAACAGTAGAACATCCTTAACAATTTACACTGCAACTTAATACTACAGAGTATAAAATAATTTTCATTACTTCAAATTTTCATTACTTCACAGTTCATTTGTTGGAGAAACTGTGATTTACCAGTGGGTCGAGAGAATCAGGGAAGAATTACAACTAGGAACGGTGCCTGATGATTCAGAAATAAATGATGAAGAGATTGTCGAAGAAGCTGAGATTCCTGAAGAAATTTCAGTAACTGAGACAGTTACAGTTGAAGAGTGTCCAGTAATTCATCATGGTGAAGTAATTTTGGATAGAAAAAGTTCTTTCCAAGGTCATGCTGCGATGGTTTCCTCTCTGGATCAAGTAAAGTATGTGAATGACTATCGAAATGATTTATTAACTTATTAAGGGGATGCTGGAGTAGATTTATTTGCCGACTTTGGTCGGTAAGTTTCTCGATTATGACACAGATGGCGCCGACGTAGTCTGTTTACTTTTGGCAAAAGATAGACTCGAAAAGTGTTCTTCAGGCTATGGAATCTTTTCCTAAAAATTTGAGTAAAATATGATATTTAGTTCTCCTTATTAAAGAATCAATTCGTTCATTAGAGGAAAAAGGAAAGGATATATCCTTTTTTTGGATTCCGGCCCATGTCGATATTGAAATGAATGAAGTGGTAGACAAAGAAACTAAGAGAGTCATTATAGAGGGTAGGGATACTCATTTAGAAATACCCTGGTCAGATTTCAAAGGATGGTGGAGGAAAGATATGTGGAAAGAATTTGATCGGTGGTGCTTGGAGTCAGGTAATTTTAAAGGTAAAGAATATTTCGAGAAGTATTATACTACCAGTACCCATCCTTGGTTTGAAAATACGCGTATTAATAGAAGGGCAATCACTTCTATTAATAGGTTGAGATCGGGTCATAATTCGCCAGGTGTAAGTTTGCGTAGATGTAATATCATTGATTCGCCAGAATGCTCTTGTGGTATGTCCAAAATACGATGTTCAAAGACAAATTTTATTGCAGGGTTTATTAAAGAATAAGAACTATCCTCCCTTCTGTATTGAAACTTTTCTACATAGACTAAGTAAAAAAGATATTAATTTGTTATCTAAATGTATTAACTCTATCGATAAATATATTTAATTGTAAGGTCATGTGATCTACATTGTAAGTTAGGTTAAGGTCTTCGCTAGGCTAAACATGTTGAATTTTCCGTAATTTGACTGGTCCCAAACTGTATGGGAACTTTTATGATCTCAAGGTTTTTTTCTTTTATTGTTGCCATCTGATGGTAACAATAAAAAAAAATAATAAAAAATTAGCAAAAGATACTGAATCTCCCGAAATTCAATATGGCCGCACACGATATGGCAACAGACTTTTGCTGTTAGATACGTTCGCGTTGCAAAGGCTCGGAGCTTTTCCAAAAGTAAACAGACTACGTCGGCGCCACCTGTGCCCTAATGGGGAAACTTCATTCACGCTCTTCTCGACCTACTCTGATCGCGAACAAACTGCGTAAACGTACTTTACAAACTACGTGCGCTTCTTTTGTGCTATCGCCAATCCAACAGTCTTAAAAAATGCGAAGAACCTCATAAAATCGGCGTCCACGCTCTTCTTTTGAATGTGATGTCTAGAAATGTTGATATAGGACGAAATAGGTGGTGTTGCCAGTTCGAGCGGCCATATTGGTTTTCGGTAGGTTTACAAAATTACGATTTTCTTTATTTTTCAAATGTTTTCATCCAAAATTCGAGCGGACGCCGATGCGCCTATGTTGATATTATAATCCGGTGCAATTTGAAACATATTTGTAATATATTAACAACGTAGTTTGCAAACTACGAAACCGAAGCTTTTTACCGACCAAAGTCGGTAAGTTTCTCGATTATGACACAGATTGCGCCGACGTAGTCTGTTTACTTTTGGCAAAAGATACTGAATCTCTCGAAATTCTATGTAGCCGCACACGATATGGCAACAGACCTTTGCTGTTAGATATAATTGTTTCTGGAAATTAGATATGTAAAATCAGACCGGACGTGAATTCTGTCATGATTGCTGAATATTCCAAAACCATCAGAATGACAACTACACAAGTCAAATCCATATATAGTGTATACTACGTTCGCGTAGCAAAGGCCCGGAGCTTTTCCAAACGTAAACAGACTACGGCGGCGTCACCTGTGCCCTAATGGGGAAACTTCATTCACGCTCTTCTCGACCTACTCTGATCGCGAACAAACTGCGCAAACGTACTTTACAAACTACGTGCGCTTCTTTTGTGTTATCGCCAATCCAACAGTCTTAAAAAATGCGAAGAATCTCATAAAATCGGCGTCCACGCTCTTCTTTTGAATGTGATGTCTAGAAATGTTTATATAGGACGAAATAGGTAGTGTTGCCAGTTCGAGCGGCCATATTGGTTTTCGGTAGGTTTACAAAATTACGATTTTCTTTATTTTTCAAGTGTTTTCATCCAAAATTCGAGTGGACGCCGATGCGCCTATGTTGATATTATAATCCGGTGCAATTTGAAACATATTTGTAATATATTAACAACGTAGTTTGCAAACTACGAAACCGAAGCTTTTTCCGACCAAAATCGGTAAGTTTCTGGATTATGACACAGATGGCGCCGACGTAGTCTATTTACTTTTGGCAAAAGATACTGAATCTCCCGAAATTCAATATGGCCGCACACGATATGACAACAGACATTTGCTGTTAGATATAATTCTTTCTGGAAATTAGATATGTAAAATCAGACCGGACGTCAATTCTATGATGATTGCAGAATATTCCAAAACGATCAGAATGTCAACTACACAAGTCAAATCCATATATAGTGTATACTACGTTCGCGTTGCAAAGGCTCGGAGCTTTTCCAAAAGTAAACAGACTACGTCGGCGCCACCTGTGCCCTAATGGGGAAACTTCATTCACGCTCTTCTCGACCTACTCTGATAGCGAACAAACTGCGCAAACGTACTTTACAAACTACGTGCGCTTCTTTTGTGCTATCGCCAATCCAACAGTCTTAAAAAATGCGAAGAACTTCATAAAATCGGCGTCCACGCTCTTCTTTTGAATGTGATGTCTAGAAATGTTTATATAGGACGAAATAGGTGGTGTTGCCAGTTCGAGCGGCCATATTGGTTTTAGGTAGGATTACAAAATTACGATTTTCTTTATTTTTCAAGTGTTTTCATCCAAAATTCGAGCGGACGCCGATGCGCCTATGTTGATATTATAATCCGGTGCAATTTGAAACATATTTGTAATATATTAACATCGTAGTTTGCAAACTACGAAACCGAAGCTTTTTCCGACCAAAATCGGTAAGTTTCTGGATTATGACACAGATGGCGCCGACGTAGTCTATTTACTTTTGGCAAAAGATACTGAATCTCCCGAAATTCAATATGGCCGCACACGATATGACAACAGACATTTGCTGTTAGATATAATTCTTTCTGGAAATTAGATATGTAAAATCAGACCGGACGTCAATTCTATGATGATTACTGAATATTCCAAAACGATCAGAATGTCAACTACACAAGTCAAATCCATATATAGTGTATACTACGTTCGCGTTGCAAAGGCTCGGAACTTTTCCAAAAGTAAACAGACTACGTCGGCGCCACCTGTGCCCTAATGGGGAAACTTCATTCACGCTCTTCTCGACCTACTCTGATCGCGAACCAACTGCGCAAACGTACTTTACAAACTACGTGCGCTTCTTTTGTGCTATCGCCAATCCAACAGTCTTAAAAAATGCGAAGAACCTCATAACATCGGCGTCCACGCTCTTCTTTTGAATGTGATGTCTAGAAATGTATATATAGGACGAAATAGGTGGTGTTGCCAGTTCGAGCGGCCATATTGGTTTTCGGTAGGATTACAAAATTACGATTTTCTTTATTTTTCAAGTGTTTTCATCCAAAATTCGAGCGGACGCCGATGCGCCTATGTTGATATTATAATCCGGTGCAATTTGAAACATATTTGTAATATATTAACAACGTAGTTTGCAAACTACGAAACCGAAGCTTTTTACCGACCAAAGTCGGTAAAAAAATCTACTCCAGCATCCCCTTAATTCATAAAAATTATTGTGTTCAAAAATTGCTTTCAGACAAGTTTTGAAGTCTCTCCTATCGAATAGAAAAATCGAGCAGGCAACTCATAATATTTATGCCTATAGAATCTTCAAGGAAGACAGAAAAACTTTTGTTCAGGATTTCGACGATGACGGGGAGAGTCAAGCGGGCGGAAGATTGCTGCATTTTCTTCAGGTTTGCTTAAATAAAATAAATGTAACAATCTTTTGTAGCCTAAATTATTTAAATAATGCGTGATTTTTTTTTATCGCTTTTCGAAGATTGTGGATGCGAAAAATGTTCTGGTCGTTGTTTCCCGATGGTACGGCGGAATTCATCTCGGTCCTGATCGTTTTCGTCACATCAATAATGCAGCTCGTCAGGTTCTTCAAGATTCTGAGTTGATCGCAAAACTTCGAGACCAAAAGAAATAATTTGAGTTTTTTTCTTTTTTTCAAATTTTTTTATATCATCTTTTCGGCGGCTTTTTCAACACATAAAAGAAAAGTTTCTTATCAGTGAATACTCTAAAGAATACATAAGACTAAAGATAAAACAACTCACGAAATGTCCTTTCAATTGGCTTCCGCCAATTAATAATGTTAGTTCTTTTTTTTTTTTTTTCAAATTTTTTTAAAAATATAATCTTTCGAGCGGCTTTTTCAACACATTTGTTGTACATAAAAGAAGAGTTTCTTATAACTGAATGCTCTAAATAATACATAAGACTAAAAACAAAACAACTCACAAAATATCCTTTCAATTGGCTTCCACCAATTAATAATGTCAGTTTTTTTTCCTTTTTCAAATTTTTTTTATATAATCTTTCGAGCGGCTTTTTCAACACATGGGTTGTACATAAAAGAAGAGTTTCTTATAACTGAATGCTCTTAATAATACGTAAGACTAAAAACAAAACAACTCGCAAAATATCCTTGCAATTGGCTTCCGCCAATTAATAATGTCAGTTTTTTTTTCTTGTTCAAATTTTTTTTATAGAATCTTTCCAGCGGCATTTTCAACGCATTTGTTGTACATAAAAGAAGAGTTTCTTATAACTGAATGCTCTAAATAATACATAAGACTAAAAACAAAACAACTCACAAAATATCCTTTCAATTTGCTTCCGCCAATAATAATGTCAGTTTTTTTTTCTTGTTCAAATTTTTTTTATATAATCTTTCCAGCGGCTTTTTCAACACATTTGTTGTACATAAAAGAAGAGTTTCTTATAACTGAATGCTCTAAATAATACATAAGACTAAAAACAAAACAACTCGCAAAATGTCCTTTCAAATTGGCTCCCAAAAATTGTTTAATATATCTTAAAATCTGGTTTCACCGGGAAAAAAAAGTCAATGATCCGCAAATCGCTTTTCCGTTCGTAAACTCAATTTGCCAACAACTATCAATTATTTTGTCATATAATAACGTAACTGGCAATCCTTTTGCTTTTCATATTGTTACGATATTCGGATAAACGTGCTTAAGTTTCTTTTTTATTTATTATATAATGTATATATATGAATGCATTACTGAAAAGCGTAAAATACCATTCGCCTTGTACATAATATAATCTCTTACTTATTTACAGTTGTACGATTATTATAGTAAAGTTTTATTTTTTACGAATACTTACAGCATTGGCTGCGCTCCTTTATAACGTACGACAAATACAAGATCGAATTTCGTAATCTGCGCATTCACTCATAAATTTCAATCACAAACTAAAAGGAACAACACATCCAAATTGAGACTAGCATTAAAATTATACTCCATGTACTTTGTAGATTATAAAATGATAAACCCCTAAAAAAAAAACCATGGAAATAAAAAATATGCCTTTAAGGAGGTTGAAGCTCATTAAAAGCATTAAAAATTCGGTATATGCTAAATTTTAAATAAATTCCTCGTCCGGTTGTCGAGATATTGACAACAAAAAAATCAGACTTTTCGACATTATTGTTAATTTCCAACCTCCTTAAGAAGATCTGCTACCTGCTAGTCAAATCGGTGAGAATTTTTCAAAAACATTTCTAATGTTTGCATCTTTTGAACAACTAATACGAATAAAAAATATTTTCAGTCAATCGTAAAACATCTTTCAATAAAAAAAATGTAATGCAATTCCCCATTACTTTACGACATAAAGTTTACAGAACACTTTGTCTTGTAGTTACGAATTTGTAATGATAACTTGTAGCGATTATAAAATTATATGTGAACTTTTGAATAGCTTTAAGAAAAATCGAATTTTTTATTTAATTTTGGGAGAAATTGTGAGAATAATCGACAACCACAGGCCTCCATTACTTTAGCAATGCATTAACAGAATTTCTCCATTTTTTCAATAAGATTATCATGAAATTTTATGGAGAATTAATATTTTTTGCCTCTATTCAAAAGTTTATCAATCATCTTATAATCACTTCAAATTATTATTATAAAAGGGGCATTACGCACCAACCGGGACCACTTTTAAAAAGAACCAGGAACCAAAAATTATCACTTCAAGTACTAAATAAAAATTATTGTATTATAATTTTTTGATACTGCAAACTTCATATTTTATCTCAATTCTCAATCATTTCACATATTATTCGATATTTTGTGGAAAAAGCCCTATAACTGGTCGAAAAATTTGAATCCCAAGATGCCAATTTTTTTGTATTTTCGGAATATAATAACGAAAACACTGTAATTTTATCAGCAAAAAAAAAATGTCCGAGTCAACGTAAAAAAAGATTATTTCATTATTTTGCCTAAAAACACATGATGTTAAACTTTGGCGACCTCACAAAAAATATAATGGAAAAGTACATTCAATAACCTACATTTTATGTCCAGACAATTTTTTTCAGTAATGAGTATTTTTCAAAGTACAGCGAATCGTAGGAAATAAAAATTCAAATAATCGATAATAATCGATATTTATTTTTGGATCGAAAAATTATTTTAAAAATCTGAAAAAATTTGACAAGATTCAGAACATCCTAAAGAACGTGGAAAAAAAATATGAAATTTTTTTGAAACCACGTGTATTAAAAGTGGTCCCGGTTGGTGCGTAATGCCCCAAAAATATAATTACAAAGCCAATTGTAGCTTCAATTTTGTTAAAAAAATAATTAGGGTTTTGTAATTCTGTTCATGATAATTGGATCGATATTATCGTTTTTTAATAGTCAACAGAATTATCAAGATTTGTAGAAATGCACTTAAAAAATTGGCACAAATTTGACCATCACGTATAGCAGAATGATTATCTTAACGTGATGTGCTACACGTTTTTGTCGTTCTTTCTCGCTCCATTTCAACGCCAAATCGCGGTTTCTCAGTCACACTCACGGCAAGTCAGTCGGTATAGCACATCACCTTAAGTCACCTAAAAAAAGGCATTATAAAATTTTTTTTTATTGATTCTATACTAGAATCATCAATAAAAATCTTTTCTCATGACTTTTTTTAGGTGACTGAGTTCCCTTAATGAATAAAATACGCCCTTAAGGTAGTTCCTTCATTACGTAGCAGTGGGAATAGGTGCTTTAACTCATGAGGTTTAAGATTTCTGCATATTCAAAATAAAACTTTGGCAAGCTATATCTTTCAAATTACGATATCAAGAAAAAAAACTAAAAAGTAGAAAATGTTCGTTTTCGTATTCTCTGGTGGACGATTTTTTTTATTTTTTTTTTAAAGTCCAAAATTAAGGGAGTTGTACTTGATTCAGTACTTTGGTAAGCTATATCTTTCGAACTATAATATCGAGAAAAAAACTAAAAAGTAGAAAATGTTCGTTTTCGTATTCTCTGGTGGACGATTTTTTTATTTTTTTTTAAGTCCAAAATTAAGGGAGTTGTTCTTGATTCAGTACTTTGGCAAGCTATATCTTTCGAACTTTAATATCGAGAAAAAAACTAAAAAGTAGAAAATGTTCGTTTTCGTATTCTCTGGTGGACGATTTTTTTATTTTTTTTTTAAGTCCAAAATTAAGGTAGTTGTTCTTGATTCAGTACTTTGGCAAGCTATATCTTTCGAACTATAATATCGAGAAAAAAACTAAGAAGTAGAAAATGTTCGTTTTCGTATTCTCTGGTGGACGATTTTTTTTATTTTTTTTTAAGTCCAAAATTAAGGGAGTTGTTCTTGATTCAGTACTTTGGCAAGCTATATCTTTCGAACTTTAATATCGAGAAAAAAACTAAAAAGTAGAAAATGTTCGTTTTCGTATTCTCTGATGGACAATTTTTTTATTTCTTTTTAAGTCCAGAATTAAGGAAGTTGTTTTTGATTTAGTATTTTGGCAAGCTACAACTCTAAAAGCTCCGCGGAAAAAACTGAATAGTAGTAAATGTTCGTTGTCGTATTTTCTAACAGACGATTAAATTTTTTTTTGTCCAAAATTAAGGGTGTTGTTGTGGTTTTTATATTTTAGCAAGCTATAACTTTTAAGTTAAAGCTCCGCGGAAGAAACTGAAAAGAATATGTTTGTTGTCGGATTCTCTGATGGACGATTTATAAAAAATTAAGTCCAAAATTAAGGGAGTTTTTTATCCGCGAAGTAAATTACTTCGAATGAAAAAATCGTCCACTAGAGAATACGAAAACGAACATTTTCTACTTTTTAGTTTTTTTCTCGATATCATAGCTCGAAAGATATGGCTTGCCAAAGTACTAAATCAAGAACAACTCCCTCACTTTTGGGCTTAAAAAAAATGAAAAAATTGTCCACCAGACAATACGAAAACGAACATTTCCTACTTTTTAGTTTTTTTCTTGATATCGTAATTCGAAAGATATAGCTTGTCAAAATTTTATTATGAATATGCAGAAATCTTAAACCTCATCTTTAACTCCCAATATCTAAAAAACTAAACGGTAAAACATTCTCAAATTTTTTTGATGATTGATGATGTGGTCGGTCTTGATCGAAACCGATATGAAGACAGCACGATTGCATTTGTTTGAGGATAAAACAATACCGGAACCACATGTTTCGTTTCAAGCCCTGATAAAATCATATGAGACCTCATTGTGATTTAAAATCTCGTCAAGATACGGTTAATTTACGAAAGAATATTACAGTAATTTGATATTTAATTTTAGATGAAATTTACGATTTTTTTACGGTAAATTTACCAACAAAATTTGTAACCGGCGAAATTTACGAGCAATTTTCGTGACCGTATTTTCACAACACAAAGTTTGTAAAAAAAAAAAAATGACGGTAAAATACGGCAAAAGTACCGTATTTTTATGGTCATTTTACCGGAAATAAAAATACCGGTATTTTCACATCTCTAGGTATAGATAAAACATGTAAATTATGCCAACTTCAAGTGTAAATATCTCAACTTAGGGACGGTAAAACTAATTGAAATTGCATAAATGTTTAAATAATATGTTCAATGGTATGTATGCCAAGTTTAAAGTAATTCTTTCATAAAACCATTTCGTGAAGGTACTACCTTAAATATTCTAAGACTATCCGTCGTTTGTGCTATCGTATTAAAAGTGGAGAAAACTTCGTTATTGCTAATTATTAAAGGAAAAAGAACGTAGATTTTTCGGTCTACGGAATCGAATTTACGACAACCCAGTCCTCAGCTTCTTCGTACGCTGGTCCAGAGTGTACAGAATTAGCCGTTGTCACGAATTCCTTTGAAAGAACTGAAAAATTCGAAATACAGATTAATCATTTCTGCTGTGGTGTCCTGAAAAAAAAAAATGATGTGAAGTATTTGTGACAGTATTCCGACACGATTAATTAAACGATCAATAATATCAAATATCCACCCGGTCAATTTGTAGAGCATCTTTTAAGGGGAGGGAGTCAGGTGAAAAAAATTGGTTTTGGAAATACAATATCATCCAAATCCTATTGCATATAAAAATGCCCAATGCACTATATTGATGGTACTTGATTAACGGATTTTTTACTGTCGTCTGACTTGCATATGCTTTTAAATATTATCTTAAGCAAAGATCTTAGGTTTTCCATTCTGCGAATGATTCAGATCAAACTACTAGGCCGATTGGAATGGTTGACGTCTCATTTTCTTCTTCATGAACAGATACACCGGCTAAATGAAGCAACTGTTAATAAAATGTAATATTTTTTAAGTAACATAATTATTAATAAATAAATTTTATGCCATTTTCTAAATCAGCGATTAATTTTGCTTTCAGAATGAAAAAAAATAGTTTGCTCCATTTAGCCGGTGTATCTTTTCATGAAGAAGAAAATGAGACGTCAACCATTCCAATCGGCCTAGTAGTTTGATCTGAATCATGCGCAGAATGGAAAACCTAAGATCTTTGCTTAAGATAATATTGAAAAGCATATGCAAGTCAGACGACAGTAAAAAATGCTTTCATCGAGCACCAACAAGATAGTGCATTGGGCATTTTTATATGCAATAGGGTTTGGATGATATTGAATTTCCAAAATCATTTTTTTTTACCTGACTCCCTCCCCTTAAGAAAGAGAATGAGCCATCACTCATCAAAATTGGCAAAAAATTATAGATTATTCTTGGAAAAAACTGAAAGAAAATGTATCCCATCGCAAAGTAACGTTAATCAGTTAATCTTTATGCAAATTTGTCTCTATTAATTTTTCTCTCGGTTAAGTGTACATGATTCAATACAAATCAACGCTCCACTTCAGTTATTTAATGCATTAAACTGTAATGAAACAATTACGAAAATGCCCTAGCAGATCCAGTGACCGGCCGAACGACCGAAAAAACGACCGGTCATTAAATGCACAAAAAAACCATTGAAATAAGCCGGACGACCAAGAAAACGACCATTGAAATTATTCTTGATTAGTCATTTCTTGGTCACGAAAAATCGGAAAATGACCATCGAAGTGACCCCTTTTTTATCAAATTCCGAAAAAAAAAAAAAAAAAAAAAAACAAATGGTCAGAGCCAGGATTCGAACCCGGGATCTTCTGACTGTTGCTCTGCACCTTAGACCACGCGGCTATTCAAACCTTTAGAAGTACACATTTTGATTGTCTATTTGAAGTTTGATTATCTAGTTCGTCGTTTCGATATTCATGAAAAATCGGAAAACAACCGTTGAAATGACCATTTCAATAATTTCTAACCGGTTGTTTTTCCGTGAAGACCGGGAAATGACAATCGAAACGACCAACTAGATAATCAAACTTCAAATACACATTCAATATGTTTAACAACAAAGGTTTGAATAGCCGAGTGGTTTAAGGCGCAGAGTCTTTGCTGTTTACGTTGTAGACAGCAAAGTTTGTAAACTACGAAACCGAAGCTTTTTACCGACCAAAGTCGGTAAAAAAATCTACTCCAGCATCCCCTTAATTGATCACATTTTATACTAAATACCTGCGTAAAAGATCGAGTAAATTACTTACTGTTAAAATGCCGTTCCAATTCCTGAGGATCGATTGCCGTCGATCGTAACTTAACAGCATTGATAACACGATTGCTAGTCTTTGCACCAATTTCGGAGCTAGCTTTTCTCTGCAAAAGTCGCTTGCTGCACTCCCCGAGTTCCTCCAATTTTTTCAATTCCGTTCTATAGCTTTCATCCTCATCCGCCGAGTCAGTTTCTGTTGCGAGACTTTCTTCCTCCTCCTCCTCAATCACCCGTTCCTCTGTTTTCTCCTCAACGATTCCATTAGTCGGTTCAGTGCAATTCAAGTACGTTATCGAATTCAGTGAATTA
The DNA here is from genome assembly GCA_963970395.1 of Ephialtes manifestator. Lineage (NCBI taxonomy): Eukaryota > Metazoa > Arthropoda > Insecta > Hymenoptera > Ichneumonidae > Ephialtes > Ephialtes manifestator. The sequence goes on along the minus strand of OZ019969.1, from coordinate 2,802,212 downwards.
TTCATTCCAGCATTTGGCGAATAAACCTGACTGCTCGTCATAAATTCCGAAAGATCAAAATTCAAAACATCAGCTAAAAGTCTCTCCTTGTTTTCCACGTCCTTCTGAATAGTCTCCAAATTTCGTTCGGCCTTTAGAATACAATCGTCGTCGATGCTAAGCGTGAGAAGCGAAGCGTAAGTCGTTTTTTCTTCGATATCGTTTATCCTGCTTTTCGCTAAAGCGACGAGCGATTCTTCGGTTGAATCTTCGCCGTTTTCCACTTTATTCGTAGGCTTATTGTTATCCGACTTTTTGGATTTTCTCTCTGGTGTAAAAACCACTTCTTCAAACTCTTGTTCACCAATTCTCTGGAATATCTTGCGGCGATCGTTTCGCACTCCGTCTTTGGAGGATAATCGGCTCTTCGTATTGTTTCTGGTGTCAGTTTGTATCTCGCAATTTGTAACGAGCTCGGTGTCGAGATAAATAGGAACTATCGGAGGCATTTCCGTTGCCTCCTCGGCGTGAACGACCGATAGTGGATCCACTGCGCCTCTGGATGGCAAACCACTGTAATAAAAACGTGTTATTTAATTTAATTTACTAACGGATTTCTCCTTTTACATAATTTATAAGTTTCTAGCATAGAGAATTGTTTTTTTTTTAGTTTCTATCTACACTGCTGCCCATTTTCGTTCTAGTCGCAAAATTTTCGTTTTTAGACACAGAATTTGCTATAACAAAATTTGAAAAAAATCATCTTCGTACTTTTCGAGAGATTCGAGTTTGGGGTATTTTCTAAATTTTTTTTTTTATTTCGTGTATTTTTAGCTGCTGATTTTGTTTGCATCATTTTTAGCTGCTAATTTTGTTTTCGGACACAGAATTTGCTATAAAAAAAAAAAATATCGCCAACGTACTTTTGGAGAAAATCAAATTTTAGGTAATTATAAAAACACAATTTCTTTTTCATCTAAAAAAAATTCTAGTGCTTTTTTATATTGCTCTACAACATCTCAATCCTCTAGATGGCAAACCATTGTAATAAAAACGTATTATTTAATTTAATTTACTAACGGATTTCTCCTTTTACATAATTTATAAGTTTCTAGCATAGAGAATTGTTTTTTTTTAGTTTCTATCTACACTGCTGCCCATTTTCGTTCTAGTCGCAAAATTTTCGTTTTTAGACACAGAATTTGCTATAACAAAATTTGAAAAAAATCATCTATGTACTTTTCGAGAGATTCGAGTTTGGGGTATTTTCTAAATTTTTTTTTTTAATTTCGTGTATTTTTAGCTGCTGATTTTGTTTGCATCATTTTTAGCTGCTAATTTTGTTTTCGGACACAGAATTTGCTATAAAAAAAAAAATATCGCCGACGTACTTTTGGAGAAAATCAAATTTTAGGTAATTATAAAAACACAATTTCTTTTTCATCTAAAAAAAATTCTAGTGCTTTTTTATATTGCTCTACAACATCTCAATCCTCTAGATGGCAAACCACTGTAATAAAAACGTATTATTTAATTTAATTTACTAACGGATTTCTCCTTTTACATAATTTATAAGTTTCTAGCATAGAGAATTGTTTTTTTTTTAGTTTCTATCTACACTGCTGCCCATTTTCGTTCTAGTCGCAAAATTTTCGTTTTTAGACAGAATTTGCTATAAAAAATTTGAAAAAAATCATCTACGTACTTTTCGAGAGATTCGAGTTTGGGGTATTTTCTAAATTTTTTTTTTTAATTTCGTGTATTTTTAGCTGCTGATTTTGTTTGCATCATTTTTAGCTGCTAATTTTGTTTTCGGACACAGAATTTGCTATAAAAAAAAAAATATCGCCGACGTACTTTTGGAGAAAATTAAATTTTAGGTAATTATAAAAACACAATTTCTTTTTCATCTAAAAAAAATTCTAGTGCTTTTTTATATTGCTCTACAACATCTCAATCCTCTAGACGGCAAACCACTGTAATAAAAACTTATTATTTAATTTAATTTACTAACGGATTTCTCCTTTTACATAATTTATAAGTTTCTAGCATAGAGCATTTTTTTTTTTTTAGTTTCTATCTACACTGCTGCCCATTTTCGTTCTAGTCGCAAAATTTTCGTTTTTAGACACAGAATTTGCTATAACAAAATTTGAAAAAAATCATCGACGTACTTTTCGAGAGATTCGAGTTTGGGGTATTTTCTAAATTTTTTTTTTAATTTCGTTTATTTTTAGCTGCTGATTTTGTTTGCATCATTTTTAGCTGCTAATTTTGTTTTCGGACACAGAATTTGCTATAAAAAAAAAAATATCGCCGACGTACTTTTGGAGAAAATCAAATTTTAGGTAATTATAAAAACACAATTTCTTTTTCATCTAAAAAAAATTCTAGTGCTTTTTTATATTGCTCTACAACATCTCAATCCTCTAGATTGCAAACCACTGTAATAAAAACGTATTATTTAATTTAATTTACTAACGGATTTCTCCTTTTACATAATTTATAAGTTTCTAGCATAGAGAATTGTTTTTTTTTAGTTTCTATCTACACTGCTGCCCAGTTTCGTTTTAGTCGCAAAATTTTCGTTTTTAGACACAGAATTTGCTATAACAAAATTTGAAAAAAATCATCGACGTACTTTTCGAGAGATTCGAGTTTGGGGTATTTTCTAAATTTTTTTTTTATTTCGTGTATTTTTAGCTGCTGATTTTGTTTGCATCATTTTTAGCTGCTAATTCTGTTTTCGGACACAGAATTTGCTGTAAAAAAAAAAAAAAAAAAAAAAAAAAAGAAAGTTTTTCAATGAAGTTATCGGAGAAATTTCAGAGATTTTACGAAAAAAAAATTAAAGATTTTCAGAAGAGAATTTAGAGTGATTTAGAAAAAAGTTCGGAAATTTTCAGAACAAAGCTTAGTGTATCCGAAAAAATAGAAAAATGTTCATAGAAATATTTTAATCCGTTTCTGAGGCTGTATATTAGTTTATTAACGGTTTGAACTAGTCATGCGAGATTCTGATTCGATTATTCGAGAATCGATTTTTTTAAATGAATTAATCGTTATTATTCATCGATTATTTAGACGGTCGATTATTTGCGTATCGATACTTTATGGTATCGATATTTTAGTTCGAAAATATCGATATTTTGTATCGACACTCACCACCTAATCGAATACACGGAATCGATACTTTTACACGAATATCGATACTGAAAAAAATATTTTTTTTTTTAAATTTAGTTTACGTATCATATTAAAAAGAATGATAATGATAAAAAAAAATAAACGACGTTATGCTGGAAATAAAAATCTTGTTTCCAGTGGAAAACCTGTGGAAAACCCTGAATTAAAATGTTTATCCTGATTTATCCTGATTTAAACGGCATTAATTAGACTGTCATTGGTTTTCAACATTACATGTGTATCGATATTGAATGTATCGATTGTTTCGTGCTCGAAATTTTGTAGTATCGATACATTTTAAAACGATTCGATACAATCGAAGTATTGATACTTTTCCGTCGATACAGCAACCCAATTTGCGGGTCGATTGTTTTTCCACGATTTTTTTGATAATCGATTCTCAAAGATTCTTGCATGAAATATATACAGCGAGACAGCGAGTTCGCGGTGAAACTAGACGGGGCGCGAGGAATTGGCCAATCAAGTAGGCTAGGCGAAAGCCGCAGCCAATCAGATGCCGTCTAGTTAATTGTGCCTATTTATTTTTATTTTTGTTTTATGATTATTCAGTACTTGAGATGAAAATCAGATTTTTAATCGATTCTTTTACAATCGATTAATTTTATTCCGATTAATCGAATCGATAATTCTTTTTTGAGAAATGTAATCGATTATCGATTATGTATCGGCGCATCACTAGTTTGAACAATTTTTACTCACCCCATAGCTTGCATAATGTTGCTCGGATTAATTTTGTAGAAGGGAATTGCTGGAACTATGGAATTTTCCTTAAGCTTTGAAGTCAAACCTAGAATCCCAGCGGTAACAGGTTTACTCATTTCTGCAAACGAAGCCAGAGGATCCCTGGGATCTTCGGGTTCGGCGCACGTGATTTCCGGGTGATAAGCTACACGAATTATGTTTCTTTCACCCTCGAGGATAAATATTTCGTCCTTGGTACAGGCCACGTCAATTACTCTTCGGAGATCGGATACCACTGAAGTTATGGCTATTGTTACTGGATTCACCACGTAGATAATATCGTCGCTGTATGTTACGAGGAGATCGTCGCAGAATGGCAATAAAACGCCGAATGTAGGATCGCCACGACTTTTTCGTACGTTCTCCGGTGCTGGATTAAGGAGAATAACTTCGGTACTCGCGCAACGTACGGCTTCCTACCATAATATAAAAATTACTATTAACATTTTTTTCAGTACAGTTTTTTTCCAGAGCTTGAAACGAAACCCAAAACCGATTAAATATTCGGTTGAATATGTGCCCGGTTTGACCAAAACGATTGACCGGTTTCAAAGACAAATTAACGAAATCATGATATTTATAATTCTTCAGACCGAATTTGGAACAAATCATCTTTGATTTATGCGCTCCGGGTCGCGGTTGCGAGCGATAGGAGACGGTTTCCATATGGTTTTGTTTTTTGATTGATATCATTATCAGATTGACAGGCAAAATGCCACCAGTGAAGAAGAATCCTTCCCACGAATATTTCGATAATGATTCAGTGACAAAAAAAGTCAAGTGCCTAATTGACGAAGAAGAATTGATGAGGAAGTACAATTGCAAATTTTTGTGCAGCATTTTTAATGCAGCGAATTTTTTCCTACGACGTAGAATAATTGGTATGCTATGTAAAATATTTGAGTTAATCCTTGAGTGGTGACCTCTCAGATCTGGTCCACCATTTTTAATGTTATCATTTTAACTTTGTAAAGCACTTAGCTTTCTATTCGATTTTTTTTAGAAACATTTTTTTAAATCTATGATTCTTTAATACAATTTTGTTTTTAAATCGTTCTTCAAAAAAATAAATATATCTAATCTATAAATCAGAGTTGGGCACTACTTGAAGTACCGACTACTTGATTAGTACTTGAAGTAAGGACTTGAAGTACTCAAGTACTTTGTTGTATTTCAAGTACTTGCTTCTGTTCGTCAAAGTACCAAGTACAAGTACTTTTTTTAAATTTAATTCCAGAGTTGTACTACTCGATGCGCATAATTATTTTTACGATTATTAAAATAGTAACGAAAATGTTTAATTGACATAGTTTTTCCGAGAATCCCACAACGTAGATTATTGTGGAGTATCGTCACGATATATATATGTATGGTTTCGGCTTGGTTTTGGTCGCTTCATGAGGCCACGCGAGTTGTGTTTATATTATATATATCTACAAGAGGTACCTATGAATGTAAACAATTATTATTCTTTCATCATAGTCTGCAGATTTAGTCGTCATTTCGTATGGAAATCACCCGACTATAATGAGAGAACAATTATTTTTCATTCCGCTCTTTTTGAAGACGGGAGCTTTTTTAAAAAATTTTAATTTTTTTTTATTTTCATTATTTTTAGAGTGTTTTTACTTATCACTGACTTGGCCGGGCGACAACGCCTCTACTGGCCTTATATACTGGCCGTGTAACGTATAAGAATGTAGTGGTCAAAGCGATATTTACGAATAAGCAATTTTGCAACTTTTTTCAAATTTATCTATCTCCGCGGAAACACAACGGATCTCAAAAAAATCATGGCTTTAAATCGAATGTCCCAGCCATAGAAGCTCTCTACCAACATTTGTCAAGACATTTTTTTGTCGTTTTGACAAACATGCATTTTGAAGTATCGAGGTGAGATCTTTCGATCGTCGTGAAACGCATAACTCCCGTCTTTTTGCCCTGGCGGGCAGTCGGGAGTTTAAAAAAACCGTATCTACTGATATCGAGGTTGTAGTAATGCTACGAATCGAATTATGAAAAGTACTTGGAAAAAGTACTTGCAAAGTACTTGAAGTACAAAAAAGTACTTGATACTTCAAGTACTTGCGGTACTTTGTACTTTATACTTGAAGTACTTTTCGGTACTTTGCCCAACTCTGCTATAAATATTAGATTGTCACCATGATCCATGTCTAAAGGGCTGTGATTAACCGTGAGGTTACACAAAATCCCGAAACTTTCCGCAATAGCTTCAACCGCCTTTTCATTTGTTTATTCGTTTTCTAATCGCTTCGCGACCGAAACGCTGAAAAGAGATGATATGGTCGGTCTTGATCGAAACCGATATGGAGACAGCACGATTGTATTTGTTTGAGGAAAAAACAATACCGAAACCACATGTTTCGTTTCAAGCCCTGGTTTTTTCAAGGCATCCATCAATGTTAAGCAAACAAGGGTTTTTCAATTTAAAAAAATTGTATTGAGATAATTGAAAGCGAAGCAGTGACTCAAATCGAATAATTCACAAATTGCAAAAACACAAATCAGGAAAAGAAAAAACACTAAGCATTAAGCCACACTAAAATCACAGTGAAATTTAAAAATACAAATAATAAAACAAACTAAAAAATATGAAAGTCACTGCATATAATTCTAATTAAATAATTGGTAATGCTAAAAAAAAAAAAAAAAAAAAAAAAAGAAACAAGTTCTGCAATTTTTTATATTTGTATGTAGGATTTTTAAAAAAATACGATAAGAATAATGTCACAAATAATTACTCGCACGGCATTTTTATACGATTCTTTTATGTTATGATAAATAACAAAAAAAAATATTATTTTAATTATTTGTAACAGTATTCTGATCATATTTTTTTTAAAATCCTACATACAAATATAAAAAATTGCAGAACTTATAGAAATTTTTTTTTGGAATTACCAATTATTTAATTAGAATTATATGTAGTGACTTTCATATTTTTTAGTTTGTTTTATTATTTGTATTTTTTAATTTTACTATAATTTTAGTGTGGCTTAATGATTAGTGTTTTTTTTCCTGATTTGTGTTTTTACAATTTGCGAGTTATTCGATTTGAGTCACTGCTTCGCTTTCAATTTTCTCAATACAATTTTTTCTTAAAGGATTTTTATCTTTTGAAAACGTATATTTCTAACTTAGTAATTTTTTCTACGTTTATCGTACTATTATGAATTTTGTGTACGATTTTTTTTTTCAGACGTTAATAATTAAAACACGCTTTTTTGCCTAAAATTTGATGAGCCTCCGATTACGTTGAGTTAGAAAATCCACCTTGAAGATGAGAGTTTTGTGAACCGTTCCGTTTTTGTCGGATTGCCATATCCTTAATCCTGGTCTACTGGCGTATATAATTGGCTCCTGAACATGATTTTGCCGTGATCCAAATACTGCTCCCAATTTTCCTAAACTGGAATGAAATGAGTAAGTTAAAAAAAATCGATTTCTTGATTTTTTGCTTCCTCATAGAGGAAGCTTTGTTTTCATGAAAATTTTTTTTTCGAGATTTTCATGTCAGTACACTCAGAATGTGTCAAAACGTCGAGAAAAGTGATTTAGAAAAAATGTCTGTATGTGTGTGTGTGTGCGTGTGTGTGTGTATGTGTATGTGTGTATGTTACACGATCGAAAAATGTAAACCTTTATAACTCGGGAATGCCTTGAGATATCAAGCTGAAATTTGGACCATAGATAGAGGGATCAAGCCTCATCGTTCATACAGATTTTTGTTAAAATCCACTTCATCGTTAAATTATTACGCGTTTTTTAATTTTTTGAAAAATGTCTGTTTACGCGATAATTCTTTCAATTTTCGAGATATTGATCTTAAAATTGGTATGAATGTGAGCTTTCATACGCCGGTGATCGCTATTGAATTTGGTTAAGATCGGTTGAACCGTTAAAATTTTATGATGTTTTGAATTTTTCAAGAAATTGACATTATCGCTCTGTTGTAACTTTTGCAAGACTTAAGATAGCGAGCTCAAATTTTGTATATAAATGAAACAATATGCAGCCATTATATATGTATAATTTAGTGACGAACAGTATGAAATTTTTGATTTTATGGAATGTTGAATTATTTTTAAAAATATACATTATCACATTCACTTTCGGAAACGCTCTAATAATCACGAAATAACGTAATAACGGAATAAAAAAAGCGAATCCACAACATGTATATTTATCTAATTAAAACAAGGATGCAAAGTAGAACCTTGCACATTGCTTCCTCATTATTTTTCGGGTTTTACAAAGCTTCCTCTATGAGGAAGAAAAAAATTGAATAACATACTTCCTCACAGAGGTAGCTTTGTAAGAAGCGAAAAATAATGAGGAAGCAATGTGCAAGGTTCTACTTTGCATCCTTGTTTTTAAGTCAATTGTGAATTTTTTTTTAGTGACTTGTGCAACATACGTTTTTCTCTCCTTCTGACCGACTTGAGAAATTTTGCTATTTTGATTTCCGTGAACTAAAATCGTACGGAAGAGTGTAGAAACGATTAGCAGCCCTTGCTGATAACTCAGCTGCACGACAGCGTATTTTTCATTGAGCAGTTCTGAGGATTTCGATAAATGCTGCAAAATCCAAGATTCTACATATAAAACAATTTTATTGTTGATTAGCAGGTTAAAATATTGAGAATGTGGGAAAACTTACCATGTAAAAGTCAATTTCCGTTAATACGACCGATCCATCTTGATCACCGCTGAATAATTTCATTCCGTTTTTCGACCATTCTACAGTAGTCACAGAACTTTTGTGTAAGCCTCCAATATTGTACCTTTCAACCTGTTAAAGTGTATGTTATAATTCATTTATTTGTTTGCTGTAATCATTATTACAAGCCTTATGCACTTTGGTTAAATGCTGCGCGATTAATCGATCAATCGATTAATCGATTAAAAGGATTAAAAGGATTAGTTGATGTGTCGGTTATTCGATTAATCATTTGAACGACGAGTTTCGATTAATCGTGTCGATAAATTAATCGATCAATCGATTAATCGTGTCGATAAATTAATCGATCAACCGATTAATCGTGTCGATAAATTAATCGATCAATCGATTAATCGTGTCGATAAATTAATCGATCAACCGATTGATCGTGTCGATAAATTAATCGATCAACCGATTAATCGTGTCGATAAATTAATCGATCAATCGATTAATCGTCAGGTTTTGAGTAATCTTCGCTGAAGATTAATCGATCATGAAATAAACAAGCTCTAGACGTGTAATTTATAGAACGGCCTAAAAATGTAACTTTTGATAAAATTTCTTTATCCTCGTTATAAATAAAAACATGAATAATTAAAACATAGATCACTATAACATAACTTCACGTTGATTAATCCATAATTTTGTCTCCAAGTGCGAGTACCACTTGAAGTACAAGCATGGCACTTAGTGATGCGAGATTCTGATTCGATTATTCGAGAATCGATTTTTTTTCATGAATTAATCGTGATTATTCATCGATTATTTGCGGGTGGGATGCCGTCAAAGTATCGATACTTTATGGTATCGATATTTGAGTTCGAAAATATCGATATTTTGTATCGATACTCACCACCTAATTGATACTTTTACACGAATATCGATACTGAAAAAAAGATTTTTTTTTAAATTTAGTTTACGTATCATAATTCAAAGAATGTAATGATAAAAAAAATAAACGACGTTATGCTGGAAATAAAAATCTTGTTTCCAGTGGAAAACCTGTGGAAAACCCTGAATTAAAATGTTTATCCTGATTTATCCTGATTTAAACGGCATTAATTAGACTGTCATTGGTTTTCAACATTACATGTGTATCGATATTGAATGTATCGATTGTTTCGTGCTCGAAATTTTGTAGTATCGATACATTTTGAAACGATTCGATACAATCGAAGTATTGATACTTTTCCGTCGATACGGCATCCCTATTTGCGGGTCGATTGTTTTTCCACGATTTTTTTGATAATCGATTCTCAAAGATTCTTGCATGAAATATATACAGCGAGACAACGAGTTCGCGGTGAAACTAGACGGGGCGCGAGGAATTGGCCAATCAAGTAGGCTAGGCGAAAGCCGCAGCCAATCCGATGTCGTCTAGTTAATTGTGCCTATTTATTTTTATTTTTGTTTTATGATTATTCAGTACTTGAGATGAAAATCAGATTTTTAATCGATTCTTTTACAATCGATTGATTTTATTCCGATTAATCGAATCGATAATTCTTTTTTGAGTAATGTAATCGATTATGTGAATCGATATTTTTTCATGTATCGTCGCATCACTAATGGCACTGCGAGGCAAGGATAAGTTATTCATAAGTTAAAAGTAGTAGGGGATGAAAAACGTTTATTTTTATTATTATTTTTTTAATTATTATTAGAGTTCGCTTATCTCATTCAACGATTAATATATAGCGAAGATTATTTGAAACTGTTCGATTAACCGATTAATCGAAACTGTTCGATTAACTGATTAATCGAGACTGTTCGATTAACCGATTAGTCGAAACTGTTCGATTAATCGATTAATCGAAACTGTTCGATTAACCGATTAATCGAAACGGTTCGATTAACCGATTGATCGAAACTGTTCGATTAACCGATTAATTGCGTAACCGACGCATCAACTAATCGTTTTAATCGGTTAATCGATTAACCGCCTAACACTACTTTGGTTATTACCTGCTTTTTCTGTTTTGGCTTCAGACTGTCTGGCAAATTTGCTGGCAGACTTTTGGGTATTTGAAACACTGTGACAACACCCTGATCACTCCCAGCGGCAATCATATAATCTACTGTTGAGATTACTCTCAAGCAAGTTACACTCAAATTTGTGTTCTGAAAGATAATTTTTTTTTATTATTGTATGATCAACTTTGAATTCATAGGCTTTGGGGAAGGAGCAATCAGCTTTTTATAGAGAAAAATTTGGAGACTTTTATTGAGATGTTATAGAAAATTAATTAACTTGCAGTCCAGATGATAATTCAATGGATTTTTAACTAAAAAGATGATTCCAATAGTAAAATATAATTTTTTAAAAGTAGATATTACTCAAACCATAAATGGAGCTCTTCACTTTTCATTACACTCTTTGTAAGTTACCCTTAAACTTGAGTTCTACAAAATAATTTGATAGAGGATCAATTAATTTCTATTTGAGAATATAGTTTGATAAGAAATATTATCAGATAAGAAAATTGATAAGAAATTGTTTTGGAAGGAGCAATCGGCCTTTCATAAAGAAAATTTGGAGAAATTTTTGAGATGTTATAGAAAGTTAATTAACTCGCAGTCCAGATGATAATTCAATGGATTTTATCTAAAAAGATGATTCAAGCAGTAAAAGATAATTTTTCTCTTCACTTTTCATTACACTCTCTGTAAATTACCCTTAAACTTGAGTTCTACAAAATAATTTGATAGAGGATCAATTAATTTCTATTTGAGAATATAGTTTGATATTCCATATTTTTAAAAGACGTTTTAATTATTTTTACAAGAACATTGATAAGAAATAATTTTGGTAAATTGAAGCATTTTTGAGATAGCCTGAGGCATAAAAATTGCAGTTCATTTTATACACTTAAATTTGTATTTTGAATGCTAATTTGATTAAGTTGTAATGGAGGCTATAAACTTGGATTGTAAATAATTTGAAATCATATTTAATGAATTTGATATTTTAAAGACAATTCAAAAGACAGAAACCAATAAATAATTATATTCCTGAATCGTTATTTTAGCCTTAGAAGTAATTTAAAATCAGTGGAAAAAAAAAGTATTTGATATTTTAAAGATAATTCAAAAGACAGAAACGAATAAATAATTATATTCCTGAATCATTATTTTAGCCTTAGAAGTAATTTAAAATCAGTGGAAAAAAAAAGTGTTTGTGCTTGATGGACAGTAAATTTTCAGTTCCCTGAAAGGGTAAATGATCCCAAATTGCAATCGGAGCAACTTACTTCGCATCGCAATCTCTGCACTTGGCCCGTTTCTCTGTCGTACCAATAAACCAGACCGCAGTTAGTACCAACAGCAATAAATTCTGGCAACACATCGATGCACGTAAAGCTTATATCCTGTGTGAATATTCCGTTCTGTAGTTTGATGGGTATTTGTTGTAGAAGATTAGTGAGCGGCGCCCATTCCCTTAAGGGTCCTCCATCCTCGCTCATGGGAGTCGTCATGTTGAAATAAAATGACAATTATCCTAAAAAAAAAAAAAACGTCCTTATTTAGCATTCTTAAGGCCCTGAAACTAAGCAATTACTCACAGAGATTTTCCAGCCGATTGTCGGGGAATACCGGAATGGAAACCGATGACCTCAACAACCTAAAAGGCTGCGAGATGGAATTCCCAAAATATCCTCATTTCTTAATCACGATTACTTTTGATATCACGGACGCGTCTCCCGCATTTTTGTCTCAATTACACGATATGAAAAATCTGTCACTTCCGTCAGCTGTTGCCGAAATTTGACACAACGCGGATAGCGATATCGTTGTACGAGTGATAGTGTTGGTCGCGATTTTACGGCAGCTTCGAGAGACTTCGGCGGCATTCGGGCCGTCATTCGGCACCTTAAGGAGGTTGGGGCGCTCCACACTAGTCAAATCAGTGCTAAATTTTTAAAAGCGTTTCTATAATTTTAGATGGTTTAATAATCTGTTCCAAGGTGTTAATATCATAGCAGCATTAGTTATTGATATTCAAATACATTCGCAGCTGTGATATCAACAGTAAATCGATCAATATCTGCAAATTTCCGATGTTATGTTTTTTCATCCAGTTTTTTAAAAGGGTAAACCGTAATATCAGGCCGATTATGACGACCAATAGCTCATTTTGTTTACTAAAAGATATTCTATCGATTGGCCGTCTATTTTTTTAAATCGTATTAGTAGTTCAAAAGATACAACCGTTTGTTTATCCTATCATAACCTAACATCAAGTATACAAATGGCTGTAACTTTTGAACGCCTGATACTATAGAAAATCCGGACGGTCAATCGATTAAGGATCTTCCACTGATAAAAATGAGCTATGTTTCGTCATAATCGGACTGATATTACGGTTTACCCTTTTACAAAACTGGATGAAAAAACATGATATCGGAAATTTGTAGATATTGATCGATTTACTGTTCATATGACAGCTGTGAATTTATTTGAATATCAAGAACTAATGCTGCTATGTGATTAACACCTTGGAACAGATTATTAAACCATCTGAAATTGTAGAAACGCTTTTAAAAATTTAGCACTGATTTGACTCGTGTGGAGCGCTCCAACCTCCTTAAAAGCGTTTCTACAATTTCAGATGGTTTAATAATCTGTTCCAAGGTATTAATCACATAGCAGCATTAGTTATTGATATTCAAATACATTCGCAGCTGTGATATCAACAGTAAATCGATCAATATCTGCAAATTTCCGATGTTATGTTTTTTCATCCAGTTTTTTAAAAGGGTAAACCGTAATATCAGGCCGATTATGACGACCAATAGCTCATTTTGTTTACTAAAAGATATTCTATCGATTGGCCGTCTATTTTTTTAAATCGTATTAGTAGTTCAAAAGATACAACCGTTTGTTTATCCTATCATAACCTAACATCAAGTATACAAATGGCTGTAACTTTCGAACGCCTGATACTATAGAAAATCCGGACGGTCAATCGATTAAGGATCTTCCACTGATCAAAATGAGCTATGTTGCGTCAAAATCGGACTGATATTACGGTTTACCCTTTTACAAAACTGGATGAAAAAACATGATATCGGAAATTTGTAGATATTGATCGATTTACTGTTCATATGACAGCTGCGAATTTATTTGAATATCAAGAACTAATGCTGCTATGTGATTAACACCTTGGAACAGATTATTAAACCATCTGAAATTGTAGAAACGCTTTTAAAAATTTTGCACTGATTTGACTCGTGTGGAGCGCTCCAACCTCCTTAAAAGCGTTTCTACAATTTCAGATGATTTAATAATCTGTTCCAAGGTATTAATCACATAGCAGCATTAGTTATTGATATTCAAATACATTCGCAGCTGTGATATCAACAGTAAATCGATCAATATCTGCAAATTTCCGATGTTATGTTTTTTCATCCAGTTTTTTAAAAGGGTAAACCGTAATATCAGGCCGATTATGACGACCAATAGCTCATTTTGTTTACTAAAAGATATTCTATCGATTGGCCGTCTATGTTTTTAAATCGTATTAGTAGTTCAAAAGATACAACCGTTTGTTTATCCTATCATAACCTAACATCAAGTATACAAATGGCTGTAACTTTTGAACGCCTGATACTATAGACAATCTGGACGGTCAATCGATTAAGGGTCTTCCACTGATCAAAATGAGCTATGTTTCGTCATAATCGGACTGATATTACGGTTTACCCTTTTACAAAACTGGATGAAAAAACATGATATCGGAAATTTGTAGATATTGATCGATTTACTGTTCATATGACAGCTGTGAATTTATTTGAATATCAAGAACTAATGCTGCTATGTGATTAACACCTTGGAACAGATTATTAAACCATCTGAAATTGTAGAAACGCTTTTAAAAATTTAGCACTGATTTGACTCGTGTGGAGCGCTCCAACCTCCTTAAAAGCGTTTCTACAATTTCAGATGGTTTAATAATCTGTTCCAAGGTATTAATCACATAGCAGCATTAGTTCTTGATATTCAAATACATTCACAGCTGTGATATCAACAGTAAATCGATCAATATCTGCAAATTTCCGATGTTATGTTTTTTCATCCAGTTTTTTAAAAGGGTAAACCGTAATATCAGGCCGATTATGACGACCAATAGCTCATTTTGTTTACTAAAAGATATTCTATCGATTGGCCGTCTCTTTTTTTTTAAATCGTATTAGTAGTTCAAAAGATACAACCGTTTGTTTATCCTATCATAACCTAACATCAAGTATACAAATGGCTGTAACTTTTGAACGCCTGATACTATAGAAAATCTGGACGGTCAATCGATTAAGGGTCTTCCACTGATCAAAATGAGCTATGTTTCGTTATAATCGGACTGATATTACGGTTTACCCTTTTACAAAACTGGATGAAAAAACATGATATCGGAAATTTGTAGATATTGATCGATTTACTGTTCATATGACAGCTGTGAATTTATTTGAATATCAAGAACTAATGCTGCTATATGATTAACACCTTGGAACAGATTATTAAACCATCTGAAATTGTAGAAACGCTTTTAAAAATTTAGCACTGATTTGACTCGTGTGGAGCGCTCCAACCTCCTTAAAAGCGTTTCTACAATTTCAGATGGTTTAATAATCTGTTCCAAGGTATTAATCACATAGCAGCATTAGTTATTGATATTCAAATACATTCGCAGCTGTGATATCAACAGTAAATCGATCAATATCTGCAAATTTCCGATGTTATGTTTTTTCATCCAGTTTTTTAAAAGGGTAAACCGTAATATCAGGCCGATTATGACGACCAATAGCTCATTTTGTTTACTAAAAGATATTCTATCGATTGGCCGTCTATTTTTTTAAATCGTATTAGTAGTTCAAAAGATACAACCGTTTGTTTATCCTATCATAACCTAACATCAAGTATACAAATGGCTGTAACTTTTCAACGCCTGATACTATAGAAAATCTGGACGGTCAATCGATTAAGGATCTTCCACTGATCAAAATGAGCTATGTTGCGTCAAAATCGGACTGATATTACGGTTTACCCTTTTACAAAACTGGATGAAAAAACATGATATCGGAAATTTGTAGATATTGATCGATTTACTGTTCGTATGACAGCTGCGAATTTATTTGAATATCAAGAACTAATGTTGCTATGTGATTAACACCTTGGAACAGATTATTAAACCATCTGAAATTGTAGAAACGCTTTTAAAAATTTAGCACTGATTTGACTCGTGTCGAGCGCTCCAACCTCCTTAAAAGCGTTTCTACAATTTCAGATGGTTTAATAATCTGTTCCAAGGTATTAATCACATAGCAGCATTAGTTATTGATATTCAAATACATTCGCAGCTGTGATATCAACAGTAAATCGATCAATATCTGCAAATTTCCGATGTTATGTTTTTTCATCCAGTTTTTTAAAAGGGTAAACCGTAATATCAGGCCGATTATGACGACCAATAGCTCATTTTGTTTACTAAAAGATATTCTATCGATTGACCGTCTATTTTTTTTAAATCGTATTAGTAGTTCAAAAGATACAACCGTTTGTTTATCCTATCATAACCTAACATCAAGTATACAAATGGCTGTAACTTTTGAACGCCTGATACTATAGACAATCCGGACGGTCAATCGATTAAGGATCTTCCACTGATCAAAATGAGCTATGTTGCGTCAAAATCGGACTGATATTACGGTTTACCCTTTTACAAAACTGGATGAAAAAACATGATATCGGAAATTTGTAGATATTGATCGATTTACTGTTCGTATGACAGCTGCGAATTTATTTGAATATCAAGAACTAATGTTGCTATGTGATTAACACCTTGGAACAGATTATTAAACCAACTGAAATTGTAGAAACGCTTTTAAAAATTTAGCACTGATTTGACTCGTGTGGAGCGCTCCAACCTCCTTAAAAGCGTTTCTACAATTTCAGATGGTTTAATAATCTGTTCCAAGGTATTAATCACATAGCAGCATTAGTTATTGATATTCAAATACATTCGCAGCTGTGATATCAACAGTAAATCGATCAATATCTGCAAATTTCCGATGTTATGTTTTTTCATCCAGTTTTTTAAAAGGGTAAACCGTAATATCAGGCCGATTATGACGACCAATAGCTCATTTTGTTTACTAAAAGATATTCTATCGATTGACCGTCTATTTTTTTAAATCGTATTAGTAGTTCAAAAGATACAACCGTTTGTTTATCCTATCATAACCTAACATCAAGTATACAAATGGCTGTAACTTTTGAACGCCTGATACTATAGACAATCCGGACGGTCAATCGATTAAGGATCTTCCACTGATCAAAATGAGCTATGTTGCGTCAAAATCGGACTGATATTACGGTTTACCCTTTTACAAAACTGGATGAAAAAACATGATATCGGAAATTTGTAGATATTGATCGATTTACTGTTCATATGATAGCTGCGAATTTATTTGAATATCAAGAACTAATGTTGCTATGTGATTAACACCTTGGAACAGATTATTAAACCATCTGAAATTGTAGAAACGCTTTTAAGGAGGTTGGAGCGCTCCACACTAGTCAAATCAGTGCTAAATTTTTAAAAGCGTTTCTACTATTTCAAATGCTTTAATAATCTGTTCCAAAGTGTTAATCACGTAGCAGCATTAGTTCTTGATATTCAAATACATTCACAGCTGTGATATCAACAGTAAATCGATCAATATCTCCAAATTTCCGATGTCATGTTTTATAATCCAGTTTTGTAAAAGGGTAAACCGTAATATCAGTCCGATTATTACGAAACACAGCTCATTTTTATTAGTGGAAGATCCTTAATCGATTGACCGTCCGGATTTTCTATAGCATCAGGCGTTCAAAAGTTACAGCCATTTGTATACTTTATTTTAGGTTATGATAGGATAAACAAACGGTTATATCTTTTGAACTACTAATACGATTTTAAAAAATAGACGGCCGATCGATCGAATATCTTTTAGTAAACAAAATGAGCTATTGGTCGTCATAATCGGACTGATATTACGGTTTATCCTTTTAAAAAACTGGATGAAAAAACATAACATCGGAAACTTGCAGATATTGATCGGTTTACTGTTGATATCACAGCTGTGAATGTATTTGAATATCTATAACTAATGCTGCTATGTGATTAATACCTTGGAACAGATTATTAAACCATCTAAAATTGTAAAAACGCTTTTAAAAATTTAGCACTGATTTGACTAGTGTTATGCGCTCTGTGCTCTTCCTCAATGAATGTCGCATAATCTTTGTAACTACGTGATAAATAAGTCCGAAAAGTGAGTAAATAAACATTGAAATTTTGTGCAAAGTGTTTCGAAGAGTTTTTCTATGAGTAAAGCGTCGATATTGGTATAAAAAACGAATAATCATTGATTAGAAAAAAGATTTTGAGGAAATTCTAACCTCACTTTTCAGTATCTTTTTTGGTTTTTGTTTTTACAAAAGTTTCGAAGAGTTTTTCTATGAATAAAGCGTCGATTTGGGTGTAAAAAACGAATGATCTTTGATTAGAAAAAAGATTTTGAGGAAAACCTAACCTCACTTTTCAGTATCTTTTTTTTTTTTTGTTATTTTTACAGATATTAGTGAAAATGTCGAAATACGTGGATCTGGCAAAGGTAACGAGCAATTATGCGATGAGAATGAATCGACTGAGCAATCGTATATTTGGAGAGGTTGTCAGAAATACAAATCAAAAGTCTATGAAGGTCGTTAAGCTCTTCAGCGAAAAGCCAATTGACAAACGTCCCGAAATTGTCGATTACTATCCAAGGCATCCGGAGATTGGTTGGCTTATGAGAAATCTACGATCCTATGGACTCTACAGGGATGAGCATCAGGACTTTAAGGACGAATACGAGCGTCTCAGAGTTTTGCGTGGCAAGGGAAAGATCAAGAAAGGTGATGAGCTCATTGGTAAAAAGAAAAGGCTCCAAAGACAGGCTTAGTTTCTTTGTAAATTACTATACTAATCTGTTCTTGTAAAATAAATTACTTTAATACAATTTTCGCAAAGAATTATTTCTATTTCACAAAAAATCCATTTTAGGAAATTTTAGAAAAAATCCATTTTAGGAAATTTTAGAAAAAATCCATTTTAGAAAATTTTACAAAAAATCCATTTTAGAAAATTTTACAAAAAATTCATTTTAGAAAATTTTACAAAAAATCCATTTTAGAAAATTTTGCAAAAAATCCATTTTGGAAAATTTTACACAAACTCCATTTTATAAACTTTTACAAAAAATCCATTTTAGAAAATTTTACAAAAAATCCATTTTAGAAAATTTTACAAAAAATCCATTTTAGAAAATTTTACAAAAAAATTCATTTTAGAAAATTTTACAAAAAATTCATTTTAGAAAATTTTACAAAAAATCCATTTTATAAAATTTTACAAAAAATTCATTGTAGAAATTTTTACAAAAAATTCATTTTAGAAAATTTTGCAAAAAACCCATTTTAGAAAATTTTACAAAAAATCCATTTTAGAAAATTGTACAAAAAATCCATTTTAGAAAATCTTTAAAAAACTCCATTTTAGAAACTTTTCCAAAAAATTTATTTTAGAAAATTTTACAAAACTCCATTTTAGGAAATTTTACAAAAAATCCATTTTAGGAAATTTTATAAAAAATTCATTTTAGAAAATTTTATCAAAAATTCATTTTAGAAAATTTTATCAAAAATTCATTTTAGAAAATTTTACAAAAAATTCATTTTAGAAAATTTTACAAAAAATTCATTTTAGAAAATTTTACAAAAAATTCATTTTAGAAAATTTTACAAAAAATTCATTTTAGAAAATTTTACAAAAACTCCATTTTATAAACTTTTACAAAAAATCCATTTTAGAAAATTTTACAAAAAATTCATTGTAGAAATTTTTACAAAAAATTCATTTTAGAAAATTTTGCAAAAAAACCCATTTTAGAAAATTTTACAAAAAATCCATTTTAGAAAATTGTACAAAAAATCCATTTTAGAAAATCTTTAAAAAACTCCATTTTAGAAACTTTTCCAAAAAATTTATTTTAGAAACTTTTCCAAAAAATTTATTTTAGAAAATTTTACCAAAAATTCATTTTAGAAAATTTTACAAAAAATCCATTTTAGAAAATTTTACAAAAAAATCCATTTTAGAAAATTTTACAAAAAATCCATTTTAGAAAATTATTACATTTAATAACTACAAAATTACAAAAACGCTGGATTCGAAAACAGTGAAAATGCAGCATAAAAGTTTTAGTTTTTTCGGATGATTTCTGAAATAAATTTTACAGCAAATAAAAAATATTTGTAAGATACATTTCTGTTTTATTAAAAATCGATTTGATCAAATTATGATATTAAAAATATTCTACAAAGGACATGAAAATGTTCGTTAGATAGTACAAATTTGGGATAAACGTTGCGAATCTATAGAGATAATGAAAATATCAATTCCGTTTGAAATTATAAATTCCAAATTGTCAAAAATATCTTTTTCTGATTCCATAATTTCTTTTTTTTATGCCATTCTATAACAAATAACTTTATCGCAAATAATAAATTCCTCAAAAAAATTGTCCAATATTGACAGCAAAATTATAAAAACACAAAAAGAATTGTCAAAGATTTAGAATACAAGATAAAAGTCGCAGCTATAGAGAAAATGAAAATATCAATTCCGTTTATCATTATAAATTGTCGAAAACATCAGTTTCTGGGTCCACAATTTTTTTTTTCACGCCATTCTATAACAAATAACTTTATCGCAAATAATAAATTCCACAAATAATTATTCCAATATTGACGGGAAAATCAATTTCAGCAAATAATTGTATTGAAAATATTATAAAAACAACATTAAAAGAATTGTCAAAGAATTATAATACAGGATAAAAGTCGCAGCGGAAGAGCGATCTGAATCTTCAATTCCATCCAGCATTATAAGTTCCAAATCATCGGAATCCTCTTCTTCCAGTTTTCCAAATTTTCGCGCAAACTTTCCAACGACAATTGTCTGTTTCTCTTGCTGCGAAGGTACAGCGATAGGTTCGTCGATTCTGTCGTTCCCACTTTTTCCAATTTCGCGATACTGGCTCAATCGTTCTTCCCTCTCGCGCACGGCATCAAAATCGGATATTTTTCGATTTCCATCCGCGTCGAGAATTCTCGTGTAATCATCGAATTCATGAAAAATCGTTGCTTCGAGTTTCCCACGTAAATTCGGAATTTTCGCTACCCCAGAAATTCTTTTCGTCGATATTTTCGGGCCATTATCTATTTTACCATGAGTATATTTTGAGGATATCGCATAAGCCGCATCATCTTCATCGTCTTCCCGCGAAATTTCTTTTTTATCAGAAAAACCCACTAAATTCGTATAATTTTGAATTTGGGGATGAAAATTGCTTTCGTCATAAATGCCACTTATATGTTTTTCTCTTTGACAAGCTCCGGCTCCATTTTCTATGCCCGTTTCCCACTGTTCCATATTTTTATTACCAAAAATAAGATCTCCCATCCATGATCTAAAAACGCTAACTCCAAGATAAGTAGGAAGTCCTCCGCAATCGAGAGAAAAATTGGACCATGAAGCGATGCCCAGAAGTACCATTCGCTGGTAGCGATCCTCGCAAACTACTGGAGAACCTGGATTTCCAGCGCAGACGCTTACTCCGTTTTCGTCCTCGATTATTGTACAAAAAACGTTTTTATAACTAGCGTTTCCTTCGTGCATGTACATACAGACACGCCAGGTGTTTAGTAAAACTTTGCTGTACTGCACAGGCTTAGCGTGAACCTTAGAAGAAGGTCCGACTGTACTTTGCCAACCAAATATCAAGCAGGACGTGTAATCTTCTTCGAACCTCATTGGCGCGATATCCAGAAGATTCACTTTACTATCGCACATATCGAAAGCTTTTACGAGCTTCAGCAGAGCTATATTGTGATCGTAGTCACGATTTTTCGAATAAGCTTGAAATTTCGGAAATATATAAGTTGCCTTGATGCTGAGGGTTTGACTGGTTCCGGTGCCGTTTAATCCGGTTGCGTAAAGCACGATTGACTGTTTTGTTTATGAATAATATTAAAGATAATTGCATTTTTCTATTAATTATCACACAGCGAAAATTCAAAGAATCGCTTGAAATATGTCTTTAAGTCATATGCGTCGATTTTTAAAAGAAATTTTTCACCTTTATTGAAGACGCCTTTAAGGGGATGCTGGAGTAGATTTCTTTACCGACTTTGGTCGGTACAAAGCTTCGGTTTCGTAGTTTGCAAACTACGTTGTTAATATATTACAAATATGTTTCAAATTGCACCGGATTATAATATCAACATAGGCGCATCGGCGTCCGCTCGAATTTTGGATGAAAACACTTGAAAAATAAAGAAAATCGTAATTTTGTAAACCTACCGAAAACCAATATGGCCGCTCGAACTGGCAACACCACCTATTTCGTCCTATATAAACATTTCTAGACATCACATTCAAAAGAAGAGCGTGGACGCCGATTTTATGAGGTTCTTCGCATTTTTTAAGACTGTTGGATTGGCGATAGCACAAAAGAAGCGCACGTAGTTTGTAAAGTACGTTTGCGCAGTTTGTTCGCGATCAGAGTAGGTCGAGAAGAGCGTGAATGAAGTTTCCCCATTAGGGCACAGGTGGCACCGACGTAGTCTGTTTACTTTTGGAAAAGCTCCGAGCCTTTTCAACGCGAACGTAGTATACACTATATATGGATTTGACTTGTGTAGTTGACATTCTGATGGTTTTGGAATATTCAGCAATTATCATAGAATTGACGTCCTGTCTGATTTTACATATCTAATTTCCAGAAACAATTATATCTAACAGCAAAGGTCTGTTGCCATATCGTGTGCGGTCATATTGAATTTTGGGAGATTCAGTATCTTTTGCCAAAAGTAATCAGTCTACGTCGGCGCCATCTGTGTCATAATCGAGAAACTTACCGACTTTGGTCGGTAAAAAGCTTCGGTTTCGTAGTTTGCAAACTACGTTGTTAATATATTACAAATATGTTTCAAATTGCACCGGATTATAATATCAACATAGGCGCATCGGCGTCCGCTCGAATTTCGGATGAAAACATTTGAAAAATAAAGAAAATCGTAATTTTGTAAACCTACCGAAAACCAATATGGCCGCTCGAACTGGCAACACCACCTATTTCGTCCTATATAAACATTTCTAGACATCACATTCAAAAGAAGAGCGTGGACGCCGATTTTATGAGGTTCTTCGCATTTTTTAAGACTGTTGGATTGGCGATAGCACAAAAGAAGCGCACGTAGTTTGTAAAGTACGTTTGCGCAGTTTGTTCGCGATCAGAGTAGGTCGAGAAGAGCGTGAATGAAGTTTCCCCATTAGGGCACAGGTGGCGCCGACGTAGTCTGTTTACTTTTGGAAAAGCTCCGAGCCTTTGCAACGCGAACGTAGTATACACTATATATGGATTTGACTTGTGTAGTTGACATTCTGATGGTTTTGGAATATTCAGCAATCATCATGGAATTGACGTCCGGTCTGATTTTACATATCTAATTTCCAGAAACAATTATATCTAACAGGAAAGGTCTGTTGCCATATCGTATGCGGCCATATTGAATTTCGAGAGATTCAGTATCTTTTGCCAAAAGTAAACAGACTACGTCGGCGCCACCTGTATCATAATCGAGAAACTTACCGACTTTGGTCGGTAAAAAGCTTCGGTTTCGTAGTTTGCAAACTACGTTGTTAATATATTACAAATATGTTTCAAATTGCACCGGATTATAATATCAACATAGGCGCATCGGCGTCCGCTCGAATTTCGGATGAAAACATTTGAAAAATAAAGAAAATCGTAATTTTGTAAACCTACCGAAAACCAATATGGCCGCTCGAACTGGCAACACCACCTATTTCGTCCTATATAAACATTTCTAGACATCACATTCAAAAGAAGAGCGTGGACGCCGATTTTATGAGGTTCTTCGCATTTTTTAAGACTGTTGGATTGGCGATAGCACAAAAGAAGTGCACGTAGTTTGTAAAGTACGTTTGCGCAGTTTGTTCGCGATCAGAGTAGGTCGAGAAGAGCGTGAATGAAGTTTCCCCATTAGGGCACAGGTGGCGCCGACGTAGTCTGTTTACTTTTGGAAAAGCTCCGAGCCTTTGCAACGCGAACGTAGTATACACTATATATGGATTTGACTTGTGTAGTTGACATTCTGATGGTTTTGGAATATTCAGCAATCATCATAGCATTGACGTCCGGTCTGATTTTACATATCTAATTTCCAGAAACAATTATATCTAACAGCAAAGGTCTGTTGCCATATCGTGTGCGGTCATATTGAATTTTGGGAGATTCAGTATCTTTTGCCAAAAGTAATCAGACTACGTCGGCGCCATCTGTGTCATAATCGAGAAACTTACCGACCAAAGTCGGTAAATAAATCTACTCCAGCATCCCCTTAAGATGATGTGTTAGTGCTCGGTCGGTAACAAAAACTGTAAAGCGTTGTTCTTGGTCGCAATTGATATTTCAGGCAAAAGACGAGAAGTACTGACTGCGTCTTGGCGCAGTCAAAATTATGAAAAAATTCATACGTATTCAGAAAATTAAAAAAATCATTTTCATTCGAAAAAAAAGTTAGGTTGTCGGATAATTTGTTGAACAATTTTTTTTTCACCTATTTGTTAATAACATTTTGCAATTATTGATATGCAAAATTAATCTTTTCCGCACCTTTTGTATGCGCGATTTTTTTCAGATTTTAATTCCATCGATAAGTGTGCGAATTTCTCTCGGAATTCTCACTTTTCCTACATCCTTAAGGTGATGCGGAACCAGAGATGTAAAAATTCCTAATACTTAGAGAAATAAAGATGATG
Organism: Ephialtes manifestator; assembly: GCA_963970395.1. NCBI lineage: Eukaryota > Metazoa > Arthropoda > Insecta > Hymenoptera > Ichneumonidae > Ephialtes > Ephialtes manifestator. The sequence continues at coordinate 2,777,616 of OZ019969.1, read as the reverse complement.
ATATGATCAGCTCTATAATTATGATTTCGTAATAATAACATGTAGCGATTATAAAACAATGACTAAACTTTCGAATAGCTGCAAAAATTATTATTTTCCAATAAAATTTCATGACAATCTTTTTGAAAAAATGAAGAAACATAATTAATGCATTAAGTAAATGCAATAATTATCGTTCATTTTTCGCCATATTTCTTCGAATATTTAAGCGAAAATTAGTATTTTTTGCAGCTATTAAAATGTTTACACTCTATTTTATAATCACTACATATTATTATTATGAAATCATAATTACAAAAACAAACAGTGCTGTAAACTAGATTTCATGAATTAATGGGACAACAAATTTAAAAAAAATATATTACACCATAATATCAGTCCATTTATGAAAACAGTCCTTTAAAAAAATAGATGAAAAATCATAACATCGGACATTTTTAAATAGTAAAAACGCTTTTGAAAATTAAGCACTGATTCAAACCATCTTTACTTCAAGACGTATTAATATTTTGGACATAAGCAAATTAGCTTTCACTGCAGAAATTGAAAGGAGCGAAGCTAAATTACTTTTTCTTAAAATATCAATCAGCTCTGATTAAACACGATTACAGGTTTAGAATTCCGCATTGCAGTTTCGGAAATTGTTCCATATGACCTTAAGAATATCATAGTCGAAAAACGCCGTTTAATATGACCTTAAGTCATCTTTTAAGAGGCTTTTTTGATTTTTTTCTGTGTGAGAAGGATTTTTTTTCTTTTAAATTGGAAATAATAAGCTCTCACGTTTCTGTCGTATTTGACGCATTGCGCCGCTGTGAGGACCCAATCGGGTGATATCAGAACTCCACCGCAAGGTATAATTGTGTGAAATTGTATTAACCAAGGAAATTGACCTTCTTGAGCACGCGCGCCTCTCAAAACGGTTCCGAGAGATTCTCGTAAATTTGACAACAGCAGAAGAAGGAGTATCAGATATTTTGGCATTTTTTTCGGGTGTTTAACGCGACATATCGATGTTATTTTGTTCGTGGCGCTGCTTCTGTGTAGCGGTGGATTTTTCTTTTGTCAATCAATTTTTGTAGAACGATGTTCATGGAAAATAGTATTGATTATGTATAATATGGCACATGGATAACGTCGATAGTAAATCAGAGTCACTTTGTTCCTCTTGTGATCGTGCAGAGATTTACATAGGTACGTTTTTTTAGATGGAATTTTCATAATTCTTCTTTCGCATTTTTAGCACTTTCCTTAGGTTTTTTACTGTCTTTGGTCTTCTTCTTCTTTCCCTTTGACTTCTTCTTCTTCTCTGGAAGACCCGTGTCGCCTTTTTCCTTCAAGCAGGAGTCGTCATCGCCTTTTAACGCTCGTTCAGAACACAGATACCTAAATTCATCAAAATTTTATTACAATTTTGGAGCCCACATTTGAAAATTGTGACAAAGTGTATTTTCATTCAAAACAAAAGCCTGCAAAGTTTCACTTTGCAGGCTTTTGTTTATGCTTCAGACATTTTTCTAAATAATTTTCAGCAGGCCTTGAAACGAAACTCAAAACCGATGAAATATTCGAACAAAATCTATAAATATTTCAAATAAATGGGATTTAAAAAAAATGAAATATTCGGTTGAATATGTGCCCGGTTTGACCGAAACGATCGACCGGTTTCAAAGACAAATTAACGAAATCATGATATTTACAATTATTCAGACCGAATTTGGAACAAATCATCTTTGATTTATGCGGTCCGAGTCGCGGTTGCGAGCGATAGGAGACGGTTTCCATATGGTTTTTTTTTTTTGGTTCATATCATTGTCAGATTGACAGACAAAATGCCACCAGTGAAGAAGAATCCTTCGCACGATTATTTCGAGAAAGATTCAGTGACAAAAAATGTCAATTACCTAATTGACGAAGAAGAATTGATGAGGAAGTACAATTGCAAATTTTTGTGCAGCATTTTTAATGCAGCGAATTTTTTCCTACGCCGTAGAATAATTGGTATGCTATGTAAAATATTTGAGTTAATCCGTGAGTGACGACCTCTCAGATCTGGTTCACCATTTTTAATGTTATCATTTTAACTTTGTAAAGCACTTAGCTTTCTATTCGATTTTTTTTAGAAACATTTTTTAAATCTATGATTCTTTAATATAATTTTGTTTTTAAATCGTTCGTCAAGAAAATAAATATATCTAATCCATAAATATTAGATTGTCACTATGATCCGTGTCTAAAGGGCTGTGATTACCCGTGAGGTTACACAAAATCCAGAAACTTTCCGCAATAGCTTCAACCGCCTTTTCATTTGTTTATTCGAGATGATATGGTCGGACTTGATCGAAACCCTAGCAAGTCGTGTCACCGCAATTTTACCGCAATTAACCCCTAGTTCACCAAAAAACGACTGACGTCGTTTTGTGCAAAAATGTTACGGCAAATCACTGCAAAACGACCGATATTATTTCATACTCGATCGGTCGTTTTCCGGCTAGTTGACGAAAAAACGACTGCAAAACGACCGACCTTATTTCATGCTTGATCAGTCGTTTTACGTTTAATGACCGAAAAACGACTGCAAAACGACCGATCTTTTTTCATTTTTTAATATTAATTAAATATTATTAAATTAATAAATGCGCGGACCAAGAAAATATGTGCGTGCTCCTGAAATATCGCATTTGGAGAAAAAAAAAATTAGTCACATCTATAGGTCTCGAACCCGCAACCTTCGGATTACTAGCCGAGTGCTCTGCCTGCTCGGCCACTCAGTTCGTTAATACATGTTAAACTCATGTTCCTTATAAGTTATTCGCCAAAACGTATGGTAACTTATGAGGAACGTGTGTTGATCATACTTCAACGAACTGAGTAGCCGAGTAGGCAGAGTACTCGACTGGTAAACCGAAGGTTGCAAGTTCGAGACCTACCAGCGACACAATTTTTTTTTTTTTTTTGAAAATTGAAAAAAGATCGGTCGTTTTACAGTCGTTAAACGTAAAACGACTGATCGAACGTGAAATAAGGTCGGTCGTTTTGCAGTCGTTTTTTCGTTAACTAGCCGGAAAACGACCGATCGAGTATGAAATAATATCGGTCGTTTTGCAGTGATTTGCCGTAACATTTTTGCACAAAACGACGTCAGTCGTTTTTGCGGTTGTTTATCGGTGGCACGACTTGCTAGGGAATCGATATGGAGACGGCACGATTGCATTTGTTTGAGGAAAAAACAATACCGGAACCACATGTTTCGTTTCAAGCCCTGATTTTGCTCTAGACATTTTTCTAAAAATTCAAAGTGCCGAAAAATTTTAACCGTGTAACCGATTTATCTGAAATTTTTACTAAAACCTTGTACCATGGTAGTCCATATGTGGATTAAATTAGAACCCGGTATCTCGTAATTTGCACGAGCCAGCGCCAGATTGAGGTTTTTTCGAAAAATTGAAAATGCCATAAAATTTGAACGGCTGGACAAATCTGCGTCCAAAATTTGTGCTCAAATGTTTTTCGATGATAGTCAATATGTGAACAAAATTTAAGATAAATCTGTGAAAAATTTCAAAAACATTTTTTTTCGTGACAGCATTTTTTTTTTATTCAACAAAATCGAAATTTACCGCTATATCGATAATTCCTTTGACCAAATTCATCATTAACAATCAATAATCGTGAAATCATGTCGAAAATTGCAGCCGGTTATCTCCGAACTTACAGGGGATGAAATCTTTGAACATTAAAAAAAAAATTCAAATTACAATAAAATTATAACCACCCTATCGATTTTCGCCAAATTTGGTACACATTATGTTTTGATGGTAGTCTTTTTGTGTACAAAATTTCAGCCCGATATCTCTTAAATTGCGAAAGTTATAGCGTGAAAATGATATTTTCAAAATTTTCAAAATGCTGTAAAATTTGAATTTTCCAACCGATTCGCGTCAACTACAATTCCAAGCCTCATTCACGATAAAAATTTAACAAAAAAAAAAAACATTTCTCATAAATTCTCATAAATTTTCTTAAAATTTCTAATAAGTCTATGATTAAGAATGATAGATAAAAAATATTCACTAAATTGTCTTACAATGGAAAAACATTTTTTCTATGTACTAAATATTGTGATAGAATTGATATATTATAAAAAAATAGAAATATTTAAATATTGGGTATTAATAAAATACACACGCACACACAATAAATAAATATAGCGATAATTGTGATAGAAATTGATAATTATAATTTACCTTGTTAGAGGTGTAATTCCTTGTTGATTGTAGTACCATTCCTCGATATCAGGTTCATGATTTTCCAGGAGATCTTCGCATTGAGTTTTCAATGTGGTAATTTCCACAGAGGGTTTATCCCATAGTTCATAAGGTATACCTAGTTCAACTTTAACGCCTTTATCCCTATAATAATAACAAGAAATGTATTAAAATATCTTGCAGTTAGTGTAAAATAAATGCTGCTAAAGTTCCTTTTTTTATTGCAAAGTTACCGTACACAAGACCATGCAGAGTTTTGAAAGTCTGACTCATGCCTTTGGAAAATCTTGTACTGTCCTCACGTTCCTTATGTATATTGTACTCCAAAATCCTATCACAGACATTTTCTAGAGATTCCACGAGCCTTAATTCCCTAAAAATACAAATAAAAACATTTTAAAATGTCTCAAATATAACTCAGATTAAATTTTTATCATTCGCTTATACAATTTATAATCAGAGGCAATTGCTGTAAAAAAAAATATAAATATATAAAAGAATGTTAAAAATACTTATATGGATTTAAAAAATACGAGTGGTTCTTAGAAATTAAAGTAATAAGCATTTTTTTGAGAAACTAAAGAAAAATATTTATAGCAGAAAAAGATAAGGATTTTTATATCTGTAAAAAATTTTATGCCGTTATAACAATTCAAAAGTATTTTCAGAGTATTTTATGACATTGGCAACAAAATATATATAAGTATTTTGTTAAAATTTTGTTATTAACAAAATGTATAAATATTTTGTTAAAATTTTGTTATTAACAAAATGTAGAAATAATTTGTTAAAATTTTGTTATTAACAAAATGAATAAACATTTTGTTAAAATTTTGTTATTAACAAAATGAATAAATATTTTGTTAAAATTTTGTTATTAACAAAATGTATAAATATTTTGTTAAAATTTTGTTATTAACAAACTGTATAAATATTTTGTTAAAATTTTGTTATTAACAAACTGTATAAATATTTTGTTAAAATTTTGTTATTAACAAAATGTATAAATATTTTGTTAAAATTATGTTGTCAACAAAATGTATAAATATTTTGTTAAAATTTTGTTATTAACAAAATGTATAAATATTTTGTTAAAATTTTGTTATTAACAAAATGTATAAATATTTTGTTAAAATTTTGTTATTAACAAAATGTATAAATATTTTGTTAAAATTTTGTTATTAACAAAATGTAGAAATAATTTGTTAAAATTTTGTTATTAACAAAATGTATAAATATTTTGTTAAAATTATGTTATCAACAAAATGTATAAATATTTTGTTAAAATTTTGTTATTAACAAAATGTATAAATATTTTGTTAAAATTTTGTTATTAACAAAATGTATAAATATTTTGTTAAAATTTTGTTATTAACAAAATGTAGAAATAATTTGTTAAAATTTTGTTATTAACAAAATGTATAAATATTTTGTTAAAATTATGTTATCAACAAAATGTATAAATATTTTGTTAAAATTTTGTTATTGACAAAATGTATAAATATTTTGTTAAAATTTTGTTATTAACAAAATGTATAAATATTTTGTTAAAATTTTGTTATTAACAAAATGTATAAATATTTTGTTAAATTTATGTTATCAACAAAATGTATAAATATTTTGTTAAAATTTTGTTATTAACAAAATGTATAAATATTTTGTTAAAATTTTGTTATTAACAAAATGTATAAATATTTTGTTAAAATTTTGTTATTAACAAAATGTATAAATATTTTGTTAAAATTTTGTTATTAACAAAATGTATAAATATTTTGTTAAAATTTTGTTATTAACAAAATGTATAAATATTTTGTTAAATTTATGTTATCAACAAAATGTATAAATATTTTGTTAAAATTTTGTTATTAACAAAATATATATAAATATTTTGTTAAAATTTTGTTATTAACAAAATGTATAAATATTTTGTTAAATTTATGTTATCAACAAAATGTATAAATATTTTGTTAAAATTTTGTTATCAACAAAATGTATAAATATTTTGTTAAAATTTTGTTATCAACAAAATAAATAAATATTTCAAATAAATAGGATTAAAAAAAAATGCATGAATTTTTTTTTTAATTTAGTGGCATATTTTTGTAAAAATCTGTTTTGTTATCAAATTTTTCGATCGTTTATAAAATGTTTATACATTTTTTTAACAGTATAATGGCAGATCCTGATAAAATAATGAATATCCAATTGTTTGTGGAACAAATTTAAAAAAAGTAGTAGGAATTTGAAAACAATAGGATGATTAAAAAATTTTGTTATAAATTTATAATCTTTTTGATATTGCCAGTTTTCGTTTATAATTTTATTGCTGTACTCACGATTTTCTGTATTCCTTCTTCTTTTTCGGAGCAACATCGTCGAGTGAATATCCGATTTCCAGGACATCGTGCGTTTTTCCAGTTTCGTTTAGCCGTGCTTCGAGTTCCAGCGCGACTACTTTGCAAACTGGAATCACGAATTCGAGTTGTTTGAAATATTGTTGTTATACGCGTTTTTTTTGTTTCGCTTCAAATTACCTTCACACTTGTTGGCGTATTTGACTCCTTCGGCCTCTTCCGGTCCATCGCACATGGCACTCGTTGCCAAAAAACTCAACAATACAACAAATCGCCACATGCTTGAACAACTTAATATTACGATGACCGATGATCACGCTACTAAATTATTTCTGCCGATGTAAATTGTAGGACGTGATAAAGTCAACGTCAGAGTTTCACGTGGCCTTTTCTCATTGCACGTTGTACGCCATAAATTGTACAATTGAGCAATTTTTATCAGCCGCAAAAATAGAAATAAACAACAAGCGGAATCACCAACTCGGTGTGTCAATGTGTGGGAAGCACAGTAATGCTGGATTCTCATACGCGCGACAGCGACAAACAACTTTTGTCAGTGTCAATTGACCTAAAATTTACCGTCACTTTTGCTTTTAGAAAATAACTTATGTGCCGTGACCTTAATTTTTGCTCGCGGTCACAAATATGGTCAGGGGTATATTCCGAAACTTACAAGGATACAGGGAAATTACTGAATTTCTTGTAATTTTTAGTTAATTTTTAGTTAATTTCTTGTAATTTCTAGTAAATTTCTAGTAAATTAATAGTAATTTCTAGTAAAATCATAGTCATTTCTAGTAATTTCTTAGTCTTAGTCTTAGTAATTTCTAATCTTTAGTAAATTTCTAGTAAATCTAATAAATTTATAGTAAATTTCTAGTAAATCTAATAAATTTCTTGTAATTTCTAGTAAATTTCTAGTAATTTCTAGTAAATTTCTAGTAAATTCATAGTAATTTGTAGTAAAATCATAGTAATTTCTTGTAATCTTTAGTAAATTTCTAGTAAATCTAATAAATTTCTTGTAATTTCTAGTACTTTCTAGTAATTTCTAGTACATTTCTAGTAAATTCGTGTAATCTTTAGTAAATTTCTAGTAAATCTAATAAATTTCTTGTAATTTCTAGTAAATTTCTAGTAAATTTCTAGTAAATTTCTAGTAATTTGTAGTAACTTTCTAGTAATTTCTAGTAAATTTCTTGTTATTTTCTAGTAAATTTCCCCGTATCCGAGTAAGCACGAGTATGTTTCGAAATATACCCCAAAACAGATATTTAGTGGGGATTTGACGAAGGAATTTTCCTGCAGTTCGATATATCTATTATGACTCACGCGACAAATATCAGATGTCACAGTCAAATTGATTTTCAATCAACACATAGAGAATTTCATGACCAATGGATGAACCTTTAGAGATTCAACATTCTTTCGCCCTGTCAGTAAAGTAGAGGAATCCCCTAGACGCTGACGTGGAGGTTTCACAATTTTCATGCAAACAGAGTTTAATGTATCGAAGTTTCGATCGCTTAATGAAGGAATTTTCCTGCAGTTCGATATATCTATTATGACTCACGTGACAAATATATCAGATGCCACAGTCAAATTGATTTTCAATCAACATATTAATTGTTTTTCACTGAAAAGCGAGCAAAAAAAGTTTTCTATATATTTTTTTGTCATTATTGACTATTTTTTGCCTCAAATCCCTATTTTTGGGGATTTCCATGACCAGTGAATATTTCCCCTAGATTATTCGAAAAAAAAAGAAAAGTTATTTTTACTCTGTCGGTAAAAACGTCGTTGACGTGGAGCTTCGAATATTCATGCGAATAGAGCTTCACGTTCCCGTGACGAAGTCGCTCGAGTACGTTCAACGAATTTTCCTACAACTCTATGTATCTATTATGACTCACGCGACAAATATCATATGTCACAGTCAAATTGATTTTCAATCAACACATAGGGAATTTCATGACCAATGGATAAACCTTTAGAGATTCAACATTCTTTCGCCCTGTCGGTAAAGTAGAGGAATCCCCTAGACGCTGACGTGGAGGTTTCACAATTTTCATGCAAACAGAGTTTAATGTATCGAAGAGTCGATCGCTTAATGAAGGAATTTTCCTGCAGTTCGATATATCTATTATGACTCACGCGACAAATATATCAGATGTCACAGTCAAATTGATTTTCAATCAACATATTAATTGTTTTTTACTGAAAAGCCAGCAAAAAAAGTTTTCTATATATTTTTTTGTCATTATTGACTATTTTTTGCCTCAAATCCCTATTTTTGGGGATTTCCATGACCAGTGAATATTTCCCCTAGATTATTCGAAAAAAAAGGTAAGTTATTTTTACTCAGTCGGTAAAAACGTCGTTGACGTGGAGCTTCGAATATTCATGCGAATAGAGCTTCACGTTCCCGTGACGAAGTCGCTCGAGTAGGTTCAACGAATTTTCCTACAACTCTATGTATCTATTATGACTCACGCGACAAATATCAGATGTCACAGTCAAATTGATTTTCAATCAACACATAGGGAATTTCATGACCAATGGATAAACCTTTAGAGATTCAACATTCTTTCGCTCTGTCGGTAAAGTAGAGGAATCCCCTAGACGCTGACGTGGAGGTTTCACAATTTTCATGCAAACAGAGTTTAATATATCGAAGAGTCGATCGCTTAATGAAGGAATTTTCCTGCAGTTCGATATATCTATTATGACTCACGTGACAAATATATCAGATGTCACAGTCAAATTGATTTTCAATCAACATATTAATTCTTTTTCACTGAAAAGCGAGCAAAAAAAGTTTTCTATATATTTTTTTGTCATTATTGACTATTTTTTGCCTCAAATCCCTATTTTTGGGGATTTCCATGACCAGTGAATATTTTCCCTAGATTATTCGAAAAAAAACCCAAAAAAAGTTATTTTTACTCAGTCGGTAAAAACGTCGTTGACGTGGAGCTTCGAATATTCATGCGAATAGAGCTTCACGTTTCCGTGACGAAGTCGCTCGAGTAGGTTCAACGAATTTTCCTACAACTCTATGTATCTATTATGACTCACGCGACAAATATCAGATGTCACAGTCAAATTGATTTTCAATCAACACATAGGGAATTTCATGACCAATGGATGAACCTTTAGAGATTCAACATTCTTTCGCCCTGTCGGTAAAGTAGAGGAATCCCCTAGACGCTGACGTGGAGGTTTCACAATTTTCATGCAAACAGAGTTTAATGTATCGAAGAGTCGATCGCTTAATGAAGGAATTTTCGTGCAGTTCGATATATCTATTATGACTCACGTGACGAATATATCAGATGTCACAGTCAAATTGATTTTCAATCAACATATTAATTCTTTTTCACTGAAAAGCGAGCAAAAAAAGTTTTCTATATATTTTTTTGTCATTATTGACTATTTTTTGCCTCAAATCCCTATTTTTGGGGATTTCCATGACCAGTGAATATTTCCCCTAGATTATTCGAAAAAAAAGAAAAGTTATTTTTACTCTGTCGGTAAAAACGTCGTTGACGTGGAGCTTCGAATATTCATGCGAATAGAGCTTCACGTTTACGTGACGAAGTCGCTCGAGTAGGTTCAACGAATTTTCCTACAACTCTATGTATCTATTATGACTCACGCGACAAATATCAGATGTCACAGTCAAATTGATTTTCAATCAACACATAGGGAATTTCATGACCAATGGATGAACCTTTAGAGATTCAACATTCTTTCGCCCTGTCGGTAAAGTAGAGGAATCCCCTAGACGCTGACGTGGAGGTTTCACAATTTTCATGCAAACAGAGTTTAATGTATCGAAGAGTCGATCGCTTAATGAAGGAATTTTCCTGCAGTTCGATATATCTATTATGACTCACGTGACAAATATATCAGATGTCACAGTCAAATTGATTTTCAATCAACATATTAATTCTTTTTCACTGAAAAACGAGCAAAAAAAGTTTTCTATATATTTTTTTGTCATTATTGACTATTTTTTGCCTCAAATCCCTATTTTTGGGGATTTCCATGACCAGTGAATATTTCCCCTAGATTATTCGAAAAAAAAAAGAAAAGTTATTTTTACTCTGTCGGTAAAAACGTCGTTGACGTGGAGCTTCGAATATTCATGCGAATAGAGCTTCACGTTGACGTGACGAAGTCGCTCGAGTAGGTTCAACAAATTTTCCTACAACTCTACGTATCTATTATGACTCACGCGACAAATATCAGATGTCACAGTCAAATTGATTTTCAATCAACACATAGGGAATTTCATGTCCAATGGATAAACCTTTAGAGATTCAACATTCTTTCGTCCTGTCGGTAAAGTAGAGGAAACCCCTAGACATTTACGTGGAGGTTTCACAATTTTCATGCAAACAGAGTTTAATGTATCGAAGAGTCGATCGCTTAATGAAGGATTTTCAATCAACATATTAATTGTTTTTCACTGAAAAGCGAGCAAAGAAAGTTTTTATATATTTTTTTGTCATTATTGACGATTTTTTGCCTCAAATCCCTATTTTTGGGGATTTCCATGACCAGTGAATATTTCCCCTAGATTATTCGAAAAAAAAACCCAAAAAAAGTTATTTTTACTCTGTCGGTAAAAACGTCGTTGACGTGGAGCTTCGAATATTCATGCGAATAGAGCTTCACGTTTACGTGACGAATCGCTCGAGTAGGTTCAACCAATTTTCCTACAACTCTACGTATCTATTATGATTCACGTGACAATTGTCAAATGTCACAGTCAAATTGACTCCGAAGCGAGGGATTAATTTTTTTTATACTTAAAAAAACACCAGGAAAAGGGCGAAAAAATAAATAAACGAAAGCTCTCGATAATCTTCCAAATTCAGGACTCGATAGGATGTTCCGAATTTCACCGTTCGAAAAACAACTCGGTAAGTGTTTCCTGCTAATGTCGTCAGAATTTCGCGATATGATATTTGCCTCACGGGCAAAAAAGAAAAAAAAAAGATATTTTTTAAAATTATTTACGCTTTTAGAAAAGGCTACGAGTAACCTTCATCTCGATCCCGATTGGCCTGCAATATTACAAATTTGCGACCTCATTAGGCAGGGCGACGTACTGTAAGTAATTTTTTCCATTATAGCATTATATTTTCCATGCTGATAAGCTTGCCAATGAAATTTAACTGTTATCAGCATTTCATTCCCCACTCCAATGAATAAACTCCCCTTGTCGTCAACTATGTCGCTCATTGTCTTCTCTTCTTTGCTAGTCGTCATTCAAATCTCTTTCCAGGCCAAAGAATGCGCTTGCAGCGATAAAGAAAAAAATTACCAACCCAAATCCACACGTAGCGCTATTTGGATTATTGGTAAGATTACAATTGCGTTATTCATATTTAAAAAACTTTTTATTCAAGTTTTTTTAAATGCGGCATTCAGATTTTGAAAACTTTTTATTCACGTTTTTTAAAATGCGTTATTTAAATTTTTAAACTTTTTATCCAAGTGTTTTTAAAAGTGTTATTCAAATAAAAAAAATCTTTTATTCAAATTTTTTTTAAATGTGTTATTCAAATTTTTAAACTTTTTATTCAAGTTTTTTTAAAAGCGTTATTCAAATTTTTAAACTTTTTATTCAAGTTTTTTTAAAAGCGTGTTTCAAATTTTTTAAACTTTTTATTCAAGTTTTTTTAAAAGCGTTATTCAAATTTTTAAAAACTTTATTCAAATTTTTTTAAAAGCGCCATTCAAATTTTTTAAATTTTTATTCAAGTTTTTTAAAAAGCATTATTCAAATTTTTAAACTTTTTATTCAAGTTTTTTTAAAAATGTTATTCAAATTTTTAAAACTTTTTATTCAAGTTTTTTTAAAAGCGTTATTCAAATTTTTAAAACTTTTTATTCACGTTTTTTAAAATGCGTTATTCAAATTGTTTAAACTTTGTATTCAAGTTTTTTAAAAAGCGCTATTCAAATTTTTAAACTTTTTATTCACATTTTTTTAAAAACGTTATTCAAATTTTTAAACTTTTTATTCGTTTTTTTAAAAACGTTATTCAAATTTTTAAACTTTTTATTCAAGTTTTTTTAAAAACGTTATTCAAATTTTTAAACTTTTTATTCAAGTTTTTGTAAAAGCGTTATTCAAATTTTTTTAAATGCGTTATTCAAATTTTTAAACTTTTTATTCAAGTTTTTTAAAAAGCATTATTCAAATTTTTAAACTTTTTATTCAAGTTTTTTAAAAAGCATTATTCAAATTTTTAAACTTTTTATTCAAGTTTTTTTAAAAACGTTATTCAAATTTTTAAAAACTTTATTCAAGTTTTTTTAAAAGCGTCATTCAAATTTTTAAAACTTTTTATTCACGTTTTTTAAAATGCGTTATTCAAATTTTTTAAACTGTGTATTCAAGTTTTTTAAAAAGCGCTATTCAAATGTTAAAACTTTTTATTCACATTTTTTTAAAAACGTTATTCAAATTTTTAAACTTTTTATTCAAGTTTTTTTAAAAGCTTTATTCAAATTTTTTTAAATGCGTTATTCAAATTTTTAAAAACTTTATTCAAGTTTTTTTAAAAGCGTCATTCAAATTTTAAAAACTTTTTATTCACGTTTTTTAAAATGCGTTATTCAAATTTTTTAAACTGTGTATTCAAGTTTTTTAAAAAGCGCTATTCAAATTTAAAAACTTTTTATTCACATTTTTTTAAAAACGTTATTCAAATTTTTAAACTTTTTATTGAAGTTTTTTTAAAAACGTTATTCAAATTTTTAAACTTTTTATTCAAGTTTTTTTAAAAGCGTTATTCAAATTTTTTTAAATGCGTTATTCAAATTTTCAAACTTTTTATTCAAGTTTTTTTAAAAGCATTATTCAAATTTAAAAAATTTTTATTCAAGTTTTTTTAAAAGCGTCATTCAAATTTTAAAAACTTTTTATTCACGTTTTTTTCAATGCATTATTCAAATTTTAAAAACTTTTTATTCATGTTTTTTTAAATGCGTTATTCAAATTTTTTAAACTTTTTACTCACGTTTTTTAAAATGCGTTATTCGAATTTTTTAAATTTTTTATTCAAGTTTTTTAAAAAGCGCTATTCAAACTTTTAAACTTTTTATTCGAGTTTTTTAAAATACGTTATTCAAATTTTTAAACTTATTCACATTTTTATCAATGCGTTATTCAAATCTTTAAACTTTTTATTCAAGTTTTTTTAAAAACGTTATCCAAATTTTTAAACTTTTTATTCAAGTTTTTTTAAAAGCGTGATTCAAATCTTTAAACTTTTTATTCAAGTTTTTTTTTAAAACGGTATTAAAATTTTTTAACTTTTTATTCAAGTTTTTTTAAAAGCGTGATTCAAATTTTTTAATTTTTTATTCAAGTTTTTTTAAGTGCGTGATTCAAATTTTTAAACTTTTTATTCAAGTTTTTTTAAAAGCGTTATTCAAATTACTCTTTTTTTCTAATTTTTTGTATAATTTTTAAAGCAACGTTATATTTTACTTTACAGAAATTATTTTTTTGTTGTAATTTTGAATGAAATTAAATTTTTTTTCAAATATATAAAGTTAAAAATATTTATCAAAAATAGGTTCTGGATTCTTGTGTTAAAAATTGTGGAAGTCTGATTCATGATGAAATCGGTACCAAATTGTATATGGAACAACTGAAGGAACTAGTTAAAACTTCTCCACACGATAACGTCAAATTGAAGACTTTAGAACTTATACAAGCCTGGGCATTTGCTTTTCGCTACAATCCAAAGTACAGAGCTGTACAGGTAAATTCTTTACATTTATTAATTTTTTTCTCTAAAACATAACAAATCTTTAAAAAACAATGTCCGAATTTTAAGAACATTTATTCTGGATAATAACAATGTAAAAAATACTATTAATATGTCAGTTTCAAAAATTTCTGTTAACAAATACAATAGAAATGTTAATTTATAGAATGAATTTAGAAAAATTTCCAAAACAAATTATTTTTTCAAGTATTTCCGAACAAATATTAAATTACATTTTTTTTATCTACAAAATTTTTTTAAAAAAGCTGTAAATTATAAGAAAATTTTTTAAGAAATCATTCCATTATTTATTTGCCATGAATTTTTTTTTGGTCTCAAAATGGTAAAAAAAATGGTTTGAACTAATTTTTTAATAGTTTAATATAATATGAGGTATGCTTAAAATCAATGTTGTTATTAATAGTGACATTGATTATTTTTTAATTTTTTTCCTGTCACAAAGTATTGAAATTCCTATCAATTAGTTTGAGAGAGAATTTGTATGTAAATCATGTTTAACGTACTGCAATTTTTTATAGGATACAGTGAATATTATGAAAGCAGAGGGATACAATTTTCCGGCTCTTAACGAAAGCGACGCGATGTTTAGCGCAGATAAAGCTCCGGAATGGGCGGACGGTGAGGTTTGTCATCGTTGTCGTGTAGCATTTGGCGTTATTCAACGTCGTCATCACTGCAGAGCTTGCGGCCAAGTATTTTGCGCTCAGTGTTCGAGCAAATCGTCGACTCTACCGAAATTTGGAATCGAGAAGGAAGTTCGCGTTTGCGAAGCGTGTTACGAACAGGTCAACAAGCCGAGCACCGTTTCTACCAAAGAGACTGATCTTCCGGCCGAATACTTGAGTAGTTCCTTGGCGCAGCAGCAGCAGGTTGTTATTTACAGAATTTACATCTCTAAAGAATTTACAGAGTTTAAATCTCTAAATAATTTACAGAGTTTAAATCTGTAAAGAATTTACAGAGTTTAAATCTCTAAAGAATTTACAGAGTTTAAATCTCCAAAGAATTTACAGAATTCAAATCTCTAAAGAATTTACAGAGTTTAAATCTCTGAAGAATTGACAGAGTTTAAATCTCTAAAGAATTTACAGAGTTTAAATCTCTAAAGAATTTACAGAGTTCAAATCTCTAAAGAATTTACAGAGTTGTAAATCTCTAAAGAATTTACAGATTTTACATCTCTAAAGAATTTATAGAGTTTAAATCTCTAAAGAATTTACAGAGTTGTAAATCTCTAAAGAATTTACAGAGTTTAAATCTCTAAAGAATGTACAAAGTTTAAATCTCTAAAGAATTTACAGACTTTACATCTCTAAAGAATTTATAGAGGTTAAATCTCTTAAGAATTTACAGAGTTTAATTTACAGAGTTGTAAATCTCTAAAGAATTTACAGAGTTTAATTTACAGAGTTGTAAATCTCTAAAGAATTTACAGAGTTTAATTTACAGAGTTGTAAATCTCTAAAGAATTTACAGAGTTGTAAATCTCTAAAGAATTTACAGAGTTTAAATCTCTAAAGAAGTTACAGAGTTGTAAATCTCTAAAGAATTTACAGAGTTGTAAATCTCTAAAGAATTTACAGAGTTTAAATCTCTAAAGAATTTACAGAGTTTAAATCTCTGAAGAATTTACAGAGTTTAAATCTCTGAAGAATTGACAGAGTTTAAATCTCTAAAGAATATCCAGAGTTGTAAATATCTAATTCTTCTAGAAATATAGTCTATGATATAATTGGGTTTATGATAACGTTTCCATAAAATTAACATGTGGCGATTATAATATGATATTTAAACTTTCGAATAGCCGCAAAAAATATTAATTTTCAGTTAAATTTCGTGATAATCTTGAAAAACTGGAGAAAAACATTTAATGCATTGCGAAAATAATGGAAGGTTGTATTCTCTTTCATTTTTTCCGCATTTTTTCCCAAGGCTTGATTGAAAATGAAATTTCATTTCAGGTATATAAAAGTTCACATATCATTTCATAAAAGCTGCAGGTTATTATTGCGAAATCATTACTGCAAAACGAATTGTACTTTAAACTTTATTTATTAAAGTAATGAGGCTTTACAACACTTGTTAGAAAAAAACGATAGAAACTTGGAATCGATGCGAACCGCCACTTAATTTAATTAGTAAACGTAGATGGCTTCTTCCGCTAAAGATGAACGAAAGGTTGTTCCTCGTATTTCCCTAAATTATTGACAAAAACTCGGGGCAATTAATTGGGTTTCGTTTCAAGCCTTGTTTAAAACTAATTATTTTTCGACCATTTTAATATAATTTCCTGCAACACAGATGCCTCCACGAAAAACGGCTGAGGAACTGCAAGAGGAGGAGGAATTGCAACTTGCACTTGCTCTGAGTCAGAGCGAAGCTGAGCAGAAAGAGAAAGACAAAAAACGCGCTACAAGCACTGTGAAAACTAATTCTTCACCGATTGCGAGAGCCACATACTCTCCAACTCCGTCGCCCGTGAGCTATACTTTGTTTTTTCTTTTAAATGATTCAATTTAGCCAATTTTTGGTTGACTAGATCTACATTGAATTCCCCCAGAACGTAAATCGCAAATTTATATCTAAAATACAGAATAAATGTGATATTATATATATAAAAAAAATCATTGCTTATTGAATCGTAAATTATGAACACATAATGAGTATAAATTTCCTAACAGAAGAAATCTTGATGTTTAATAAAATATTTCTGAAGCTTTTTCAAATCTCATTGAAAAGGCATAAAAGGTTTTTTTTTTTTCATGTAAAATGATACAAGTGGAAAATAATGTTTGTTCTAAAGCTTTTATTAACTCCTTTTAGGTATATCCTGATAAGATATTTTTTTAAATTTTACTTACGTTTTACTTTTTTTTAAATAAATATTTTTAAAAAAATGACGTTTTTTTTTAAATTAAAATATTTTTAAAAAAATGACGTTTTTTTTTAAATAAAAATATTTTTTAAAAAATGACGTTTTTTTTTTAAATTAAAATATTTAAAAAAAACGAGTCATTTTTTTAAAATATTTTAATTTAAAAAAAAGTAAAACGTAAGCAAAATTTAAAAAAAATATCTTATCAGCCGTATTTTGTACAGTTTGGTACAAAATAAGTATAATTGACTAGTAGTATGTAATAATGCAATGAAACGAAGAATACGTTTTTAGGACAAATGAAAGTAATTTTTTTTATGTAAAATATAATTTTCATGTTAACAAAATAAATAAGGAAATAAATGAAGTTGTTATCATAATTTGCAGAACGCAAGTCCTTCTCGTATTCGAGAAGATGAAGCAGAGAATCCGGAACTGACAAAATACTTGAACCGGAAATACTGGGAGCAACGACAGTCGATGATTGAAGAACATGGCTCTAGACCGGACGTTACAAGTCCCTCAGCGCCAAATATCGGTAGCCCAATGCCCCAAAGAATTATGGTCGCGAAACAGCAGAACGGAGAGGTTGACAATCAGATGGAAGAATTTGTCAATAATTTGCGATCACAAGTTGAGATATTTGTCAACAGAATGAAGAGCAACTCTTCCAGGGGAAGATCCATCGCTAACGATAGCTTTTTCCAAGCGCTCTTTATGAACATCACTGCTATGCACTCAAAGTAAGTACTCTTTTTTTTTTAAACTTATTTCAATAAAATTTTAGCCCAACGCAAAAACTTTTAATTCAAAAATTTTATTTTAATAAAATTTTAGCCCATCACAAGAATTCTATTTCAATATAATTTTAGACCAATGCAAACATTTTATTTTTATATAATTTTAGCCCAATGCAAACATTTTATTTTTATATCATTTTAGCCCAATGCAAAAATTTTATTTTTATATCATTTTAGCCCAATGCAAAAACTTTATTTTTACATAATTTTAGCCCAATGCAAACATTTTATTTTTATATAATTTTAGCCCAATGCAAAAATTTTATTTTTATATAATTTTAGCCCAATGCAAAAATTTTATTTTTATATAATTTTAGCCCAACGCAAGAATTTTATTTCAATATAATTTTAGTCCAATGCAAAAATTTTATTGAAATAAAATTGTAGCCCAACGCAAGAATTTTATTTCAATATAATTTTAGTCCAATGCAAAAATTTTATTGAAATAAAATTGTAGCCCAATGCAAAAACTTTATTTTTACATAATTTTAGCCCAATGCAAAAATTTTATTTTTATATAATTTTAGCCCAATGCAAAAATTTTATCTTTATATAATTTTAGCCCAATGCAAAAATTTTATTTTTATATAATTTTAGCCCAATGCAAAAATTTTATTTTTATATAATTTTAGCCCAATGCAAAAATTGATTTCGATAAAATTTTAGCCCAACGCAAGAATTTTATTTCAATATAATTTTAGTCCAACACAAAATTTTTATTTCAATAAAATTTTAGTCCAATGCAAAAATTTTATTGAAATAAAATTGTAGCCCAACGCAAGAATTTTATTTCAATAAAATTTTAGCCCAACGCAAAAATTTTATTTTAGTATAATTTTAGCCCAACGCAAAAATTTTATTTCAATAAAATTTTAGTTCAATGCAAAAATTTTATTTTAATATAATTTTAGTCCAACGCAAAAGTTTAATTTGATAAAATTTTAGCCCAACGTAAGAATTTTATTTCAATATAATTTGAGCCCAATGCAAAAATGTTAGTTTAATATAATTTTAGCCCAATGCAAAAATTTTATTTCAATATAATTTTAGCCCAATGCAAAAATTTTATTTCAATATAATTTTAGCCCAATGCAAAAATTTTATTGAAATAAAATTTTAGCCCAACCCAAAAATTTTATTTCAATAAAATTTTAGCCCAATGCAAAAATTTTATTCCAATAAAATTTTAGCCCAACGCAAAAATTTTATTGAAATAAAATTTTAGGCCAACGTAAAAATTTTATTGAAATAAAATTGTAGCCCAACGCAAGAACTTTATTTCAATATAATTTGAGCCCAATGCAAAAATGTTATTTTAATATAATTTTAGCCCAATGCAAAAATTCTATTTCAATAAAATTTTAGCCCAATGCAAAAATTCTATTTCAATAAAATTTTAGCCCAAAGCAAAAATTTTATTTCAATAAAATTTTAGCCTAACGCAAAAATTTTATTGAAAATTCAATAAAATATTAACCTACGTAAACATTTTATTGAAATCGTTGACGACATTGCAAAGGAAGCTGTGATTTTTGCGCTTATTGCAGATTATTGAGGTACATCCAAGAACACGACGACAATCGCGTCTGTTATGAGGGTTTGCAAGATAAACTCGCCCAGATGAAAGATGCTAGAGCCGCTCTTGATGCTTTGCGTGAAGAACATCGCGACAAACTTAGAAGAGAAGCCGAAGAGGCTGAAAGACAGCGTCAGCTTCAAATGGCCCATAAACTTGATATAATGAGAAAGAAGAAGCAAGAATATTTACAGTATCAGCGACAGCTCGCGCTGCAGAAGATTCAGGAGCAAGAGAGAGAATTACAAATGCGTCAGGAACAGCAGAAGCAACAATATATTATGGGTTTGTATTTCTGCAACAATTTTCCTTCCACATAGAAATTTCTTATGGTGAAACAAACAAATTACCTGATTTTTTTACGTAACATAACTCAAATATTTAGAAAATTACATTTAGAAATGTCTGAAAATTTCTAAAAAATATCGCTTTTGGCCTTTTTTTTAAAAGAATAATATTAATGTATTCCATTCATTAATATAATGAAAAAATATATAATATAATTATATATATATAATTATATATTATATATATTTTATAATTTAAATATATAAAATTATAATTATATATATAATATATATAATATTATTTTAAAAAAAGGCCAAAAGCGATATTTTTAGAAATTCATTAATATAATTAATATAATGAATGAAAATATAATTTCTCATGAGGTTGTTTTGTGCAAAATAATGAGGAAGCGATTTTTAAAAATATTTCTAATTGTAAAATTAGGCATTAAAGTTTTTTTTAAAATAAAAATAGGGAGTTACCAAGCAGTCCCGAATTTTATTGGACCAGCGGCTCAAAATACGCCAATTCGTCATCCACATTATCAACAAGGTCCTGGACCCAATTATAATCCCATGTCTCCGACGAATCAAGGCGTTTATGGCTACGGTCCACCTTCCATGGGCTCTTATCCCATGCCGAACTATGGAATGCCGCAAATGGGCTCGGTTCCGGCTCATATGATGGGCACAATGGCGAATTCCGATCAGCAGGGCACGGCCGAACCGTCGGTACAAGGCCGTGAAGCTATGGGCACTGCTGGAGGACCTGGAATGGTAAGAAACGTTTCGTTTGCATGCTTATGGGGTAAAACACGTCAAGTCGGCCACACGAATTTTTCATTTCAATAAAAAGTTTTCAAATTTGTTGAGGATGTTGGTCTGGCTGAAAACAAAAATTACAAATTTTTTCAGATTTTTTTATCACATATTTCCCGCCGTTACAAAAAACTGAAAATAATAATCGTTAATTTTTAACGCCAAAACTACAGCTCTCACAAAAAAATCACGTGAACAAAAAATTTAAGGTATTTAACGTTCTTTTCAATAAATTTTTTGCAAAATCTTCCTACTCTGTTTTATGCTATTTTTCAATGGAATAAAATTATAATATTTTTTTTCTCCAAAACTGCGTTCCCGATTCGGCTGAAATTTTTATATTTTGTTCCTTAATATGTCTAGAATCTGAGAAAAAATTGGCGAGATGGGCGGCGATTTCATTCCACAGTTACAGCTCTTCAAACGATCGAATACCAGGGCAATCTAATGTGTAATTGCTCTGTACGTTCAACAGACTGTCTACATAATAATTCTAATGCCCGCACTGCATTTTTTGCATCCGATATTTTTCTCTCTTCAATTTTTGGGTTTTTTAATACATTTATTTTATCGACTGATGGAATTGAAACTTTTTTCCTGATGATACGTAATTCATCATCGTGCTCTTTTATGATCAATCGAAAATTGGCAAAACGTGGTGAATGAATGTCTCTTGAGTTCAATATTCACGTGCTCAATGTTACACGACCATCGTTCTGCGTTGTGAACACAAAGTGTGGACGACAGGTACGGGGCAATTTGCCAATTAACGTAATTTAAAAAAAATTTAATTAAAAATAACAAAAAAATAAACAAGTGATGCGGGCTTTAGATTTTTTCTATTGACAGTCTCAACCCTGTTGAACGCAGAGAACAATTACACATTAGATTACCGTTATGTTCGATCATTCGAAGAGCTGTAACAGTGGAACGAAGTCGCCGCCCATCTCGCCAATTTTTTTTTCAGATTCTTAACATATTAAGGAACAAAATGTAAAAATCTCATCTGAATCGAGAACGCAGTTTCGGAGAAAAAAATATTGAAATATTATTTAATTGAAAAATAGCATAAAACGGAGTAGGAAAATTTGCAAAAAAATTTGTTGAAAAGAACGTTAGATACCTTAAATTTTTTGTTAACATGATTTTTTTGCGAGAGGCGTAGTTTTAGCGTTAAAAAATTAACGATTATTATTTTCAGTTATTTGTAACGGCTGAAATATGCAATTAAAAAAACTGAAAAAATTTGCAATTTTCGTTTTCAACCAGACCAACATCCTCAAGAAATTTGAAAACTTTTTATTGAAATGAAAAATTCGTGTGGCCGCCTTGACGTGTTTTACCCCTTATATAAATTAAGACACAAAAAATCGCTTCAGTATCATTTTTAATATAATTATAATCCCAAAAATACGACGAAATCACCGAGGGTTTTTTTTTTTATAAATCGATTTATTTGGAGAAATTAACATATTTATTTTTATAAAACTAAAGTTGTGTCGAATTTGATCTACTTTTTTTTTACCTATTTATGAGTCACTTTTTGACATTATTATTATTAAAAATTAATGCTCGTGGTCTTGTTTGAATTAATGATCTATTTTTCTTGAGATTCTTTTTTCGTCGCGAAGTATTTAAATTCGAAAAAAATGTTTGTTCGATTCTTCAATCAGCCAAAGTGATTCGTACAGAAAAAAGTATACACGGTGAGAATGTCTTATATGTCATCAAAATAGTGATGCGACGATACACGAAAAAATATCGATTCACATAATCGATTACATTTCTCAAAAAAGAATTATCGATTCGATTAATCGGAATAAAATCAATCGATTGTAAAAAAATCGATTAAAAATCTGATTTTCATCTCAAGTACTGAATAATCATAAAACAAAAATAAAAATAAATAGGCACAATTAACTAGACGACATCTGATTGGCTGCGGCTTTCGCCTAGCCTACTTGATTGGCCAATTCCTCGGGCCCCGTCTAGTTTCACCGCGAACTCGCTGTCTCGCTGTATATATTTCATGCAAGAATCTTTGAGAATCGATTATCAAAAAAATCGTGGAAAAACAATCGACCCGCAAATAGGGATGCCGTATCGACGGAAAAGTATCAATACTTCGATTGTATCGAATCGTTTTAAAATGTATCGATACTACAAAATTTCGTGCACGAAACAATCGATACATTCAATATCGATACACATGTAATGTTGAAAACCAATGACAGTCTAATTAATACCGTTTAAATCAGGATAAATCAGGATAAACATTTTAATTCAGGGTTTTCCACAGGTTTTCCACTGGAAACAAGATTTTTATTTCCAGCATAACGTCGTTTATTTTTTTTTTATCATTACATTCTTTGAAATACGATACGTAAACTAAATTTAAAAAAAAAAATATTTTTTTCAGTATCGATATTCGTGTAAAAGTATCGATTAGGTGGTGAGTATCGATACAAAATATCGATATTTTCGAACTCAAATATCGATACCATAAAGTATCGATACTTTGACGGCATCCCACCCGCAAATAATCGATGAATAATCACGATTAATTCATGAAAAAAAATCGATTCTCAAATAATCGAATCAGAATCTCGCATCACTATATCAAAAAATTCTGAAAAAAAAAAAAAATCCTCAATACAGACGATCCTATAGGATATAATGCACGGAAAAAACTTTGGAAAGCTTAAAGAATTTAAGTAGAAAAATAATAATTTCTTGAAAAAAAAAAAAAAAAAAAAAAAAAAAAAAAAAAAAAAAAAAAAAAAAAAAAAAAAAAAAGATCCGTTCGTACAAACATGATTTGCGCGCCGTCGAACCATTTCTTTTTTTAAATTCCAAAAAAATTCGAGAACATGTAACTGACACAGGGAAATACGCTGTATTATGAAGGCAAGGAAAAAAAATTAATTTCAACATTGGATTTACTAATTTGTTTTATTCTCCGTAGCAGATAAATCAAATGCCAAGCGGTCCTTTATCGCAGATGCAGCAGCAAAGTGGTCACCAAATGGGTCCCCCGGTTCAGCAAGTCCCGCCAGTTCATATGGGCCCTCGGCAAGGAACTGGGCGTCATATGCAGCAGCCCTCAGGCCCTTCGGGTCCTATGGGCCCTCCACAGGGTCCTGGAGGACCTCAGCATGGTTTGCCTTTGCGAAATTCAGGACAAATGTCGATGCCACAAGCGCCTCCCGGTATCCCAGGTCAAATGGGACCTCCGCAAAATCCTCTGAGTCTTCCTCAAGGAATGCCGCTTCAGCAGCGTAACTCTGGGCCAAATATTCCGCCCAATCAAAATACCGGACCGATGCAAAATTCTGCACCGGCGAATAACGGTCCTGTGCAGCCTGTACAACATATTCAAGGCCCTCCGCAAACCCAAAGTCACCAGAATATTCAAGGCCCACCGCAAATGCAAATTCCCGCAGTTCAACCGATGCAATATCCTGCAACAACTCAACCAGCGCCGCAGGAAAATAGCCAACCTGCTGAGGAATCTAAACCCGATACCGCGGAGTTAATATCTTTCGACTAAAAAAAAGAAAAAAGCGTTTGGTAAATTTTCTAATATTCGTAGACTATATTTCGCGATATAAAATGTTAATATCGTGAGCTAAGATGAATTGAATAACGAAATTAATATAATTCATACGCATTATGAGCATAATTGCGTTTTAAGATCACGAGCACTAAATTATATTACACGATGTCGCGATTGAAAAAAAAAAAACAAAAAAAATGTGTCCTTCAAACAACTTGGCTGGTTTTAATAACGTTTAAGGACGATCGGTGACGACTGTCAAAGTCAAGTCAGAGATAAATTTTTGTAATCGATTCTTTAAAGTTTAATGCATTAAACAATAGCTGTGGAGGGTGATTTGTATTGAAGCATGTGGACTTAATCCAGACAAAGATTAATAGTAACGGATGTGCATAAATATTAACTGATTAACGTTTCTTTTCAATGGGATATATTTTCGTTCAGTTTTTTTCAAGTATAATCTGTAATTCTTGGCCGATTTGAATGAGTGACAGCTCATTCTCTACCTTAAAAGATACTCTACGAATTGACCGCCTAGATATTTCATAGTGTTAATTGTTTAACAATTTTAGACTGTTGTTTAACAGAAATTAAAATACTTTCATAAACAACAGGCTATAATTACAAAACGATGAACACTATGAAATATCTAGGAGGTCAATTCATAGAGTATCTTTTAAGAAAAACAATGAGCTATCGTTCATAAAAATCGGCAAAGAATTAAAGATAATACTTGGAAAAAACTGAACGAAAATATATCACACTGAAAAGAAACGTTAATCAGTTAATCTTTATGCAAATGCGTGACTATTAATCTTTCTCTGGATTAAGTCTACATGCTTCAATACAAATCACCCTCCACTGTTATTATTTAATGCATTAAACTTTAAAGAATCGATCGCGAAAATTTATCTCTGATTTGACTTTGGGATTGGCCACCGATCCTCCTTAAATATTAATAGCTGCAGGTAATGCGAGCGGTAAAAGTTGTGCTTTACGCCTTCTTCGTATATAACATTTCTGATAGAATACGACAAATGTTATTTAAAATACTTTCGTTGGTTTTGATGTTTATATGAAACTACATCACTGGAAAAAGTTCTTTTTCTCGTTCTTTCCGCGATAGCGCATCGAATTAACGTTTTTAATCTGTGTAATCTTAACGCTCGTTGGATATTACATTGATTTTATTCAATAAATGAACTATTAAACAAATATTAACAGTTGATAATTGGTTTTTTTTTTTTTTTTTTTTTACAGAATTAGAATATATTCTAACCGCAAAGATTCGTGGAAACGTTTGATTTTCATGGAAATTAAGAACGTTGATAGCAATCACAGCCAAAAACTAATCCAGCTTCTCGTGTTTTTGTATTTACGACTAATAATTATACTTGGCGAAGAATAAATAGAAATTTGGGACGAGTTTTGCACGTATAAATTAACGAGTAAGACGAGCAGAGATAAATTAACTCGTATCATTTATTATGTACACAGAAACACTTAAAATTCTCCTACTGCCACGGGGCTTGTCGTGAAACTTTGAAAACTATTAATATAAATTGTAAGCAGAGTTGTAAATGCCTAATACTTATGGAAATAATGATGATGATACGATTAGCTCTATAATTATGATTTTATAATAATAACATGTAGCGATTGTAATACGATGATTAAACTTTGGAATGGCTGCAAAAATTATTATTTTTCAATAAAAATTTACGGTAATACTTTTGAAAAAATGGACAAAAAAGTAAGCAATGCATTAAGAAAGTAATGCATTACTTATTTTTTCCATTTTTTCCACTATTTCTTGCAATATTAAAGCGAAAAATAGTATTTTTTTCAGCTATTCACATGTTTACACTCTATTTTATAATCACTACATATTATTATTATGAAACCATTATTACAAAACAAATTGTACTGTAAACTATATCTCATAAATCAATGGGAATTTACAACTCTGATTGCAAGAGAAGAAGGAAAAACATCATCGGCTGATTTGAATTTGGACACAAAGTATATTATTTCGTTAATCCATTTTTCAACCCGTACTTTGTGTCCCAATTCATAAGAAAACTGTGGCAGTTTAAATCAGGAGAACAAAATGTTTATATAAATATTGCGATTTATCCCAGAGAATCCTACGCGAAGAGTATCCAAAGCGTCAAGCTTTTGCTTATGAAAGTTGAAGCGCTTCAAATTAATTTGTCAAATCAGTGCTAAATTTATAAAAGAATCTCGAAAAGTTTTGATTAATTTTTTTTAAAAAGCTCTGCAGCGTGTATTTTCAATATATTAATAAATTCACAGCCTTGTTTTGAGAAAAAAAAATCCAATAAGATGTTCTTTCTGGTTTTTAAAGAATAAATCATGATATTATTCCGAGTATGACAAATACTAACTCATTTTATTTATTAGAAGATGCTAATTTACTGCTAGGATTTTTTATTTTACGCGTCATTAAAAAGTTATTAATATTTGTTTATTTCGACGTAAAAATTTTCATAACTTTTCAACAATTGATACAATAAAAAATCTACACAATCTATCAATGTAACATCTTTCAATAAACAAAATCATAATTCTTGAAAAAAAATGATGAAGATTGTTATAATACGTAATTTTTTTCAATTACATGACTAGGAAAGTTTTTCTGCGTTGAAAACATAAGCTGCTTTGCAAGATATTCTCTAAAATCGTAAAATAAATGACGAAAAATAAATAAAAAAAAGATTAAAAAAAAATGAGCATTGATTTCACTCTGTAGTTTGAAGTGTTTCAACCTCCTTGAAGTGATGAGTGTATTGGGTCGAATTGCGTGTAAAATAAATTGTAAGAATTGCGCTTATTCGCGTATTCAGTTAATAGAAAACGATTATTGAGGGTTACACGGTTTCCACTTGGCCCTTTCGACGCGGTTTCACTTCCTGATTTCGCGTGGATGTAAAGGACGTCTCCTCCGAACGTTTTTTTATCACTGGCGAAGGTTCACCGGGCGTGGAGGAAGCCGAAGGTGGAATTTCTTGTCTCTCCGGCGAGACGATCGTCACTGGAGTTCCGTTTGACGTCAACGAAGCTTTTCTAATGTGCATATCCTCCAGAGGAATTTCCTCGCTTCTAGGTCGCATAGTTTTTGGCGATTGGTCTCTCGATCTCAAGCCATTATCTTGATTTCTACCGTTTGAGCTTCCCTCGCCTCGTTGATTGTTCGAAACCGGATAACCGATTCCCGAACGTCCTGGACTCTCTCGTCGCAACTGCGTGGCGAATCCTGGAACTTTGTTCATCGTAAACATAGCTCTTTGATGCTCTTTTTGCCTCTGACCACGTCCTGCTGTGCCTGAGTAAATAAATCAATTTTTTTTAAATGATATTTTATTTTGCTTCCTCATAGAGGAAGCTTTGTTTTCATGAAATTTTTTTTTTTCGAGATTTTCATGTCAGTATGCTTAGAATCACCTAAAACGTCGAGAAAAGTGGTTTAGAAAAAATGTCCGTATGTATGTATGTGAGTGTGTGTGTGCTGGGCTTCGAAAATTCAATCTCCTCTCACTCGGTAACCGTTTGAGCGATCCGGCTCAAATTTGGCACGCAAGTAGAGTAGCTGCCCCTCTTTGAATGTTGTGATTTTTGCCAAAATATGTGAAGTCATTAAGATTTTATGTTGATTTTAATTTGTTGAAAAAAGGGCGTGGTCGCTCTAACTTTCGTAAAAGTTCGCCGATTTGGCTAAATAGTTCTTCATAACTGAAGATACGTTCAATGTTGTATGGTATTGAATTTCGACGAAATCGGTAAAGCGGTTCGGATTTTATAGAATTTTGAATTTTTCGAAAAAAAATAGATTTTGATCTAAATTACGTCGAATTTCAACAAATGAACAGAAATTTTGTACAGACGAAAAATAACATTCAGAAATGCCATGTACCAAATTTGGTGATGATCGGTAAAGTCGTTCGGATTTTACACCATTTTTCATTTAAAAAAAAATGTAGATTTTCGCTATAACTTCCGGAAAAGTTGAGAAAGTACGACAAAAATTTGTATCTAATCAAAATTAGATGTAACGGTGTTTGCAGAGGTGATTTATAGCTGTATAAAACACCTCTGCAAAAGAGACACAAGGTATAAAAAAAAAAGATGCAAAGTAGAACCTTGCACATTGCTTCCTCATTATTTTTCGTTTTTTACAAAGCTTCCTCTATGAGGAAGCCAAAATTGAATAACATACTGCTTCCTCACAGAGGGAGCTTTGTAAAAAGCGAAAAATAATGAGGAAGCAATGTGCAAGGTTCTACTTTGCATCTTTTTATTTTATTTATTCTACAGTGAACGGGACAAGTCCCTTGTACACATTGAAAAGAATGGCGAAACAATCATTTACTCTTATTACAATTTACATTTACCTACTTTAAACTCTATACAATGAGGAAAAAAAAAAAATTACCTAACTTACGGAACATCAATAATGGATATATATTAGGGTGTGTCGATTTTTTTTTTTTTTTTTTTTCGTATTGCATGGTCTTAAACTAGTGTTTGTGCCTTTAAACAACTCGTCAAAAAATTTTAGCGCGATAAAAAAATGTTTAGAGGTGGCTCAAACGATTTCTCGATACATGAATACGGCTCTCGATAAATTTATGTCCCCAAATTACAAATACGATATAATGAAGTTCGCATATTTTTTTTCGTCATCATCAGATCATTCGGAAAAGAAAAAGTGCTTATAAAATTGTCGTTTAGATCAATAGTTTTCAAGTCATGCACTTTTGAAGCTCACAGTATCGCCCTCTCCGCCCGGTATGATCAATATCAATTCAGATTTCAATTTAAAAACAAAACCGTATGCTATAATATTTTCTACATTTTTCGCAGTTTTCAGTCTAGATATTTTTTTTTTTTTTTTTTTTGTTTCATATTTTTTATATATTGCAAGGTAATTTTTGGGCCAATCAATAGAACTCAGTTCGATCAAAGTAATTTATTTTCGGAATCGTTTCAACGAGCACATATGTTCGCGTTCGGATATCGCTGTCGATGATTTTTCACAACCTGTAGCAAATACTGCTTCTATTTCGCATAATAATAATTTCAAAATATTATTAACAAATTGTTAAAAAGAAAATTGTTTATCGAAATATGCGGTAACTCAGCTTTTTTTTTTTCTATGAAAATAATTCGTTCATTTTTCGGAATACGTATGAATTTTTTCAGATTTTTGTCTTTATTTTTATTTTTGCACATTTTTCCATGTAAATAACAAGAAAAATCAAAATAAAGATAAAAATCTGAAAAAATTCATATGTATTCCGAAAAATGAACGAATCTTTTTCATACAAAAAAAAGTTGAGTCACCGCATATTTTGATGAACAATTTTCTTTTTAACAATTTGTTAATAACATTTTGAAATTATTATTATGCGAAATTAGTCTTTTGAGTGCCTATAATGAGTATGAATTTTTTCAAATTTTTTTAACATCGGGAAGTGTTTGCAATTCTTGCCCGAATTTATCGAATTTAGGCGAAATGAATATCTCGCGCCTTAAAAAAATCATGACTTGAAAACTATTGATCTAAACGAAAAATTTGTAAGCACTTTTTCACTTCCGAATGATATGAAGATGACGAAAAAAAATATACAAACTCCAATATATCGTATCCGTAATTTGGGGACATGAATTTATTAAGAGCCGTATTTATTTACGTGTTAATTAAATGAGAAATCGATACATCGTTTGAGCCACCTCTAAAAAAATTTTTATCGCGCTCAAATTTTCAGACGAGTTGTTTAAAGGCACAAACAATGGTTTGAGACCATGCAATATGAAAAAAAAAAAAAAAAAAAAAAAAATTCGACACACCCTAATATATATTGGTTTAGGGCGCGCAAAAATATAGACGGAGGAGATATGAAAAAATCTAAACACACTGAGGCAGTATTTCCGTCCCGAAAAATTCGAGTTAGCGGCTCATTAAAACCATAATTAGTTCGGTGAACTTGTGAAAAAAAGATTCGATGTATGTTGAAGTCAATTTTGGCTAATCTATCGTGATGGAACTTACGTTCGTGTCGTAGTCCAAGAAGAGCGTAGTTTGGTGGTGTCGAGCAATTTGGCGCATTTGTCGGAATGTCGAGCAATCTGGCTATTTGATTCATCTTCTTTTGTCTCGCCTTTATTCTTCCTTTTGTTAACCTGAAAGAGAAAGAAATACGGTCGTTAAAAAAAAAGAATTTGCGAATTTATGAATTTATGAATTTATGAATTTATGAATTTATGAATCTATGAATTTATGAATTTATGAATTTATGAAATTATGAAATTATGAAATTATGAAATTATGAAATTATGAAATTATGAAATTATGAAATTATGAAATTATGAAATTATGAATTTATGAATTTATGAATTTATGAATTTATGAATTTATGAATTTATGAATTTATGAATTTATGAATTTATGAATTTATGAATTTATGAATTTATGAATTTATGAATTTATGAATTTATGAATTTATGAATTTATGAATTTATGAATTTATGAATTTATGAATTTATGAATTTATGAATTTATGAATTTATGAATTTATGAATTTATGAATTTATGAATTTATGAATTTATGAATTTATGAATTTATGAATTTATGAATTTATGAATGTATGAATTTATGAATTTATGAATTTATGAATTTATGAATTTATGATTTTATGAATTTATGAATTTATGATTTTATGAATTTATGATTTTATGAATTTATGATTTTATGATTTTATGAATTTATGAATTTATGAATTTATGAATTTATGAATTTATGAATTTATGATTTTATGAATTTATGAATTTATGAATTTATGAATTTATGAATTTATGAATTTATGAATTTATGAATTTATGAATTTATGAATTTATGAATTTATGAATTTATGAATTTATGAATTTATGAATTTATGAATTTATGAATTTATGAATTTATGAATTTATGAATTTATGAATTTATGAATTTATGAATTTATGAATTTATGAATATATGAATTTATGAATTTGCGGATTTATGAAAAAAAAAAACAGCGATCCTGTCTTCTTTATATTAATTTTCATACGAAAATTTCAAACAGTGTGAGCATATGTAAAAAATGTTGGTACGAATGAAAAAAAAACAGCTTAAGTTTAAAGTGAATGGTATGATTTTTAAGAAACTCGCCTCTGCTTTGCAGCCATACATCGTATATGATCGTCAAAAATGAATTTGGCAGCCAATAATGGCACTCTGTTGGTAGCACTGCTGCTGAGGGGTTTGTGAATCGTCAAATGAAGACATCGTGAATCGTCCTTGTCTCCTGCGACTTCAATGTCCTGCAGAAAACCAACCAGTTTTGCAACGCCCCATCCTAATTTTCTCGTGTCGGGTTCCACGAGAATAAGTTGAATAACGTCGATAACTAAAAACCTGCGGATCTTCTGTCCATCTTTCCACACAACTGTGCACGCGATAAGATCGCTGTTGTCTGTGGAAGAAGAAAAAAAAGCGACGATTCAGATTAACAAAAAGAAAAGAAAAAAACAAACAAATCCTCAGTACTTTGAGAAAGAAATTTTTCGGACTCTGTGTATAATGGATGTAACTTTTACTTAAGTCAAGAACGTTGTTGACCTGGACGCAATTGGCAGGATTTGTTAGCGGAAGTTGCGACTCAATCTCTGAACTCAGAATCAGAGATAATTCTCTGATCATAAAAAACACGCGGATTGCACGACGAGCTCGTTCCACCTGTAGTAACAATTGAAATATATTATTCGTACCTTTTGTTGTACCTTGAAAATTCGAGGTTGATTATTACGCGACAATTAAGCTACTTTAAGGAGGTCGGAGCGCTCCACACTAGTCAAATCAGTGTTAAATTTTTAAAAGCGTTTCTACAATTTCAGATGGTTTAATAATCTGTTCCAAGGTGATAATCACATAGCAGCATTAGTTCTTGATATTCAAATACATTCACAGCTGTGATATCGACAGTAAATCGATCAATATCTGCAAATCTCCAATGTTATGTTTTTTCATCCAGTTTTTTAAAAGGGTAAACCGTAATATCAGTCCGATTATTACGACCAATAGCTCATTTTGTTTACTAAAAGATATTCTATCGATTGGCCGTCTATTTTTTAAAATCGTATTGGTAGTTCAAAAGATACAACCGTTTGTTTATCCTATCATAACCTAACATCAAGTATACAAATGGCTGTAACTTTTGAACGCCTGATACTATAGACAATCCGGACGGTCAATCGATTAAGGATCTTCCACTGATCAAAATGAGCTATGTTTCGTTATAATCGGACTGATATTACGGTTTACCCTTTTACAAAACTGGATGAGAAAACATGACATCGGAAATTTGTAGATATTGATCGATTTACTGTTCATATGACAGCTGTAAATTTATTTGAATGTCAAGAACTAATGTTGCTATGTGATTAACACCTTGGAACAGATTATTAAACCATCTGAAATTGTAGAAACGCTTTTAAAAATTTAGCATTGATTTGACTAGTGTGTAGCGCTCCAACCTCCTTAACTTACCTCGCCACATGGTAATCTCTTGCTAAATTCAATCCCAGTCATTGGTGTACCAGTCGGTGGCAAAAGTATGTTACTGTCCATCATTAGCCACTCTACGTTTATCGGTCGCTTTTTTATTTCGCTGTACTCGTCCTCGAACATGTCCAAGAATATATCTTCGCTCTGAACAAAAATTTGTCATTTGGAAAACCATAGATTTGTTTTTTTTTGTTCGTTAATTTTTTATATTTTAACGATTACCTTGTAGAAATTTCGAAGCAACGAAGTACTCTGCTCCTTGGCAGCCTCAATCGCTGCCAAATGCGAGTCACAAAGCAAACTTTGACCATCAGACATGACGATTAACACGAGCAGCTTGATAGTCATTTCCAACGTCACTAAACGCACTCGAGCATCTAATTGACAAGAAATTTCCGTGCGTTGGAGTATTTATAAATTATAGAGAAAATGTACTGAATTTCCTAAACACCACAAAGCTAAAGTCTCGAGTTTTTCCCTTTAGGGTAGAAGTACCGGTTGTGGCCATCCCCACACTTAAATACGTTTTTCGTGGCTATTTTAATTCCGTACCTGTATTTAATCATAATTTTTCATAACGTTGTGTATTTTGGAAACATTTATCGTCATTTTGACGTCCGTTCGTCTCCATTACAAAAAGTACTGTATCAGTAATTAAAGTATCATCAGCTGATTCATCAAATTCTGAACTCCATACGGAATTCGACAAGATTTTGACGAAAGCTCTAGATACATATTCGGATTATATAGTTGGCGAATTGCATGCAGCTTTGCACATATCAATCTTAAGAGTCATCACTGCAAATGTTGATGTACTAAAAGTTTGAAATAAAGCTATACATTTATAAAAAATACGATGGCCACAACTGGTACATGGAATAAGGCATGTTGCCCCGGATATGGCCATGATAATATAATCATTAATTTTTCGTTAATTATTACACAATCAATTCATAAATTCGTAAAGAAGAAACAAAAAAACCAAAAAACGCTAAGAAAAATATATCTTTAGAAATGTATAGTAAAAAAGAAAGTAAAGTGGTGGAACACCTTTCATGTTGAAGATTCCCAACATTATGCAATGCGAAAATCTACTTTCGGAAAGAACTCTGGTAAAAATAAAAATAAAAGTGTAAAAAGTAAAACATTAATATAATGTATGACTATTTGTGACAAAGAAAGCTGCTATGAAAAAGTGCAAAACGAAGGAGACGAATGTCAAAAAAGGTTAGTTAGGTTCACGGATGGCATCTGTGCTTTAAAAACATTTTCGTGTAGAGGAATTGGATGCTTTCATAAGAATACGATTTTGATTTATTAAACACACCTTAAAAAATGTTTCAAGTGCAATGAATATTGAGTTATTCTAATTTTAAGCATGGCCAAAACCGGTACATTACTGTGGCCAAAACCGGTGCATAGGTGTCCAGAACTGGTGAAATGACTATGCTCCTACTTTTTTCTATTTTCCAGTGTTTTCTCGATACATATGAAGATTTTAATGCTAGAAATCTGAAATTATATTCTTCTCAGATATTAAAAATATAGGTCCAAAACAGTTTTATGATATTTGGTTCCAATCACAAGTACTTGAAAATGGGAAAATTCTTAAAGTGGCCACAACCGGTACTTCTACCCTATGCTATGTAAAATATTTTAGTTAATCCTTGAGTGGCGACTGTTCCATCGGAAGTAAAGTATGCCGCGCATAGCGCCGTCCGCTTCCGATGGAGAGCGCGCGGAAGTAGGCGATGGTTTTTGTTTGTCGGTTGATAGGAAACTTTTGTTTGTATCACGTTACTAACGAGCAGTCTTCGTTTAGAATTCAAGCAAGACACGCGTGTTACAACGAGCTAACGGTTTCTTCTTAAAGAAAAAGGGTTTTTTTTTGTATGTTCCATCGTAAATGACGTGCACGTCCGCGAGTTTGATTTCGTGATCCGCCGTAGGCTAACATCGCGATAAAAAAGGCGATTCACAATCCGTGTGGTCCAGCACCACGACCACTTACGCGATTCGTACGAATCCGTTGGAAACAATTCCATAAAACGCGGTCACAAGACCCCCAGGAGACAATCTCCTTATCACGATTTACACACACATACATTCTCATTATCCTCACCTCCATTAATTCTCCTCAAATAACCCTTCCTGTATAATTTCCTTCGAGAGGGGTTTTATGCCGTGAAAGGCTTTCCCCTCTCAATTCACGATAAAAAAATAGAACTCCAATTAAACAATTACAAGATTTCCCATTCATTTTAATTTAAGAAGTACATTTAATAACGAAAGGAAACATCGAGAAATTTCAACAAGGAAATTTCTCGACCCACAAAACAGCGACCTCTCAGATCTAGTCTACCATTTTTAATGTTATCATTTTAACTTTGTAAAGCACTTAGCTTTCTATTCGACTTTTTTTAGAAACATTTTTTTTTCATCTATGATTCTTTAATATAATTTTGTTTTTAAATCGTTCTTCAAGAAAATAAATATATCTAATCTATAAATATTAGATTGTCACTATGATCCGTGTCTAAAGGGCTGTGATTAACCGTGAGGTTACACAAAATCCCGAAACTTTCCGCAATAGCTTCAACCGCCTTTTCATTTGTTTATTCGTTTTCTAATCGCTTCGCGACGGAAACGCTGAAAATAGATGATATGCTCGGTCTTGATCGAAACCGATATGAAGACAGCACGATTGCATTTGTTTGAGAAAAAAACAATACCGGAACGACATGTTTCGTTTCAAGCCCTGTTTACAACTGTATAAAATCACGGCGTGACTCACTCGTTTGGCAGCTCAACGTGATAATATGTATCAATCTGTCTACCAGTGACTCATTGTACCAATTTTTCGTGGATGTTTGTCTCGACGGTGTCAACACGAGATCCAATGTTTCCGGATTAACGCCCTAAACAAACAACGAACAAAGTGAGAAAATAAAATTCCAGCATCTTCTGCATGCACAGAAAAAGAAAATCATGAAGATTACCTTATTACTTGCTAGAGCGTAGAGCAAACAAAGAGCGAATAACGTCGCATAATCGTTTTCCGAACAATGCAGAGAGTTCAAAATCGTTTCTAAAAACGGTTTGTTAGCGGTAGAAATTTTAACGGCATTATTCGACGGTTGTTGAGAAGCCAATGGACTTTCCAGCGCCAATCGTTGCTCTTTTTCCTCGTCAGTTACATTCAAATGTTCTATTTTATCTCCGGTCTCGCAGGGAATACTGATTTGTAATTGTTCGTTCGAAGGACGTGAAATTTCATTGCTAGGAGCTTCGGACGTGCTAGGCTCATTAAAATCTGCGGAATCTTCTTCCACCGTTTCGAGAACCTTAATTGTCTCGGAATTATTAGCTTCGTCTTCGGGCTCAACTTCCGTTTCGATATGCAATTCGCTTAAACTTTCCAGCGACTTTTCGAGACTCTCTTTCGGTGGCGCAAATACTATTGGCTTTGCGCTTCTCTCGTCTGTGTATTCGTCTAATATTTTACTCGCTCCTGTTTGAATTATGTCTGCATCGGACTTTAGAATCACTGCAGCTAACGTATGTACAAGTGGACCGTGAGAAACGATGAGAAATACTTGAGAGAGTAAAAATAGCGAGACCACAACGCTCACGTGTTTTCTTTCTTCCTGCAAAATTAAAAAACATTCAGTTTCATTTTTTTTTCTGCGTACGATTTTTTAAAGCGTTTAATTACCGGATTCTGACACAAACTTCTTGGATTCATCAGCGAATACACGTACAGAGGTACTAATAGTTTGTGTAACAAGTGCTCGGATAGAACTTTGTTCAAATCCTTTATATTCAGGCACAGAATGTCGTTGAGATAATGTAAATGATCCAAGTGTTCAGCGACGAGATCCGACAATCTATTCTGGCTCTGATGACTAAAATAGAAACTCCTTTGTTAAATATAATATAATATTGTTATGATAGGATTATGACGAGTTTCGAGACCATGCAGTCTAGTTGCAACGATATTTCATTACGAAAATATAGATTTACTTCTGTCGCAGAAAAAGGTCAACTTTTTCACGTTTATTTTAAGCGGCTTAGACAACGAAATCGCTTTAGACGGAGAAAGTAAAAAGCAGTGAATTCTTCAATATCTCTCTTGTCTGGCTGCCATTATTGTAGGAACAAATAATATATTTTTCATAAGGGAAACAAAGTTTTTCGTACTGGGCCGATAA
The DNA here is from genome assembly GCA_963970395.1 of Ephialtes manifestator. Taxonomy (NCBI): domain Eukaryota; kingdom Metazoa; phylum Arthropoda; class Insecta; order Hymenoptera; family Ichneumonidae; genus Ephialtes; species Ephialtes manifestator. The sequence continues at coordinate 2,740,447 of OZ019969.1, read as the reverse complement.
TATTTTTATTTCTTTTCGTTTTTACACTCTGCACATTTTTTAAAAAGAGAATTAGTAGGCCAAATATTCCGATTTAAGATAGAAACATAGTTGAGGGAATCCAGACTTGAATACAACTTTTGTGCCATCATTTTTTCAATGAATACTTTACTGATTTAAAAAAGAAAAGAAAACCAGAGATGTAAATCCCCAATTATTTTAGAAATAAAATTGATGGTACAATTGGCTTTGTAATTACGTTTTTATAATAATAACTTGTAGTGATTATAATATGATGTGTAAACTTTTGAATAGAAGCAAAAAATGTTAATCTCGCATAAAATTTCATGGTAATCGTATTGAAAAAATGGAAAAATACTGTTGATGCATTAGGAAAGTAATGGATGACAGTGCTTGCCCATTTTTCTAACAATTTCTCTCAAAATTTAATTAAAAATTAGGTTTCTCTTAAAGCTATTCAAAAATTCACATTTAATTTTATAGCCGCTACAGGTTATCATTATAAAAACGTAACTGCAAGACAAAGTGTTGTGTAAACTTTATCTCTTAAGGAGGATCGGTGGCGACTCCCAAAGTCAAATCAGAGATAAATTTTCGCGATCGATTCTTTAAAGTTTAATGCATTAAATAATAACAGTGGAGGGTGATTTGTATTTAAGCATGTAGACTTAATCCAGAGAAAGATTAATAGTCACGGATTTGCATAAAGATTAACTGATTAACGTTTCTTTTCAGTGTGATATATTTTCGTTCAGTTTTTTCCAAGTATTATCGTTAATTCTTTGCCGATTTTTATGAACAATAGCTCATTGTTTTTCTTAAAAGATACTCTACGAATTGACCTCCTAGATATTTCATAGTGTTCATCGTTTTGTAATTATAGCCTGTTGTTTATGAAAGTATTTTAATTTCTGTTAAACAACAGTCTAAAATTATTAAACAATTAACACTATGAAATATCTAGGCGGTCAATTCGTAGATTATCTTTTAAGATAGAGAATTAGCTGTCACTCATTCAAATCGGCCAAGAATTACAGATTATACTTGAAAAAAACTTAACGAAAATGTATCCCATTGAAAAGAAACGTTAATCAGTTAATATTTATGCAAATCCGTTACTATTAATCTTTCTCTGGATTAAGTCTACATGCTTCAATACAAATCACCCTCCACAGCTATTATTTAATGCAGTAAACTTTAAAGAATCGATTACAAAAATTGATCTCTCCTTAACTCAATATATTTCTCAGTATATTTTACATAGTATACCAATTATTCTACGTCGGATCGATTCTTTAAAGTTTAATGCATTAAATGCATTAAACTTTAAAGAATCGCATGTAGACTTAATCCAGAGAAAGATTAATAGTGACGGATTTGCATAAAGATTAACTGATTAACGTTTCTTTTCAGTGTGATATATTTTCGTTCAGTTTTTTCCAAGTATTATCTTTAATTCTTTGCCGATTTTTATGAATGATAGCTCATTGTTTTTCTTAAAAGATACTCTACGAATTGACCTCCTAGATATTTCATAGTGTTCATCGTTTTGTAATTATAGCCTGTTTTTTATGAAAGTATTTTAATTTCTGTTAAACAACAGTCTAGAATTATTAAACAATTGACACTATGAAATATCTAGGCGGTCAATTCGTAGAGTATCTTTTAAGGTAGAGAATGAGCTGTCACTCATTCAAATCGGCCAAGAATTACAGATTATACTTGAAAAAAAAAACTGAACGAAAATGTATCCCATTGAAAAGAAACGTTAATCAGTTAATATTTATGCAAATCCGTGACTATTAATCTTTCTCTGGATTAAGTCTACATGCTTCAATACAAATCACCCTCCACAGCTATTATTTAATGCATTAAACTTTAATGAAACAATTACAAAAAATTGCCACTGATTTGACTAGTGTGAAACAGTCGAACGTCCTTAAGTGAAATCCCTTTATTAGATAGATATTTATTTGTACACCAGGTAAGTACCTATTACAAAGATCGTACAAATTAAGACATTTTTAACTATTCGTTTAGAGCAAAAGCTCGCAGAATGCAGCTAGCTTTCACGTACAAAAATAGGTTTCGAAATTCGTTCTTGCTCGCAATGTGAAGGACTTCCGGGCAGAGTTGGACAGCAAAAATTACTTAGTTCAGAAATTAATGCTTTAATTACAATTACCTTTAGTAATTGTATTGGATTTCAAATTAAATACAATTACTTTCAGTAATTGTATTGGATTTCAAATTAAATACAATTACTTTCTGTAATTGTATTGGATTTCAAATTAAATACAATTACTGAAAGTAATTGGAATTGAAAGTAATTGAAATCCAATACAATTACTGAAAGTAATTGTATTGGATTTCAAATTAAATACAATTACTTTCAGTAAATACAATTACTTTCAGTAAATACAATTACTTTCAGTAATTGTATTTACTTTCAGTAATTGTATTTACTGAAAGTATTGTATTTACATTACATATTTACAAAATGTATTGTACTTTGTATTTACAAAATACAATTACATTTTGTAATTTTGTAATTACATTTTGTAATTGTATTCGATTTCAAATTAAATACAATTGCATTTTGTAATTGTACTGGATTTCAAATTAAATACAATTACATTTTGTAATTGTATTGGATTTCAAATTAAATACAATTACATTTTGTAATTGTATTGCAACTGTCTAATACAATTACATTTTGTAATTGTATTGGATTCCAAATTAAATACAATTACATTTTGTAATTGTATTGGATTTCTAATTAAATACAATTACATTTTGTAATTGTATTGCAACTGTCCAATACAATTACATTTTGTAATTGTATTGGATTCCAAATTAAATACAATTACATTTTGTAATTACATTTTGTAATTACATTTTGTAATTACATTTTGTAATTGTGTTCGATTTCAAATTAAATACAATTGCATTTTGTAATTGTATTGGATTTCAAATTAAATACAATTACATTTTGTAATTGTATTGGATTTCAAATTAAATACAATTACATTTTGTAATTGTATTGCAACTGTCTAATACAATTACATTTTGTAATTGTATTGGATTCCAAATTAAATACAATTACATTTTGTAATTACATTTTGTAATTACATTTTGTAATTGTATTGGATTTCAAATTAAATACAATTACATTTTGTAATTGTATTGGATTTCAAATTAAATACAATTACATTTTGTAATTGTATTGGATTTCAAATTAAATACAATTACATTTTGTAATAGTATTGGATTTCAAATTAAATACAATTACATTTTGTAATTGTATTGGATTTCAAATTAAATACAATTACTTCCAGTAATTTGTATTTTGTAATTTTCCATTACAATTTTGCCCAACTCTGCTTCCAGGAATGTTGCGCCTCTTAGAAACTGGTTTCTGTATACCTTGTATGTCTGGGCAATCGCATAAGAAGTGTTCTAGGGATTCATTCCCATGTTCATTACAAACAAAACATATTTCGTTTTCGTTAATTTTATACAGAATAAAATTCCTTTATTTTCTGCCCTTAATTTTGAATGCGAAATTTGTTACTTACTCTGCATCGTTTCTTACACAAGTATCCAATTCAATGATATGATTTCCAATGAACCAGACGAGATTACTGAAATATGGCGCTGCCGTTCTGTCTCTTATAAATGCGAGCATCGAAGCGTCTTCCACACGATAAACGTTCAACGTTAAAGTACGAACGGCTATGCGAACCATTCCTTCTGAATGATTGAAGAATTTTATCGCCTCGGTGTAGAGTGGAAAATCGTTGGTGTGCTGAGGAATTAGATTGTTGTTTTTTTCATGAGTTCTTGTATTTAAAAAGAAAAATCCATTTAAACAATCAAAGCAGAAACCACAAGATTAATGCTGAAAATAAATATATTGCGGACTCGTGAGTGTACCTTGTTTACCTCGTTATAAAAGAAATGTATAGTGTGGGCATTCAACTTGAGACTCAGAGTTTTTAGAAAACTTATGTAGTATGCCATGACTTCCTCGTCGCTGAAGTCGAATTTGTGCACTATTATACTATTCACATGATTGTTGCTTAATAAGTAATCTGAAATAATAACAAAATTAATTATATCCAGAATTGTAAATCCCCGTTAATTCATGAGATATAGTTTACAGTACAATTTGTTTTGTAATTGTAATTTCATAATAATAATATGTAGTGATTAGAAAATAGAGTGCAAACATTTGAATAGCTGAAAAAAATACTAATTTTCGCTTTAATATTGCAAGAAATAGTGGAAAAAATGGAAGAAATAAGTAATGCATTACTTTTTTTTTTTTTCCATTTTTTCAAAAGGATTACCGTGAATTTTCATTGAAAAATAATAACTTTCCAGCCATTCCAAAGTTTAATCATCGTATTACAATCGCTACATGTTAATATCATAAAATCATAATTATAGAGCTGATCGTATCATCTCAACTCTGATTATATCTTTAATGATAACCAGATTTTTAGAATGAATAACTTACACAACGAAGTTTCATTGCGAATATTTTCAAATAGTATATTGAGCGTTTGTAGGAGCTGAACGCACACGTAACTCCCACACTTTTGTTTCATTATGCGTAGAAAAAAGGATAGCATATTTTTTTCCAGGAAAAAGCTGCAACAAAGATTTTCATTATATTTAAATTTTCCAAGAGACTCGGAAGACTAATTACTAAAGTCCTTTTTATGTTATTTGATATTCAGAATTATTTAATATCTTGTCAATGACCAGAAATTAAATTACTTGAAATTTTGCTTTGTGATTTTTTAAGATTTTTTTTTTTTACCAAATTTCAGAAATATATTTTTAAAAATGTTGTTCTCTTATTTTGAAGGAAAAAAATTGGATAAGAAAATTAGAGATTATAATTAATTAATAAACAGATAGTCTCAGGATTTCTATCATTATTCATCCAAATATTTCAATATAAATTAATTAGTCCTGTTTCAGAAAATTTGACAATTTAACAGATTTTTCTACACAACTAAAGATTCATTTTTGCGCATTTTTACAAATTTTGTTTTTTTTTTGCAGGAATTTAAGATACAAACCATTTAATTTTATTCCAATATCATAGAGAAGAAAAAAAAAACTTGTGAATAAAATTTCTAAAACGATTCTACATAAATTTCTGTAAAAAATTTCTTCTGTAAAAATTTTCCTACATTTCTATAGATTTAGAAATTTTATTAATTTACAGAATCTATAGATTTAGATTCTATTTGAAATCTATAGATTTAGAAATTTTATTAATTTACAGAATCTATAGATTTAGATTCTATTCGAAATCTATAGATTTAGAAATTTTATTAATTTACAGAATCTATAGATTTAGATTCTATTCAAAATCTATAGATTTAGAAATTTTATTAATTTACAGAATCATAGATTTAGATTCTATTCGAAATCTATAGATTTAGAAATTTTATTAATTTACAGAATCTATAGATTTAGATTCTATTCGAGATCTATAGATTTAGAAATTTTATTAATTTACAGAATCTATAGATTTACATGCTATTTGAAATCTATAGATTTAGAAATTTTATTAATTTACAGAATCTATAGATTTAGATTCTATTCGAAATCTATAGATTCAGAAATTTTATTAATTTACAGAATCTATAGATTTAGATTCTATTCGAAATCTATAGATTCAGAAATTTTATTAATTTACAGAATCTACAGATTTAGATTCTATTTGAAATCTATAGATTTAGAAATTTTATTAATTTACAGAATCTATAGATTTAGATTCTATTCGAAATCTATAGATTTAGAAATTTTATTAATTTACAGAATCTATAGATTTAGATTCTATTCGAAATCTATAGATTTAGAAATTTTATTAATTTACAGAATCTATAGATTTAGATTCTATTCGAAATCTATAGATTTAGAAATTTTATTAATTTACAGAATCTATCGATTTAGATTCTATTCGAAATATATAGATTTAGAAATTTTATTAATTTACAGAATCTATAGATTTAGATTCTATTCGAAATCTATAGATTTAGAAATTTTATTAATTTACAGAATCTACAGATTTAGATTCTATTCGAAATCTATAGATTTAGAAATTTTATTAATTTACAGAATCTATAGATTTAGATTCTATTCGAAATCTATAGATTCAGAAATTTGATTAATTTACAGAATCTATAGATTTAGATTCTATTTGAAATCTATAGATTTAGAAATTTTATTAATTTACAGAATCTATAGATTTAGATTCTATTCGAAATCTATAGATTTAGAAATTTTATTAATTTACAGAATCTATAGATTTAGATTCTATTCGAAATCTATACATTTAGAAATTTTATTAATTTACAGAATCTATAGATTTAGATTCTATTCTAAATCTATAGATTTAGAAATTTTATTAATTTACAGAATCTATAGATTTAGATTCTATTCTAAATCTATAGATTTAGAAATTTTATTAATTTACAGAATCTATAGATTTAGATTCTATTCGAAATCTATAGATTTAGAAATTTTATTAATTTACAGAATCATAGATTTAGATTCTATTCGAAATCTATAGATTCAGAAATTTTATTAATTTACAGAATCTATAGATTTAGATTCTATTTGAAATCTATAGATTCAGAAATTTTATTAATTTACAGAATCTATAGATTTAGATCGAGTACGACGAGTCAAAAATTCCATCTATAAAGGCCGAAATCGACGAAGCTAATTAAATAATCTATAGATTTAGATTCTATTTGAAATCTATAGATTCAGAAATTTTATTAATTTACAGAATCTATAGATTTAGATTCTATTCGAAATCTATAGATTTAGAAATTTTATTAATTTACAGAATCTATAGATTTAGATTCTATTCGAAATCTATAGATTTAGAAATTTTATTAATTTACAGAATCTATAGATTTAGATTCTATTCGAAATCTATAGATTTAGAAATTTTATTAATTTACAGAATCTATAGATTTAGATTCTATTCGAAATCTATAGATTTAGAAATTTTATTAATTTACAAAATCTATAGATTTAGATTTTATTCGAAATCTATAGATTTAGAAATTTTATTAATTTACAGAATCTATAGATTTAGATTCTATTCAAAATCTATAGATTTAGAAATTTTGTTAATTTACAGAATCTATAGATTTAGATTCTATTCGAAATCTATAGATTTAGAAATTTTGTTAATTTACAGAATCTATAGATTTAGATTCTATTCGAAATCTATAGATTTAGAAATTTTATTAATTTACAGAATCTATAGATTTAGATTCTATTCGAAATCTATAGATTTAGAAATTTTATTAATTTACAGAATCTATAGATTTAGATTCTATTCGAAATCTATAGATTTAGAAATTTTATTAATTTACAGAATCTATAGATTTAGATTCTATTCGAAATCTATAGATTTAGAAATTTTATTAATTTACAAAATCTATAGATTTAGATTTTATTCGAAATCTATAGATTTAGAAATTTTATTAATTTACAGAATCTATAGATTTAGATTCTATTCAAAATCTATAGATTTAGAAATTTTGTTAATTTACAGAATCTATAGATTTAGATTCTATTCGAAATCTATAGATTTAGAAATTTTGTTAATTTACAGAATCTATAGATTTAGATTCTATTCGAAATCTATAGATTTAGAAATTTTATTAATTTACAGAATCTATAGATTTAGATTCTATTCGAAATCTATAGATTTAGAAATTTTATTAATTTACAGAATCTATAGATTTAGATTCTATTCGAAATCTATAGATTCAGAAATTTTATTAATTTACAGAATCTATAGATTTAGATTCTATTCGAAATCTATAGATTTAGAAATTTTATTAATTTCCAGAATCTATAGATTTAGATTCTATTCGAAATCTATAGATTTAGACATTTTATTAATTTACAGAATCTATAGATTTAGATTCTATTCGAAATCTATAGATTCAGAAATTTTATTAATTTACAGAATCTATAGATTTAGATTCTATTCGAAATCTATAGATTTAGAAATTTTATTAATTTACAGAATCATAGATTTAGATTCTATTCGAAATCTATAGATTTAGAAATTTTATTAATTTACAGAATCTATAGATTTAGATTCTATTCGAAATCTATAGATTTAGAAATTTTGTTAATTTACAGAATCTACAGATTTAGATTCTATTTGAACTCTATAGATTTAGAAATTTTATTAATTTACAGAATCTATAGATTTAGATTCTATTCGAAATCTATAGATTTAGAAATTTTATTAATTTACAAAATCTATAGATTTAGATTCTATTCGAAATCTATAGATTTAGAAATTTTATTAATTTACAGAAACTTATGTAGAATCTTTTTATCTTTAATCTACAGCTCGTGTATGAAATATCAAACCAATAAAACAAAATAAACTTAACATCAATATCGTACAATTTAATCTACACCTAAATATTTCCAATTTTTTTTCTCCAATTACAATTTTTCACTCGTCGTTTTTCCCGCCGTTATTTTTCAAGTACTAATTGATAAACAAATGATCCGAATAAAAATTTCCATAATTATTCTTCCGAATCCTTCGATAAACATTACAAAGTATCGTCGATTGCGCGTCGCTACTCACTCAAAGACGCTGCTGTCATTTTGATCGCCCCAGATTAGGATTTCAGCGATGGATCTAAGCGTCTCAACCAGAAGTCCACGGTTGTTGTCCGAGACGGTTTGATTTTTCGACAAAACGTTATAAAGATATCTAACGAAAAAAACAAAAAAAAATAGCAATCATTACATAACCAAATTCGCCATAGCAAAAAAAAAAAAAAAAGGAAAAACGTTAAAATTCTCGCACTTACTTGAGATGTTCGAGTGAATGTGGATTTTTGGGTTTCCACAAACCGCCGCCGAACCAGCTGCGACTTCGAAACATTTTTCTTCACTCTTTATTCACTGTTTTTAAACGGTTTAAGGGTGTGTCACTTAACTCTCTTTCAGGTCATTCTAAATTCACAAAATTTTGTCACTACGAGGTTAACTCGTGTTTCTCGATAATAGCCATTTGCAAATGTACATTTTGTCACTTCCATATGCTTATTTTCACCCCGTGACAAGAGAATTACAATCGACGAATATAGAGCATGTTATCACTGTACTAATAAACACTCGTTCAATTGGTTATGACCGTGGATCTGTTCACTATCACAACACAATGTCACTTCTTCGTATGTAATTATTTCTCCTGTTGTCGTTTTGGGATTGACACGCTTGCATTGATGTAATTGGCAACACTGTGGCTTTGATAACAGAGATAAGCATTCGCTTGTCTTTCTCCTTTTTTTTTTGTTAATCCTGGGGTTGATTAAACTTGGGGCAAAGGGATGGTCGTCTTCTTGTCACACTATATGTACGTCTGACGATCGTCAAGTTCGTACTGCGTATTATATATATAACGTACGAGTCATTCTGTGTCAAATGAACGGTAAAGATATTAAAATAGATCGATAGAATTTGAATGGGATTTATTTATTTATTCGGACTTTGATCAATTTTTACAAATTTTTACAAATTTTCGTTTTCTATGGGTTAAATACGATAGATAAGGTATTTATGGTGGACCAACGGATTTATTATATTTTATATTGAATTTACATCTCGTAACTTGTAAATTTTTATCCGTTTGTGGTGTATCGTGTTATATCACAACACAATGTCATTTATTCGTAATAATTTCTTTTGTTGTCGTTTTGTGATTGACACTCTTGCATTGATGTAATTGGCAACACTGTGGCTTTGATAACAGGGATAAGCATTCGCTTGTCTTTCTCCTTTTTTTTTGTTAATCCTGGGGTTGATTAAACTTGGGGCAAAGGGATGGTCGTCTTCTTGTCACACTATATGTACGTCTGACGATCGTCAAGTTTGTACTGCGTATTATATATATAACGTACGAGTCATTCTGTGTCAAATGAACGGTAAAAATATTAAAATAGATCGATAGAATTTGAATGGGATTTATTTATTTATTCGGACTTTGATCAATTTTTACAAATTTTTACAAATTTTCGTTTTCTATGGGTTAAATACGATAGATAAGGTATTTATGGTGGACCAACGGATTTATTATATTTTATATTGAATTTACGTCTCGTAACTTGTAAATTTTTATCCGTTTGTGGTGTATCGTGTTATATCACAACACAATGTCATTTATTCGTAACAATTTCTTTTGTTGTCGTTTTGTGATTGACACTCTTGCATTGATGTAATTGGCAACACTGTGGCTTTGATAACAGCGATAAGCATTCGCTTGTCTTTCTCCTTTTTTCTTGTTAATCCTGGGGTTGATTAAACTTGGGGCAAAGGGATGGTCGTCTTCTTGTCACACTATATGTACGTCTGACGATCGTCAAGTTCGTACTGCGTATTATATATATAACGTACGAGGCATTCTGTGTCAAATGAACGGTAAAAATATTAAAATAGATCGATAGAATTTGAATGGGATTTATTTATTTATTCGGACTTTGATCAATTTTTACAAATTTAATCTTTAAAATTTAAAATCTCTAAAATTTAAAATTTTATGAGTTAAATACGATAGATAAGGTATTTATGGTGGACCAACGGATTTATTATATTTTATATTGAATTTACGTCTCGTATCTTGTAAATTTTTATCCGTTTGTGGTGTATCGTGTTATATCACAACACAATGTCATTTATTCGTAATAATTTCTTTTGTTGTCGTTTTGTGATTGACACTCTTGCATTGATATAATTGGCAACACTGTGGCTTTGATAACAGCGATAAGCATTCGCTTGTCTTTCTCCTTTTTTCTTGTTAATCCTGGGGTTGATTAAACTTGGGGCAAAGGGATGGTCGTCTTCTTGTCACACTATATGTACGTCTGACGATCGTCAAGTTCGTACTGCGTATTATATATATAACGTACGAGTCATTCTGTGTCAAATGAACGGTAAAAATATTAAAATAGATCGATAGAATTTAAATGGAATTTATTTATTTATTCGGACTTTGATCAATTTTTACAAATTTAATCTTTAAAATTTAAAATCTCTAAAATTTAAAATTTTATGAGTTAAATACGATAGATAAGGTATTTATGGTGGACCAACGGATTTATTATATTTTATATTGAATTTACGTCTCGTAACTTGTAAATTTTTATCCGTTTGTGGTGTATCGTGTTATATCACAACACAATGTCATTTATTCGTAATAATTTCTTTTGTTGTCGTTCTGTGATTGACACTCTTGCATTGATGTAATTGTCAACACTGTGGCTTTGATAACAGCGATAAGCATTCGCTTGTCTTTCTCTTTTTTTCTTGTTAATCCTGGGGTTGATTAAACTTGGAGCAAAGGGATGGTCGTCTTCTTGTCACACTATATGTACGTCTGACGATCGTCAAGTTCGTACTGCGTATTATATATATAACGTACGAGGCATTCTGTGTCAAATGAACGGTAAAAATATTTAAATAGATCGATAGAATTTGAATGGGATTTATTTATTTATTCGGACTTTGATCAATTTTTACAAATTTAATCGTTATTAGTTTCTATGGGTTAAATACGGATTTATTATATTTTATATTGAATTTACGTCTCGTAACTTGTAAATTTTTATCCGTTTGTGGTGTATCGTGTTATATGGTAAATACATATATGATTCATTATTATTGAGGTCGCAATCTTGAATATGATAAATATTTGAATTCAAGGATTTGTGGACCGACGAACCGTTTTTTTTTTTAATGAAAAATGTAGTGTTGTATTAATAATACTACATTTTTAATTTATTATTAATTATTAATATATATGTAGTATTGTTAATATAATACTTAAAAAATGAAAAAAAAAAACGTTTCATTCAAATATTAAATCAAATTTAAAAAACGTTACTCGTACGATCGTTTATTTTTATTATTAAGTTTAATACAAAAATTATATTATTTATTATAATATTATAGGATATAAAAAAAAACATGTAGGATTTCGATCGTAAATTTATTCATCAAAGTAGTTTTCTATCATTTATTTAAAAAATATTTTTAAAAAATTGATTTTATCATTTAAATTTCGTATCTCATTTTCAATTTCACTAAAAATTTTCCATATATTACAGAAATTTGTATAGACCCTTTTGTTTTTTTTAATCTATAGCTCGTCCATGGAATATCGAAAAAGTAAAAAAAAAATTTTATAATAAACGTACAATTTTTTACAGGAAAAAAATTTCGAATTTTTTTTTCGCCTCACCTTATTCGTGCTCTTATTTTTCAAGATAAAAACAATAAAAAAACGCTTGCTTTAAAACTTAAAATTAGTGCAATTTTCACAGTAAAAATATTTCAATAAAATACAATTTCCAAGAGCGCGAAAAAAAAAAAAAAAGTGTCTGACAGAGAATGCCTCGTACATACAACACACGTAAAGCTGAAAGCTCGTATCGTTATTGGTTTCCTCTGGAAATTCCGCAAGGCTAATTCGTGATTACGTTATAAGAGCGGGTTTTCACGGAACTTGTTTTGTGGACTGCTGCTACGCAGAAAAGAGACGAACAAAAGGGAGCGAAAAAATAGCGGCGCCGAATAAAATCACGCGGGGAGTGTAATAGACTGAATTAAGGTGCTAGTTACGCGTCGACGTGAGATTTATTTCCTTCTGGCAGTGTGTGAAGACATTCGCGAAAGCATTTTAGTCGTTAGTTTGAACCGAGAGCTGTCAAGTGTATAAAACATCGAGTGACTAACGAAAAGAGACAGAAAATCTGTCAGTTTCGCGTCGACAAATGTGAAAGAAAAACGACGTGTTGTTCGTTGCCGTTTTTTTCGAGAATTCGTGATGAAGTCCGTGAGCCTCGCCTGTCTTATCGTCGGGGCTTTAAATTGTCTGGTGCAAGGTAGAAACGTTTTATTTTTTTTTCACTGTGTCACGATATCGATTACACTCTTAACCTTATCGTACTACGCGTCAATTAATATAATGCTCCATTAATAGAACGGGCCTATTTTAGTGCACAACAATACTTTTGTACATAATCCATATGCTGAAGATAAAAAAATCAAAAAATTGGAATGATGGAATAGTCCAAAGTCATTAAATGAGGAAATATTTTTTTGCTGGCGTTAACTGCAATGATCTATGGAATTTGTTATAGGATATTTTTTATGGTATTCTAGAATGATTTTAGCAAGTTTTATAGATACTTCTGTCATCATTTTTCATGACTATGAATATTCCAAAGTCATGAAATGAGGAAATATTTTTTTGCTAGCATTAACTGCAACGATCTATGGAATTTGTTATAGGATATTTTTTATGGTATTCTAGAATGATTTTAGCAAGTTTTATAGATACTTTTGTCATTATTTTTCATGACTATGAATATTCTAAAGTCATAAAATGAGGAAATATTTTTTCCCTAGTGTTAACTGCAACGATCTATGGAATTTGTTATAGGATATTTTTTATGGTATTCTAGAATGATTTTAGCAAGTTTTATAGATACTTCTGTCATTATTTTTCATGACTATGAATATTCCAAAGTCATGAAATGAGGAAATATTTTTTTGCTAGCGTTAACTGCAACGATCTATGGAATTTGTTATAGGATATTTTTTATGGTATTCTAGAATGATTTTAGCAAGTTTTATAGATACTTCTGTCATTATTTTTCATGACTATGAATATTCCAAAGTCATTAAATGAGGAAATATTTTTTTGCTAGCGTTAACTGCAACAATCTATGGAATTTGTTATAGGATATTTTTTATGGTATTCTAGAATGATTTTAGCAAGTTTTATAGATACTTTTGTCATAATTTTTCATGACTATGAATATTTCAAAGTCATTAAATGAGGAAATATTTTTTTGCTATTGTTAACTGCAACGATCTATGGAATTTGTTATAGGATATTTTTTATGGTATTCTAGAATGATTTTAGCAAGTTTTATAGATACTTTTGTCATTATTTTTCATGACTATGAATATTCCAAAGTCATGAAATGAGGAAATATTTTTTTGCTATCGTTAACTGCAACGATCTATGGAATTTGCTATATGATATTTTTTATGGTATTCTAGAATGATTTTAGCAAGTTTTATAGATACTTCTGTCATCATTTTTTATGACTATGAATATTCCAAAGTCATGAAATGAGGAAATATTTTTTTGCTAGCATTAACTGCAACGATCTATGGAATTTGTTATAGGATATTTTTTATGGTATTCTAGATTGATTTTAGCAAGTTTTATAGATACTTCTGACATTATTTTTCATGACTATGAATATTCCAAAGTCATGAAATGAGGAAATATTTTTTTCCTAGTGTTAACTGCAACGATCTATGGAATTTGTTATAGGATATTTTTTATGGTATTCTAGAATGATTTTAGCAAGTTTTAAGATACTTCTGTCATTATTTTTCATGACTATGAATATTCCAAAGTCATGAAATGAGGAAATATTTTTTCGCTAGCATTAACTGCAACGATCTATGGAGTTTGTTATAGGATATTTTTTATGGTATTCTAGATTGATTTTAGCAAGTTTTATAGATACTTTTGTCATTATTTTTCATGACTATGAATATTCCAAAGTCATGAAATGAGGAAATATTTTTTTCCTAGTGTTAACTGCAACGTTCTATGGAATTTGTTATAGGATATTTTTTATGGTATTCTAGAGTGATTTTAGCAAGTTTTATAGATACTTTTGTCATCATTTTTCATGACTATGAATATTCCAAAGTCATTAAATGAGGAAATATTTTTTTGCTAGCATTAACTGCAACGATCTATGGAATTTGTTATAGGATATTTTTTATGGTATTCTAGATTGATTTTAGCAAGTTTTATAGATACTTCTGTCATTATTTTTCATGACTATGAATATTCCAAAGTCATTAAATGAGGAAATATTTTTTTGCTAGCGTTAACTGCAACGATCTATGGAATTTGTTATAGGATATTTTTTATGGTATTCTAGAATGATTTTAGCAAGTTTTATAGATACTTCTGTCATCATTTTTCATGACTATGAATATTCCAAAGTCATTAAATGAGGAAATATTTTTTTGCTAGCGTTAACTGCAACGATCTATGGAATTTGTTATAGAATATTTTTTATGGTATTCTAGAATGATTTTAGCAAGTTTTATAGATACTTTTGTCATAATTTTTCATGACTATGAATATTTCAAAGTCATTAAATGAGGAAATATCTTTTTGCTATTGTTAACTGCAACGATCTATGGAATTTGTTATAGGATATTTTTTATGGTATTCTAGAATGATTTTAGCAAGTTTTATAGATACTTCTGTCATTATATTTCATGACTATGAATATTCTAAAGTCATAAAATGAGGAAATATTTTTTAACTAGTGTTAACTGCAACGATCTATAGAATTTGTTATAGGATATTTTTTATGGTATTCTAGAATGATTTTAGCAAGTTTTATAGATACTTCTGTCATTATTTTTCATGACTATGAATATTCCAAAGTCATGAAATGAGGAAATATTTTTTTCCTAGTGTTAACTGCAACGATCTATGGAATTTGTTATAGGATATTTTTTATGGTATTCTAGAATGATTTTAGCAAGTTTTAAGATACTTCTGTCATTATTTTTCATGACTATGAATATTCCAAAGTCATGAAATGAGGAAATATTTTTTCGCTAGCATTAACTGCAACGATCTATGGAATTTGTTATAGGATATTTTTTATGGTATTCTAGATTGATTTTAGCAAGTTTTATAGATACTTCTGTCATCATTTTTCATAACTATGAATATTCCAAAGTCATGAAATGAGGAAATATTTTTTCCCTAGCGTTAACTGCAACATTTTATGGAATTTGTTATAGGATATTTTTTATGGTATTTTAGATTGATTTTAGCAAGTTTTATAGATACTTTTGTCATCATTTATCATGACTATGAATATTCCAAAGTCATTAAATGAGCAAATATCTTTTTGCTAGCGTTAACTGCAACGATCTATGGAATTTGTTATAGGATATTTTTTATGGTATTCTAGAATGATTTTAGCAAGTTTTATAGATACTTCTGTCATCATTTTTCATGACTATGAATATTCCAAGGTCATGAAATGAGGAAATATTTTTTCGCTAGCATTAACTGCAACGATCTATGGAATTTGTTATAGGAT
Organism: Ephialtes manifestator; assembly: GCA_963970395.1. Classification (NCBI taxonomy): domain Eukaryota; kingdom Metazoa; phylum Arthropoda; class Insecta; order Hymenoptera; family Ichneumonidae; genus Ephialtes; species Ephialtes manifestator. Next base: position 2,724,209 of record OZ019969.1, on the reverse strand, counting down.
ATTTTTTATGGTATTTTAGATTGATTTTAGCAAGTTTTATACTTCTATCACAATTTTTTATGGAAATACTAATGTATTTTACCTTTGCTGCCAATTCTGCGATATCTACTTATAAAAAAGTACAACCAAAATGTATCAAAAATTTTCAGATAAATTTATATGAATTTTCTTGGTTTTTACTGAATATTCATTACATAATTAAAAAAAAAAAAAAAAGAAGGAAAAAAGAATAATGTTTCGATAACTAAAACATCTATGTATCCAATTCTATGATATTTACTTGTGAAAAACTATAACTGGAATATTTCAAAGATTTTTAAACAATTTTATGGCTGTTTCTCTAGTATTTATTGAATACAAATAATATGTCTATATATGTAAAGAAAAATCATTCTAATAAATGAAATAACAATACAAATATTTATTTCCTAGAAGTCTATGGGGAATATTTGACGCTAACAAATGACGGGCCCTGTGTCAAAGGCGGCAGAATCACTTTCAGAGCAGATGTCTTTGCATACGGAGACATAAGACCTCACGGAGAACTCTACTCTTATAAATGGAGAGACGATGGTCTTTCTCCAAATGAATTTGAGGTACTATTTTTTTTTTGCACAATATTCCTAGTTTTCTGCATTATTATATTTTCTGCATAATTATTAAAAAATTGCTGTAACAATAATTTATTACCAGAAATTTAATAGTAGTTCTGGAATATTTTAGAAAATTTTAGAAGGCTCCTTGTTTATCTTTTTATTAATTCTTCTGTATTATATTTTTTATTCCAGACGCCAGCTACAACAAATACCACTTCTTATTATGTAGTGGATTATCCTGCATCCAAGTTTCCTGTAGGACTTTATACTATGGAGGTCATACTAAAAAAACGTGTTTTCTTCATTTGGGAGGAAATCACAAGTCGACGTGTCATCTTTGAGATCACAGGTAAGTGATCTCAATATATTATAGTATTTTCATTTCACAATTTATTGTTTTTAAATTTTGCCTATATTTTTTTACAAAGAATTCCATATTACAGCCACACGAATTTTTCATTTCAATAAAAAGTTTTGAAATTTCTTGAGGATGTTGGTCTGGCTGAAAACAAAAATTGCAAATTTTTTCAGATTTTTTTATTGCATACTTCAGCCGTTACAAATAACTGAAAATAATAATCGTTAATTTTTTAACGCCAGAACTACGGCTCTCGCAAAAAAATCATGTTAACAAAAAATTTAAGGTATCTAACGTTCTTTTCAACAAATTTTTTTGCAAATTTTTCTACTCCGTTTTATGCTATTTTTCAATTAAATAATATTTCAATATTTTTTTTCTCCGAAACTGCGTTCTCGATTCAGATGAGATTTTTACATTTTGTTCCTTAATATGTTAAGAATCTGAAAAAAAATTGGCGAGATGGGCGGCGACTTCGTTCCACAGTTACAGCTCTTCGAATGATCGAACATAACGGTAATCTAATGTGTAATTGCTCTCTGCGTTCAACAGGGTTGAGACTGTCAATAGAAAAAATCTAAAGCCCGCATCACTTGCTTATTTTTTTGTTATTATTAATTAAAATTTTTTTTTTTAATTAGGTTAATTGGCAAATTCCCCCGTACCTGTCGTCCACACTTTGTGTTCACAACGCAGAACGATGGTGGTGTAACATTGAGCACGTGAATATTGAACTCAAGAGACATTCATTCACCACGTTTTGCCAATTTTCGATTGATCAGAAAAGAGCACGATGATGAATTACGTGTCATCAGGAAAAAACGTTTCAATTCCATCAGTCGATAAAATAAATGTATTAAAAAACGCAAAAATTGAAGAGAGAAAAATATCCGATGCAAAAAATGCAGTGCGGGCTTTAGAATTATTATGTAGGCAGTCTGTTGAACGTACAGAGCAATTACACATTAGATTGCCCTGGTATTCGATCGTTTGAAGAGCTGTAACAGTGGAATGAAATCGCCGCCCATCTCGCCAATTTTTTCTCAGATTCTAGACATATTAAGGAACAAAATGTAAAAATTTCAGCCGAATCGGGAACGCAGTTTTGGAGAAAAAAAATATTATAATTTTATTCCATTGAAAAATAGCATAAAACAGAGTAGGAAGATTTTGCAAAAAAATTATTGAAAAGAACGTTAAATACCTTAAATTTTTTGTTCACGTGATTTTTTTGCGAGAGCTGTAGTTTTGGCGTTAAAAAATCAACGATTATTATTTTCAGTTTTTTGTAACGGCTGAAATATGCGATAAAAAAATCTGAAAAAAATTTGTAATTTTTGTTTTCAACCAGACCAACATCCTCGACAAATTTGAAAACTTTTTATTGAAATGAAAAATTCGTGTGGCCGTCTTGACGTATTTTACCCCATTTACAAAACAAGTAAACAATAAAAATAAATACTATTACTATATTGTACTTTATATCTATGATGAAGACGAATAGCAATAACATCAATTTTTTTTAAATTTCAAATTTCCATAAAACGCAAATCCTTTACAGTTTTTGCGCAAATTCAATATCACCACTTTACCAAATTCAATATCATCATTTTTCTTAATTTTCGTCATTTTCCATTGCTTTATTCGTCAAAAACTGTTTAAACTCATTATCTAAAAATTTGTGGCAGCTAGAGAACATACAAAGATTTTTTGAAAAATTCAATGTCTTATAAAATTTGAACCACTTTACCAATTTTCACCAAATTCGATATCTACTACAACTGGATGTTAATTTTACCTTGCAAAAGATTTGAGCAGGTTTCGTCGAACTTAACTTGAATAAGAACGAAAACAAAATTTTTTCGAAAATCCAAAATTTTATAAAATCCAAACCGCTTTATGGATTTCGCTCAAATTCAATACCGAACTTCATTTTTCATTTCTCTATTTGTCCAGAACTATTTAGCTCATTAGCTGAAAAATTGCGGAAACTATAGAACATACAGAGATTTTTTGAAAAATTCAATGTCTTATAAAATCTGAATCACTTTATCAATCTTCACCAAATTTGATAGCTACTACAAATGGATGTTAGTTTTACCTTGCAAAAGATTTGAGCAGGTTTCGTCGAACTTAACTTGAATAAGAACGAAAACAAATTTTTTTCGAAATCCAAAATTTTATAAAATCCAAACCGCTTTATGGATTTCGCTCAAATTCAATACCGACCTTCATGTTTCATTTCTCTATTTGTCCAGAACTATTTAGCTCATTAGCTGAAAAATTGCGGAAACTATAGAATATACAGAGATTTTTTGAAAAATTCAATGTCTTATAAAATCTGAACCACTTTATCAATCTTCACCAAATTCGATAGCTACTACAAATGGATGTTAGTTTTACCTTGCAAAAGATTTGAGCAGGTTTTGTTGAACTTAACTTGAATAAGAACGAAAATAATTTTCTTTCGAAAATCAAAAATTTTATAAAATCCAAACCGCTTTATGGATTTTGCTCAAATTCAATACCAAACTTCATTTTTCATTTCTCTATTTGTCCAGAACTATTTAGCTCATTAGCTGAAAAATTGCGGAAGCTATAGAACATACAAAGATTTTTTGAAAAATTCAATGTCTTATAAAATCTGAACCACTTTATCAATCTTAACCAAATTCGATAGCTACTACAAATGGATGTTAGTTTTACCTTGCAAAAGATTTGAGCAGGTTTTGTCGAACTTAACATGAATAAGAACGAAAACAAAATTTTTTCGAAAATCCAAAATTTTATAAAATCCAAACCGCTTTATGGATTTTGCTCAAATTCAATACCAAACTTCATTTTTCATTTCTCTATTTGTCCAGAACTATTTAGCTCATTAGCTGAAAAATTGCGGAAGCTATAGAACATACAAAGATTTTTTGAAAAATTCAATGTCTTATAAAATCTGAACCACTTTATCAATCTTAACCAAATTCGATAGCTACTACAAATGGATGTTAGTTTTACCTTGCAAAAGATTTGAGCAGGTTTTGTCGAACTTAACATGAATAAGAACGAAAACAAAATTTTTTCGAAAATCTAAAATTTTATAAAATCCAAACCGCTTTATGGATTTTGCCCAAATTCAATACCAAACTTCATTTTTCATTTCTCTATTTGTCCAGAACTATTTAGCTCATTAGCTGAAAAATTGCGAAAGCTAGAGAACATACATACATTTTTCGAAAAATTGAAAGGCTTATAAAAACTGAATTCTTTTTTAAATTTTTTCCAAAATCTGTACATAAAAAGGCACGTTGCTCCTCTACCAGCATGCCAAATTTCAGCTTGATTGTTAAAGCCGTTTTCGAGATACAGCGATTTTAATCATTCCGAGTGTCATAACATGAAAAACTCGAAAAAATTGTTTTTTACGAAAACAAAATTTCCTCTATGAGGAAGCAAAAATCAAGAATACATAAAAACGTTTGTCTTTTTTTATTATTCCAGCTCTAATGAACGGTAACATGAGTGTAGTTCAGCACAACAACACTCTACCTGGTATTTATGTAGCTTCAGGCGCGGATACGAAATTCAAAATAGATTTGCGCAAAGGCGACGATTATTACATCAAGAATAATTCGAGCGATTCTTCGACGTTCTGGTTCGTCGATTGCAAATACTACGGAATGACTCAGGATTTGAGTTTCAATTACAAATTCCCAAAGGCGGGTCTGAATCACACAATCGAAGCGTTAGTTATCGCATCTCATGAACCACCCACGACAACAACCGTTGCTCCGACAACAACTCAAACTCCAACGCCAACAACGACTGTTAAGCCATCTGAAATAAATGTTAGCGTTAATGGAACGGCAAACAATTCTACAAAATCAATCACCGGTTCAACGCCAATTCCTAGCACAGTTGGAACGACAATTGCACCAAATTCTACGACTGCAACGAGCACCACAACGCATGTGGCAAATGCAACAGACTCCAAAGCAGCGATTAAAGAAAATGGCCCTCCACTTGGAAATCTCACGTTTCCTTTTGTGTGCCTCAACAACTCAGTCATACCACCTGATCCAAAAAAAACTTATGGATATTTTCATCGCGATGTTTCTGTCAAGGGTGAGATTATTTCAAATTTTTTCTAAATAAAAATTTCGTTTTTTGGAGAATTTTCTTCTAAATAAAAATTCCAATTTTTGGAGAATTTTTTCTAAATAAAAATTCCAATTTTTGGAGAATTTTTCTAAATAAAAATTCCAATTTTTGGAGATTTTTTTCTAAATAAAAATTCTAATTTTTGGAGAATTTTTTCTAAATAAAAATTCCAATTTTTGGAGAATTTTTTCTAAATAAAAATTCTAATTTTTGGAGAATTTTCTTCTAAATAAAAATTCTTCATTTTGGAGAATTTTTTATAAATAAAAATTCCAATTTTTGGAGAATTTTTTTCTAAATAAAAATTCCAATTTTTGGAGAATTTTTTTCTAAATAAAAATTCCAATTTTTGGAGAATTTTTTTCTAAATAAAAATTCCAATTTTTGGAGAATTTTCTTCTAAATAAAAATTCCAATTTTTGGAGAATTTTTTCTAAACAAAAATTCCAATTTTTGGAGAATTTTCTTCTAAATAAAAATTCCAATTTTTGGAGAATTTTTTCTAAATAAAAATTCCAATTTTCGGAGAATTTTTTCTAAATAAAAATTCCAATTTTTGGAGAATTTTTTCTAAATAAAAATTCCAATTTTTGGAGAATTTTTTCTAAATAAAAATTCCAATTTTTGGAGAATTTTTTCTAAATAAAAATTCCAATTTTTGGAGAATTTTTTCTAAATAAATATTCCAATTTTTGGAGAATTTTTTCTAAATAAATATTCCAATTTTTGAAGAATTTTTTCTAAATAAAAATTCCAATTTTTGGAGAATTTTTTCTAAATAAAAATTCCAATTTTTGGAGAATTTTTTCTAAATAAAAATTCCAATTTTTGGAGAATTTTTTCTAAATAACAATTCCAATTTTTGGGGAATTTTTTCTAAATAAAAATTCCATTTTTTGGAGAATTTTTTCTAAATAAAAATTCCATTTTTTGGAGAATTTTTTCTAAATAAAAATTCCATTTTTTGGAGAATTCTTTCTAAATAAGAATTCCAATTTTTGGAGAATTTTTTCTAAATAAAAATTCCAATTTTTGGAGAATTTTTTCTAAATAAAAATTCCAATATTTGGAGAATTTTTTTAAAATAAAAATTCCAATATTTGGAGAATTTTTTTAAAATAAAAATTCCATTTTTTGGAGAATTTTTTCTAAATAAAAATTCCAATTTTTGGAGAATTTTCTTCTAAATAAAAATTCCAATTTTTGGAGAATTTTCTTCTAAATAAAAATTCCAATTTTTGGAGAATTTTCTTCTAAATAAAAATTCCAATTTTTGGAGAATTTTATTTAAGAACATTGTCGACATTTAATTATCAATAGCATTCAATGAGGAGGTTTAATTATAAATTCTCAGCCTGTTATTTATGAATGAGCAGTTTCAGAAAAAATATAAGTAGTAAAAGTTTTTTAAAAAAAGTAAAAAGTCCAGAAATACAATTTCTTTGATATTAGTAACATTTTTCATAAATTTTTATTTTCTTTAATCTCATACATTTTCTTACCAATTTTCTAGGATATATATTATCCTAGATTAATATACGATAAAATATTTATGGAATAAATAAATCCGTAGAGTTGAAAAATATTGTTATAGCTACAAATTCATTAATTGATAAACAAATAAATGGAAACGTTAAAGAAATTTTAGCGAAATTGCTTGCAGAAAAGTTAAGCAACTTTCAGACGATTAGAATAAAGGATTATGAAAGTAACGCGTTATTCATTGTCCCACAGAACCGATAGGCAACATAACGGTGGAAGGAACCAATTGGATTCAACCTTGGCAAACGCTTGCGCTGAAAATATCCTGTCCAGGCTCTGGACCGTTTAAACGATGTTTGCGCGTCGTTCAGGGCCAATACAATGTCACGGGTAACGAAACCTGCGACGAACCGACAGAGTTTGCCAATTGCAACTTCAATATAAGCCATTATTTCCTGGAGTCTGGAGTGGCGACAGTTCTTGTTATGCTGTCCAATGATGTCAGCAAACAAGTTTTCCCAATAACGATCACTGTTTACAAAGGTTTGATCTCAATATTTATATATTTATTTTACAGTGAATGGGAAAAACCCTTGAAAATACAACAATAACATGATGACGTATACGTACAAATTTAGATAAACGTAGATATAAATAACGAATATAATAGCAGTAACGAAATTTTTCCTCTTAAAATGTATTCACACAGAATCAATTAATATTGGCTTCGTGCGTGACCTTCATTCGCGGCCATTTTGGACAGCCAGCGTTCGAAGCGGCGAAATTGTGCAACAGTTGATAAAAAATGATCACAGTAAAGCATGCTAGCGTACGTTAATTAACGATATTAATTATATTTCTTTAATAAATCGACACTATGAGTGCGCCAAAAGGGAAGGCCTCAATGCCGTGTTGCGTCGTGAATTCTAAAAACCCCTCTGTAAATTCACCGGGTGTACATTTCTACAGTTTCCCTACAGGAAAGATCCAAGTTTTCAAGCAGAAAAGGCGCGAGGACTGGATTGCCTCCGTTAAACGAAAAAAAAGTTTCAGAGTTACTGTACGAACTAAATGTTCTCTAATCAATAAAAAGTTATAGACTACAATACTGTTACTAGGATTGAAACTTTACAATACTTACTTCCAATTTCACCTTGTACGGTGTAGTAGTGGAAGTGTCACTGACGTTTGGCGAATAACGCTGCACTTTATTAAGATACGTTTGTCTGAATCTGTTAACTCCTCCACTCGACGCACATGGCATACAGATAACGCCTTTCCTTTTATAATACCTTGTGGATTAAAATCAATTGCATGCGTTATCGCCTTGAATCCCGTTCTGATTATCAATTCCATCTTTCAATGCCGTTTTAATGCTGCTGTCAGCTGTCATAAACATAAACACCGGCGAAAAGTGCAGACGACACCGGGCACACGAAAATTTATGTACCCTTTTTACGAAATAAATCGAATAACAAAAAGCTATTACCATAACCAAAATTACAAAAAAATAAATTAAACAACCTATTTTTTATTTGTAACAATACTTTTCAGTGGTTCATTTAGTATAAACGGAAAATCTTCTGTAAACTATATTCTACCATAAGAATCAATGCTTTTTTTATATCAACTGTTGCCGAGGTTTGCCACAAGCGGAAGGAGACGCGGAAACGCATAAAAAGTTCAGCATGTACAATGCAAGAGTGTACCGAATCACTAAAGGGCGATGGAGATTATACGTACCAATTGAATTGAGGAACGACGTAGTGATATCGGCACATAAAAGTCTCGCTCATTTAGGAATCGAGAAAACACTATCAAAACTAAAAGAAACTTATTATTTTCCAAAGATGCGCGATTTTGTTACGAGATATGTGAACCGCTGCATCAATTGCTTATACTATAAATCGCAAACAGGGAAGAAAGCCGGATATCTTCATCCAATTGATAAAGGAGATATTCCGTTTGATACGCTTCATATCGATCATCTCGGTCCTTTCACTAAAACGACACACGAAAACAGATACGTGTTGGGAGTAATTTGCGCTTACAGCAAATATGTAATGCTTGAAGCTGTCAAGAGTACGAAATCGGACGAGACTATCGAGGCATTGAAGAGATTGATAGCGCATTACGGAAAACCGAGACGAATTATTACGGATCAAGGAGCAGCATTTACTTCCGCAATGTTTAAAGATTTTTGTTCGGAATACGAAATAATTCACGTGCACATTGCAGCCGGGACGCCTAGGGCGAATGGACAAATAGAACGAGTTAACAGCGTTATTTTGAATTGCATACCCACAGTGACGAGTGACACTAATCACGGCGATTGGGATAACAAAAAGCTATTACCATAACCAAAATTACAAAAAAATAAATTAAACAACCTATTTTTTATTTATAACAATACTTTTCAGTTGTTCATTTAGTATAAACGGAAAATCTTCTGTAAACTATATTCTACCATAAGAATCAATGCTTTTTTTATATCAACTGTTGTCGAGGTTTGCCACAAGCGGAAGGAGACGCGGAAACGCATAAAAAGTTCAGCATGTACAATGGAAGAGTGTACCGAATCACTAAAGGGCGATGGAGATTATACGTACCAATTGAATTGAGGAACGACGTAGTGATATCGGCACATAAAAGTCTCGCTCATATAGGAATCGAGAAAACACTATCAAAACTAAAAGAATCTTATTATTTTCCAAAGATGCGCGATTTTGTTACGAGATATGTGAACCGCTGCATCAATTGCTTATACTATAAATCGCAAACAGGGAAGAAAGCCGGATATCTTCATCCAATTGATAAAGGAGATATTCCGTTTGATACGCTTCATATCGATCATCTCGGTCCTTTCACTAAAACGACACACGAAAACAGATACGTGTTGGGAGTAATTTGCGCTTACAGCAAATATGTAATGCTTGAAGCTGTCAAGAGTACGAAATCGGACGAGACTATCGAGGCATTGAAGAGATTGATAGCGCATTACGGAAAACCGAGACGAATTATTACGGATCAAGGAGCAGCATTTACTTCCGGAATGTTTAAAGATTTTTGTTCGGAATACGAAATAATTCACGTGCACATTGCAGCCGGGACGCCTAGGGCGAATGGACAAATAGAACGAGTTAACAGCGTTATTTTGAATTGCTTACCCACAGTGACGAGTGACACTAATCACGGCGATTGGGATAACAAAAAGCTATTACCATAACCAAAATTACAAAAAAATAAATTAAACAACCTATTTTTTATTTGTAACAATACTTTTCAGTTGTTCATTTAGTATAATCGGAAAATCGTCTGTAAACTATATTCTACCATAAGAATCAATGCTTTTTTTATATCAACTGTTGCCGAGGTTTGCCACAAGCGGCGCTGGCTTCTTAACGCACTAAGCCAATTCTAGACTGCCCCCCATTTTCGTTCTAGTCTCAAAAATTTCGTTTTTGTACACAGAATTTACTATAAGAATTTAAAAAAAAATCATCGACGTACTTTTAGAGATTCAAGTTTGGGGTATTATTTTACGTTTTTCTTTTAATTTTGTTTTATTTTTAGCTGCTAATCTAGACCTCGCTCCACTCTGGGCCTAGGCTAAAAAATTTTGTTTTTGGACACAGAATTTACTGTAAAAAAAAATCATCGACGTACTTTTTGAGAAAATCAAATTTTAGGTATTTAAAAAAAAATCAAATTTTAAATCTTAAAAAAATTCTAGAGTGTTTTTTTTACATTACTCTACAACATCTCAAAAGGAGAAAAAATGAGCCCCATAGGCTCAAAATTTTCAATAAATAAAGAGCAAAATCAAAAGATGTTGAGTAAAGCCATACGAAATTTAAGAAAATATAATAAAACTCGCAAAATGTATGCTTGGAATTGTTCCGTCGTCTGGAAAAATGATTAAAAAAATGTTTTTCTCTGCTGTTTTAGCTATTAAAAAACCGCAATTGTCGGTCATCGTTGTTCCTGTGTCTTGTTCTTTGGTTGCCATCGTCCTCGTTATTTTCGGCGTTGCCTACTACATCCAAAGCAGAGCGAGATTTACCGTCGAAGTAGCGGACTTTGATTTTGGCCAAACGAATCCGGAAATGGAGTACAAAACTTTTACCGAAAGGCTGCGAGACTCGTTCAATAACAGTGTAAGACCCAGCGGATACAGGATTAACACAACACGCAGATCATACTACGGAAGCATGAACGATGGGCGAATATCGATTGCCAATTCTAAACTGATCGATCGGCCGCTTTTACGTTACTGAAGCACAAGCAGTAAAGACACTTTTTTTTTTTTTTCGTTTCAACTCGTCCGTCCGTCCATTTGTTCATCGTCAATACACATGTGCACCATTCACGCAAAATGCATATTGGCAAAAAACCTCAATACACTCAAAACACTCAAAAAACAATTCAAAACCGGAAAACTCTATTGACGTTCCCAAGTTTTCGATTGAAAGACTTTTCAAATGGCAATTCTGAGAATCCAAAACTTGTGAAAAAATTTATTTAAAAAAAAAACAAAACATTAACAAACAATTTCTTTTATTTAAAAAATTTTTTTCGTTCATAATAGGCAAAATAATAAGTCGATCGGTTACTCTACGTTTTTTTAAAAGAACAATTTTGAAGCATGATACTTTTTATATAAAATACGAATTTGCCGACAATTGCATGCGTAAGAAAATCCTATTGTTTAGTGCAAGGACAGTTAAAAAATTATACTTTTTTTTGGGCAAAACTCATGAAGAATTTTTTCTTTGTCACAGGAAAACCGGTTTTCGCGAATACACGTTTTACCTTTCAGCGAATTGATTAGATTTACGAAAAAAAACATTTCGCAAAATTTTGTAATGCAAACGTTTGTTTTTTTTTATAACAGATTTATTCCACTTTTGGAAATAATAAAAATTCGTGCTGCAGTAGTAAAAAAATTATTTAAAGCTCTGTTTCTGTGACAACAAAAATCTCACACTGAGAGAAAAGCATATCGTTGATTTAACTATTTAAATATAGAAAGACTTGCAATGTTTTATGGTTGAATCGATGATAATATGGTTCAATAAACGGCAAAATTGAAACTATTTTAATAGTTTTTGAAACTATTATCATTTCATGATTGATACTGTAATTACATTTGGTACAATCAAATTATATGAATGGTTAATCCAACTATTTTCTTATATTTGCTATAACCATAAAATATAGACGTTTCTCTTGTGAATTATAGTTTATAGTTGGATTATCGTCGGTCTGACTGTATTTTTTTTTTTAATTACCAGATTTTTCTCTCAGTGCAATGACCCAAAAATAAAGCGTTTTTTTTTAACCGCCCAAGTGTACTCATAATCGACACAAGTCCTTATTTATTTACAGGGATACAAACAGCTAAATCCGGAGAACGCTCAATGGCGCGAAGGATGCGGACAAGTACGAGGAATCGATCAATGACTGAACGACGTAAATCCATCCATACAATAAAATACAGGATACAATATTCGAGCTGTGGTGTTATTAAGACAATGAAAAACACAAAAGGAAAAAGCTCGCGAGGATTAGAGATGTGAAAATACCGGTATTTTTGTTTTCGATAAAATGACCGTAAAAATACGGTACTTTAACCGTGTTTAACGTCTTTTTTTTTACCGTAAAAATAAAATAACAATTTACCGTAAAAAATGGTAAACTTCATCTATATAGTTGTGAAATTACCGGTAACAATTTTTTTGGCAATATTACCGTAACATTTTTTCGTAAATTCACCGTATTTGACCGGTCACAAAATTTTGTTGGTAAATTTACCGTAAAAAATGGTAAACTTCATCTATATATTTGTGAAATTACCGGTAACAAATTTTGTTGGCAAAATTACCGTAATATTTTTTCGTAAATTCACCGTATTTGACTGGTCACAAATTTTTGTTGGTAAATTTACCGTAAAAAATGGTAAACTTCATCTATATAGTTGTGAAATTACCGGTAACAAATTTTTGGGCAATATTACCGTAACATTTTTTCGTAAATTCACCGTATTTCACCGGTCACAAATTTTTGTTGGTAAATTTACCGTAATGGTAAACTTCATCTATGTAATTGTGAAATTACCGGTAACAAATTTTTTGGCAATATTACCGTAACATTTTTTCGTAAATTCACCGTATTTGACCGGTCACAAATTTTTGTTGGTACATTTACCGTAAAAAATGGTAAACTTCATCTATATATTTGGGAAATAATCGGTAACAAATTTTGTTGGCAAAATTACCGTAACATTTTTTCGTAAATTCACCGTATTTGACCGGTCACAAATTTTTGTTGGTAAATTTACCGTAAAAAATGGAAAACTTCATCTATATATTTGTGAAATTACCGGTAACAATTTTTTTGGCAAAATTACCGTAACTTTTTTTTCGTAAATTCACCGTATTTGACTGGTCACAAATTTTTGTTGGTAAATTTACCGTAAAAAATGGTAAACTTCATCTATATATTTGTGAAATTACCGGTAACAAATTTTTTGGCAATATTACCGTAACATTTTTTCGTAAATTCACCGTATTTCACCGGTCACAATTTTTTGTTGGTAAATTTACCGTAAAAAATTGTAAACTTCATCTATATATTTGGGAAATAACCGGTAACAAATTTTGTTGGCAAAATTACCGTAACATTTTTTCGTAAATTCACCGTATTTGACCGGTCACAAATTTTTTTTGGTAAATTTACCGTAAAAAATGGTAAACTTCATCTATATATTTGTGAAATAACTGATAACTATTTTTTTTGGCAAAATTACCGTAACATTTTTTCGTAAATTCACCGTATTTGACCGGTCACCAATTTTTTTTGGTAAATTTACCGTAAAAAATGGTAAATTTCATCTATATATTTGTGAAATTACCGGTAACAAATTTTTCGTAAATTCACTGTATTTTGACGAGATTTTAAATCACGATGAGACCATATGATTTTATTACCAATGTGTTTATTTTTTAAGTAGTCACGTAAAGTTTTTTACGGTAAAATTACCGGTCATATTTACCGTTCACATCTCTAACTCGTCACATCGGAGCTCGTTAGTATTTGTAGATAAAGATTATTAACGATTAAGATTATAGAGAGGCTGTCACATCGCCTTGCGAATTATACGAGTATACGCGGGAATTTACGGCTCACATCATAAAAACTCCGAACTGCAATTTTCATTCCACCTAAAAAAAAAAGAAATAAAGATTTTAATCTTGTACATAGTGCACTTTGTATAGGCTGTGAAAGTGATACGCAACAACGCTGCGATAGAACGTAAAAAAAAACGAAAACGAACACAAAATGATTGAGTGAGAAAAATACGCACCTACTTTAAAGTCATCTACATTTTTCACACTCGCTTAATTCCCGATCCCAGACGAGTTATTAATGTATATGTATAAGTGCTGTATAACGTTGTTCTGTACGAGAGAAACTAAAGAGTCAGCAAGTGCTTAAGATACAATGATATATATATATTATATATTATTATTATTATTATTATATATACACGCCAATAATAATTTATGTAAATATCAACTGCTTATTATTGCAAGTGGGAATAAATATACGTGTAATCGAGGATATTAATAAACCTTCCAAGTATTTTTAACAAGCTATTTAAACCCTTATTTCCTTAGAAATAAATATTATACATTGGATGTTAATTTGTAAACGATTATGAGACTTTAAGGAGCTGGAATTGAAAGTAGACTAATAATTGGATCAAAATATAGTTTTTCAAACTTGTGGTAAAAGAAACAAAAAATGCGATTTCTTATGAATACATATGAATTTTGCATCAGTTTTATAAACAATTTCTTTAACGATTCTGAAACTTCTTGAAAAGAAAACATTTTTGGAACAACAAATCCATAATAGTAAAAAAGAAATTTAATTGATATTAGAAAAAAATTGCTTTATAATTCTACACAAAAAACAGGCATTTCACAAACAATTCTTTTTAAGGTTTTGTTAACAAATTTTTGTCATCATTGACATAGAAATTCAATATTCTTAATATCTTCAATTGCAATTTCTTTTTTTCAAAAGGATTTTCTGACCATCTTGAAATTACTGTTTTCATGAATTTTTAAGGCTATTTTTATGAAACTGTTGATTTAATTATGCAAAACCATTCTTCGAAACATTTTTTTGTGAGTATATAAAAATAATAAAAAAGTGGCGGTTTTTTGGAAAACGGTATTTTGCAGCTCTTCATAAACTGAACAAATTAAAAATTTTAAAATACATTAACAAAAAGCAGACAAAGAGGGAGAAGTACAGAAATAATCTTGAACTGAATGACGAAATTTCTTAAACTAAATTTCTAAATCAAAACTTTACAAATTTTTTTTTTTAGCGTCAATTTTTTATGTTATTCTTCCAACTGAAAAATGCATGCAGAATTTTTTTCAGATTTCTTTTTATCGAAATTTTTGAGTTATGAATAATTAAAGCTATCTAAAAAACGCCCTAATTTAAAAATCCCATAAAATAAAAAAAATTAATATCAAATTTAAAAAAACAAAAATTGAAAAAGGTTTTCTTCCTCTTTTTTCTACTCAAAAATGTTTTTGTTCGTCAAAGTATTTTTGAGATTTTTAAATTGAAGCGTTGTCTATTTAACATTTAAAAAACCTTTGAATAATGTTAAAAAATGGAAAAAAATTAGCAGGAGGTCCAAACGTTTTGTTGCCCATCATAGTATTTTTGAGAATTTTTTGAGTTTATTAAATTCGGGCGTTTTTTTAGATAGCTTCAATTATTTATAACTCCGAAATTTCGATAAATAAAAATCTGAAAAAGCGCTAAAAAAAAATGAGGCTCAGCCGTTGACCGAATTGGTATGGAATGCCCCATATGAGGCTTTCTTGATCAACTGGGCCACTTTTTTCGGTCGACCTCCCGGATATTTTTTTTACATTTATCAGTTTGTGGTACGTAAATCCTGAACGGCGCCCTTTAAAAATCTCATATGGGGCATTCTCTGTCAGTTCAGCCACTTTTTTCCACCCTCTCAGATCCATCCCATAATTGGACACATTTTAGTACCACTTGAAAGCACTCTGTGAATTTTTTCAGATTTTTGAAACAATCCATTTGGGAAATGTATTTTTTTTTATTATTCATATAACTTTGATGGAATAAGCCTGACAAAAAAATACATGTATAAAAAAATGTTGTTTTTCACTCAACTTTGTAATACAATAGGTCTCATATTTTTATTCGTGTTGCAAAAGCGATATTCAGCAAAAAAAAATGTTAAACAATTTTTTTCATTCATTTGGACACCTTCGATATTACTCTCAATTTTTTATAAGCTTTAGGGACATGTGTAGAACCTACAGAAAAATTGGTGTAGTGGGCATCGACTACTTGAAGGATTCAAAAAAGAAAGAAAATTAATTAAATTTATTTAATAGTTTTTTTTAAATTTTTATATATTTTTTTATTTCACTTATTTTTTGTTATTCCTTCAAATAATCGATCCACTGAGCTACTTGACGTGGAACGACGACACGGTCTTCAGGGTTTACATACAGTTATTCGTGCGTATAGCCATTTATTGGATCGAAAATTTTGGAAAATATTTTTTTTCTCCTTCAAATAGTCGATGTCCACTATGCCAATTTTTTTGTATGCTTTTGACATATCCCTGTAGCTTGTATAAAATTGGCAGTGATATCGAAGGTGTCCGAATGAGTAAAAAAAATTGTGTAACATTTTTTTTGCTGTAAATAGCTTTTGCAACACGAATAAAAATATGAGACATATTGCAATACAAAGTTAAGTGAAAAACAACATTTTTTTGTATGTGTGATTTTTTTGTCAGATTTACTCCATCGAAGTTATATGAATAACAAAAAAAATATACATTTCCTAAATGGATGGATTAAAAAATCTGAAAAAAATCACAAAGAGTGCTTTTAAGTGGTACTAAAATGTGGCCAATTATGGGATAGATCTGAGAGGATCGAAAAAAAAAGTGGCTGAACTGACAGAGAATGCCTCGTATATGTTCACACTCCTCGAAGAGGAATATAAGCCAGTCGGTAAGTCAGGGATGCGTCGGAAAAAGCGGAAAAGATTCCCACAACACCCAAGTCGAGAACCTAGAGAGTGTTTGCTATAATACCTTTGTAATACAATAGGTCTCATATTTTTATTCGTGTTGCAAACGCGATATTCAGCAAAAAAAATGTTAAACAATTTTTTTCATCCATTTGGACACCTTCGATATTACTCTCAATTTTTTATAAGCTTTAGGGACACATGTAGAACCTACAGAAAAATTGGTGTAGTGGGCATCGACTACTTGAAGGATTCAAAAAAGAAAGAAAATTAATTAAATTTATTTAATAGTTTTTTTTAAATTTTTATATATTTTTTTATTTCACTTATTTTTTGTTATTCCTTCAAATAATCGATCCACTGAGCTACTTGACGTGGAACGACGACACGGTCTTCAGGGTTTACATACAGTTATTCGTGCGTATAGCCATTTATTGGATCGAAAATTTTGGAAAATATTTTTTTTCTCCTTCAAATAGTCGATGTCCACTATGCCAATTTTTTTGTATGCTTTTGACATATCCCTGTAGCTTGTATAAAATTGGCAGTGATATCGAAGGTGTCCGAATGAGTAAAAAAAATTGTGTAACATTTTTTTTGCTGTAAATACCTTTTGCAACACGAATAAAAATATGGGACATATTGCAATACAAAGTTAAGTGAAAAACAACATTTTTTTGTATGTGTGATTTTTTTGTCAGATTTACTCCATTGAAGTTATATGAATAACAAAAAATATATACATTTCCTAAATGGATGGATTAAAAAATCTGAAAAAAATCACAAAGAGTGCTTTTAAGTGGTACTAAAATGTGGCCAATTATGGGATAGATCTGAGAGGATCGAAAAAAAAAGTGGCTGAACTGACAGAGAATGCCTCGTATATGTTCACACTCCTCGAAGAGGAATATAAGCCAGTCGGTAAGTCAGGGATGCGTCGGAAAAAGCGGAAAAGATTCCCACAACATCCAAGTCGAGAACCTAGAGAGTGTTTGCTATAATACCTTTGTAATACAATAGGTCTCATATTTTTATTCGTGTTGCAAACGCGATATTCAGCAAAAAAAATGTTAAACAATTTTTTTCATCGATTTGGACACCTTCGATATTACTCTCAATTTTTTATAAGCTTTAGAGACACGTGTAGAACCTACAGAAAAATTGGTGTAGTGGGCATCGACTACTTGAAGGATTCAAAAAAGAAAGAAAATTAATTAAATTTATTTAATAGTTTTTTTTTAAATTTTTATATATTTTTTTATTTCACTTATTTTTTGTTATTCCTTCAAATAATCGATCCACTGAGCTACTTGACGTGGAACGACGACACGGTCTTCAGGGTTTACATACAGTTATTCGTGCGTATAGCCATTTATTGGATCGAAAATTTTGGAAAATATTTTTTTTTTCCTTCAAATAGTCGATGTCCACTATGCCAATTTTTTGGTATGCTTTTGACATATCCCTGTAGCTTGTATAAAATTGGCAGTGATATAGAAGGTGTCCGAATGAGTAAAAAAAATTGTGTAACATTTTTTTTGCTGTAAATAGCTTTTGCAACACGAATAAAAATATGAGACATATTGCAATACAAAGTTAAGTGAAAAACAACATTTTTTTGTATGTGTGATTTTTTTGTCAGATTTACTCCATCGAAGTTATATGAATAACAAAAAATATATACATTTCCTAAATGGATGGATTAAAAAATCTGAAAAAATTCACAAAGAGTGCTTTTAAGTGGTACTAAAATGTGGCCAATTATGGGATAGATCTGAGAGGATCGAGAAAAAAAAGTGGCTGAACTGACAGAGAATGCCTCGTATATGTTCACACTCCTCGAAGAGGAATATAAGCCAATCGGTAAGTCAGGGATGCGTCGGAAAAAGCGGAAAAGATTCCCACAACACCCAAGTCGAGAACCTAGAGAGTGTTTGCTATAATACCTTTGTAATACAATAGGTCTCATATTTTTATTCGTGTTGCAAACGCGATATTCAGCAAAAAAAATGTTAAACAATTTTTTTCATCCATTTGGACACCTTCGATATTACTCTCAATTTTTTATAAGCTTTAGGGACATGTGTAGAACCTACAGAAAAATTGGTGTAGTGGGCATCGACTACTTGAAGGATTCAAAAAAGAAAGAAAATTAATTAAATTTATTTAACAGTTTTTTTAATTTTTATATATTTTTTTATTTCACTTATTTTTTGTTATTCCTTCAAATAATCGATCCACTGAGCTACTTGACGTGGAACGACGACACGGTCTTCAGGGTTTACATACAGTTATTCGTGCGTATAGCCATTTATTGGATCGAAAATTTTGGAAAATATTTTTTTTCTCCTTCAAATAGTCGATGTCCACTATGCCAATTTTTTTGTATGCTTTTGACATATCCCTGTAGCTTGTATAAAATTGGCAGTGATATCGAAGGTGTCCGAATGAGTAAAAAAAATTGTGTAACATTTTTTTTGCTGTAAATAGCTTTTGCAACACGAATAAAAATATGAGACATATTGCAATACAAAGTTAAGTGAAAAACAACATTTTTTTGTATGTGTGATTTTTTTATCAGATTTACTCCATCGAAGTTATATGAATAACAAAAAAAATATACATTTCCTAAATGGATGGATTAAAAAATCTGAAAAAATTCACAAAGAGTGCTTTTAAGTGGTACTAAAATGTGGCCAATTACGGGATAGATCTGAGAGGATCGAAAAAAAAGTGGCTGAATTGACAGAGAATGCCTCGTATATGTTCACACTCCTCGAAGAGGAATATAAGCCAATCGGTAAGTCAGGGATGCGTCGGAAAAAGCGGAAAAGATTCCCACAACATCCAAGTCGAGAACCTAGAGAGTGTTTGCTATAATACCTTTGTAATACAATAGGTCTCATATTTTTATTCGTGTTGCAAACGCGATATTCAGCAAAAAAAATGTTAAACAATTTTTTTCATCCATTTGGACACCTTCGATATTACTCTCAATTTTTTATAAGCTTTAGGGACATGTGTAGAACCTACAGAAAAATTGGTGTAGTGGGCATCGACTACTTGAAGGATTCAAAAAAGAAAGAAAATTAATTAAATTTATTTAATAGTTTTTTAAAATTTTTATATATTTTTTTATTTCACTTATTTTTTGTCATTCCTTCAAATAATCGATCCACTGAGCTACTTGACGTGGAACGACGACACGGTCTTCAGGGTTTACATACAGTTATTCGTGCGTATAGCCATTTATTGGATCGAAAATTTTGGAAAATATTTTTTTTCTCCTTCAAATAGTCGATGTCCACTATGCCAATTTTTTTGTATGCTTTTGACATATCCCTGCAGCTTGTATAAAATTGGCAGTGATATCGAAGGTGTCCGAATGAGTAAAAAAAATTGTGTAACATTTTTTTTGCTGTAAATAGCTTTTGCAACACGAATAAAAATATGAGACATATTGCAATACAAAGTTAAGTGAAAAACAACATTTTTTTGTATGTGTGATTTTTTTGTCAGATTTACTCCATCGAAGTTATATGAATAACAAAAAAAATATACATTTCCTAAATGGATGGATTAAAAAATCTGAAAAAAATTCACAAAGAGTGCTTTTAAGTGGTACTAAAATGTGGCCAATTATGGGATAGATCTGAGAGGATCGAAAAAAAAAGTGGCTGAACTGACAGAGAATGCCTCGTATATGTTCACACTCCTCGAAGAGGAATATAAGCCAGTCGGTAAGTCAGGGATGCGTCGGAAAAAGCGGAAAAGATTCCCACAACATCCAAGTCGAGAACCTAGAGAGTGTTTGCTATAATACACCAGTCGTTACTGCAGTGCGATATTCCCGATGCGAAGATAGTGTGCGTTCCTACGTTCGAGCATCGCGGCTGTGCATGAGGGGAAAAAAAAAAAAAAAAAAAAAAAAACGAAAGAAAAAAAAAGCGAAACGTAATAGTGAAAAGTCGTAATAGTCGTGTGACGATTCGCGGAGTGTCGAATGGTATTCCAGATGTTCGGTGAATAGTCGCGAGTTCCTTTAGGAACAATTGCAGCTTCCGTCAACCCCGGACCAAGTGACAATCGTGCGATTATGTCCGGGGGGGCCGGAACGGCCGCAGCAAATCATTCAATGGTCGCGACAGCCGCGGCGGTCACCGCGATGACGGCTACGGCCAGAGGAACGACTATTGTCGCCGTTAAACCACGTCGTGACACCGACGAGGATATCGAAAAAATAGACAATGAAGATTGGCGTTTGCCAATCGCATTTAATCGCCCCAGACACACAGCAGTTATCGAGGGTGTCAGCTGCGTTAGTCAATCCTGGCGAATGAAAGAACGGGTTAGCTGACAATTAAAAAAAAGCTCAAAAAAAAAAAAATAGATGAGAAATGTGGGAGGAAATAATGTTGTCATGTATTTATTTAACACGCGAGTTTAAAGCGTGCAATCGATATATATATATATATATATGTATATATATATATGTTTGTTGCTCTGTTTTCGCAGAAATTTCGTCGTTATTATGTTATTGCATTTCGAATTACATGTTGATTTGTTTTCAGATGAAAACCGTGAGCGTTGCCCTCGTGTTGTGTCTAAACGTCGGTGTCGATCCTCCGGATATCGTTAAGACTCAACCATGCGCACGTCTCGAGTGCTGGATCGGTAAATTTTTCTGGTTTATTTACAACGCGAATGACGCTCAGGCGTTTTTTTTTTTATTCGCGTTGGAGATTTCGTCAACCTTGTCATTGATGTTATGTAATGCGGAGCTTTTTTGAGGTTAGGATTATGCAGGGGCTCAATTCTCGACTTCGCTCGAGCTCGGTTTCATTCGAGATTGCCTAAATTCTCGAACGAAAAGGCAGGACCGCCATTCTCGAAATCTCAACGGGATCTCACGAGCGAGATTTTTCGAACGTAAAGCACGAGTGGTCTTTAGCACTTGAGATTCGAATTTCGTATGCGAGATCATAGTGAAAATTGAAAATTTCTCAGTTTGAGGTTATGTTTGTGTTGTTATGTAGAGGAGATTAAGGTGATGTGACACATATGGTCGAAAACTGCTGGGAAACTACAATCGGTATAAAAAACTGTAATCAAAACTACTCAGTGGCGCTTAATATTTTAGATGAAAAAAAAATAGGTTTTACTCCTTCGTAGATAGACAAAGTCAAAGCTAATTTGCTTTTGTCTGAAATATTAACCGGCTTTGAGTAGATTTGATTACAGTTTTCGATACCGATTGCAGTTTTCGAACATGTGTCACATTACCTTAAGGTAGTCTGTTCACATTAGCTAGTCAAATCAGTGCTAAATTTTTAATCGCGTTTCTACACATTTTGGTAGTTTTGCCGACTGTTCTGCAGAGTGGCTTGCTCATCAGCATTAGTTCTTAATATATAAATCCATCCACAGACACGGTTTGAAATAAAAATACCCTGATACATACAAATTTCGGATGAGGTTGTTGTCATCCAGTTTTATATTAGAAAAAACCACAATATTAATCTAGTTATAACGAGCAATAGCTTAGGTTGTTTGTTAAAAAATGCTTCATTGATTGACCGGACAAATTCTGTATTAGTATTAGTTATTCACAAGTTACAAGCATGTGTAAATCTGATGATAGGTTAGAGTAGATAAAAAACGGTTGCAATTTTCTTACAAAGAATACTATAAGAAAATGTCTCCGGCCAATCAATGAAGCATCTTTTAATAAACAAAATGAGCTATCGTTCGTCAAAGTCTGACAAAAATTATGATTTTTTCTAATATAAAACTGGATGACAACAAACCTCATCCGACATTTGTATGTATCAGGGTATTTTAATTAAAAACCGTGTGTGTGGATGGATTTATATATTAAGAACTAATGCTGATGAGCAAGCCACTCTGCAGAACAGTCGGCAAAACTACCAAAATGTGTAGAAACGCGATTAAAAATTTAGCACTGATTTGACTAGCTACTGTAAACAGACTACCTTAAGGAGTTTCGCCTGTTAGTCGATTGCCAACTTTGAGCTTCCATTTTTTTTTCAAATTATTTAAATGAACCCTTAAGGAAGTCTGTTCACATTAGCTAGTCAAATCAGTGCTAAATTTTTAATCGCGTTTCTACACATTTTGGTAGTTTTGCAGACTGTTCTGCAGACTGGCTTGCTCATCAGCATTAGTTCTTAATATATAAATCCATCCACAGACACGGTTTGAAATAAAAATACTCTGATACATACAAATTTCGGATGAGGTTGTTGTCATCCAGTTTTATATTAGAAAAAACCACAATATTAATCTAGTTATAACGAGCAATAGCTTATGTTGTTTGTTAAAAAATGCTTCATTGATTGACCGGAGAAATTCTGTATTAGTATTAGTTATTCACAAGTTACAAGCATGTGTAAATCTGATGATAGGTTAGAGTAGATAAAAAACGGTTGCAATTTTCTTACAAAGAATACTATAAGAAAATGTCTCCGGTCAATCAATGAAGCATCTTTTAATAAACAAAATGAGCTATCGTTCGTCAAAGTCTGACAAAAAATTATGGTTCTTTCTAATATAAAACTGGATGACAACAACCTCATCCGACATTTGTATGTATCAGGGTATTTTAATTAAAAACCGTGTGTGTGGATGGATTTATATATTAAGAACTAATGCTGATGAGCAAGCCACTCTGCAGGACAGTTGGCAAAACTACCAAAATGTGTAGAAACGCGATTAAAAATTTAGCACTGATTTGACTAGCTACTGTGAACAGACTACCTTAAGGAGGTTCGCCTGTTAGTCGATTGCCAACTTTGATCTTTCATTTTTTTTTAAATTATTTAAATGAACCCTTAAGGAAGTCTGTTCACATTAGCTAGTCAAATCAGTGCTAAATTTTTAATCGCGTTTCTACACATTTTGGTAGTTTTGACGACTGTTCTGCAGAGTGGCTTGCTCATCAGCATTAGTTCTTAATATATAAATCCATCCACAGACACGGTTTGAAATAAAAATACCCTGATACATACAAATTTCGGATGAGGTTGTTGTCATCCAGTTTTATATTGGAAAAAACCACAATATTAATCTAGTTATAACGAGCAATAGCTTATGTTGTTTGTTAAAAAATGCTTCATTGATTGACCGGAGAAATTCTGTATTAGTATTAGTTATTCACAAGTTACAAGCATGTGTAAATCTGATGATAGGTTAGAGTAGATAAAAAACGGTTGCAATTTTCTTACAAAGAATGCTATAAGAAAATGTCTCCGGTCAATCAATGAAGCATCTTTTAATAAACAAAATGAGCTATCGTTCGTCAAAGTCTGACAAAAATTATGGTTTTTTCTAATATAAAACTGGATGACAACAACCTCATCCGACATTTGTATGTATCAGGGTATTTTAATTAAAAACCGTGTCTGTGGATGGATTTATATATTAAGAACTAATGCTGATAAGCAAGCCACTCTGCAGAACAGTCAGCAAAACTACCAAAATGTGTAGAAACGCGATTAAAAATTTAGCACTGATTTGACTAGCTACTGTAAACAGACTACCTTAAGGAGTTTCGCCTGTTAGTCGATTGCCAACTTTGAGCTTTCATTTTTTTTTCAAATTATTTAAATGAACCCTTAAGGAAGTCTGTTCACATTAGCTACTCAAATCAGTGCTAAATTTTTAATCGCGTTTCTACACATTTTGGTAGTTTTGCCGACTGTTCTGCAGAGTGACTTGCTCATCAGCATTAGTTCTTAATATATAAATCCATCCACAGACACGGTTTGAAATAAAAATACCCTGATACATACAAATTTCGGATGAGGTTGTTGTCATCCAGTTTTATATTAGAAAAAACCACAATATTAATCTAGTTATAACGAGCAATAGCTTATGTTGTTTGTTAAAAAATGCTTCATTGATTGACCGGACAAATTCTGTATTAGTATTAGTTATTCACAAGTTACAAGCATGTGTAAATCTGATGATAGGTTAGAGTAGATAAAAAACGGTTGCAATTTTCTTACAAAGAATACTATAAGAAAATGTCTCCGGCCAATCAATGAAGCATCTTTTAATAAACAAAATGAGCTATCGTTCGTCAAAGTTTGACAAAAATTATGGTTTTTTCTAATATAAAACTGGATGACAACAACCTCATCCGACATTTGTATGTATCAGGGTATTTTAATTAAAAACCGTGTCTGTCGATGGATTTATATATTAAGAACTAATGCTGATGAGCAATCCACTCTGCAGAACAGTCGGGAAAACTACCAAAATGTGTAGAAACGCGATTAAAAATTTAGCACTGATTTGACTAGCTAATGTGAACAGACTACCTTAAGGACGATCGGTGATGACTGTCAAAGTCAAATGAGAGATAAATTTTTGTAATCGATTCTTTAAAGTTTAATGCATTAAATAATAGCTGTGGAGGATGATTTGTATTTAAGCATGTACACTTAATCCAGAGAAAGATTAATAGTGACGGATTTGCATAAATATTAACTGATTAACCTTTCTTTTCAATGGGATACATTTTCATTCAGTTTTTTTCAAGTATAATCTGTAATTCTTGGCCGATTTGAATGAGTGACAGTTCATTCTCTACCTTAAAAGATACTCTACGAATTGACCGCCTAGATATTTCATAGTGTTAATTGTTTAATAATGTTAGACTGTTGTTTAACAGAAATTAAAATACTTTCATAAACAACAGGCTATAATTACAAAACGATGAACACTATGAAATATCTAGGAGGTCAATTCGTAGAGTATCTTTTAAGAAAAACAATGAGCTATCGTTCATAAAAATCGGCAAAGAATTAAAGATAATACTTGGAAAAAACTGAACGAAAATATATCACACTGAAAAGAAACGTTAATCAGTTAATCTTTATGCAAATCCGTGACTATTAATCTTTCTCTGGATTAAGTCTACATGCTTCAATACAAATCACCCTCCACTGTTATTATTTAATGCATTAAACTTTAAAGAATCGCTCGCGAAAATTTATCTCTGATTTGACTTTGGGAGTGGCCACCGATCCTCCTTAATAGACTTGGCGCCGACACGCTACCGCGTTTCTTGATGTATTACACCTCGTGGAAATTTCTTTTTGTATTCCACGATACATTCACCACGAAAAAAAAAAAAATTCTCCAATTTTTTCTCAAAATCGTGTTTAGTGGTATCTATAGATGCCTCAAATTTAAAAATAAAATAATAAATTTTGGCCGCAATATGCAAATTTTTTCATTTTCCATTTAATCTGTAATATGTCGCAAACGATTAATCGTATCGAAATTATTCAAAAAATGCAAATCTGCGTTTTTTCATGGCCAAAATAAAATGTACTCAGAATTAATTGTGTAATTTCAAGCCACATTTTATGGAAAAAACAACAAAAATACTCAAAATTCGGCGAACACTTAAAAAACACGAGGCAATTTGTCCGATAAAAAAATCCGAAGTCCTACTATATTTTAAAAAAATGTTGCTTTTTCCATAAAATGTGGGCTGAAATTACACAATTAATTCTGAATACATTTTTTTCTTATTGGCCATGAAAACGTTCATTTTCGTTTTTTAATCATTTCGATACGATTTAATCGTTTCCGAGATATTATAGATTAAATGGAAAATAAAAAAATGGCATATCCCGGCTAACATTTTTTTTTATTTTGAAATTTGTTACATCTCTAGATACCACTGACCCCGATTTTTAAAAAACTTCGGTGAATTTTCTTTTTGTGTGGCAAAAGGACCGTGCAATGCCTCTTATATAGAATAATAAAGGCTTTATACGTTATGCATGAAATAGTAAATAAAAAAATAGACTCTGTCCAATTAATTTATGGAATAAATGAAAAATCGTAAATAACATACAATTATAGTATATAATTTTTGTTGAATATCATACATAAAAAAAGTATTCGACTTTGAAGACAGAAACGTGAATAATACCGGAAGCGCCTTATCTCAAAATCAATAGTTAATATAACTCAAACGATTCCCATATTTTTAAAACTCCGCGTTTTTTAAAACTGCTATCTTTCTATTAGGCTAGGCTGTTCATTGGCTTAGAAGTGAACAGAGCGACTTGGCAATACCGCGTGCAAGTTTTATACGAGATGCCCATGGAGGATAGAGTAAAGGAGACCGAACGTAGTGCTGAGCAGATGGTCGATGAAATGGGCCAAAATTATTTCAGCTTTCGCCGATAGAGGCGCAGCGTACGATTAGATCCCAGAGAGCGGGAATTTTGAACAGAGCATTCTTCTTCGTTCGTACTTACGCGATCATACTCGAATACATTAAGTTTACACGTAATTACGGATTGACTAATTATTGGATTCTGTCCTACTATCACCTGGAGGCGCTTTAAGGATCGTTTAATTGTGCGTTTCGTCGAAAACCGTCGTATCATACGGGGCGAAAGGTATAGCATCTGTACGCGAAAAGTATAAACAAGTTATTTTAGTTTGTTCAGATTGCAAGGCGATTATTGCCAGTTTTTAAGTCGGTAGGTGATTCTAATTGTCCAAATTCCATAACAGAAATTATATCAGATAAACGATATCGAGTAACTGAACATCTAACGTAAAGCGACGCAGCGGCGAAGCGCGTAGATACAAGCTTCGTATTCGGAAGGTTCGCGGATCGATTCTTTCCTCATGCATTTTTTTTTTAATCACGAATGTATAATTATTGTAACTAATTAAGTAAATTGTGGATCGATTAAAACATGAACTGAAAACTGAAAAATAAAAGGTGGACATTCCGACACTTTAAAACGGTATTTCCTCTAATTAAAAAAAAAAAATAACTGCTTATATATAGATTTGATCCGTCAACCTTACGGTCACGAACGCCATTACTCAACGCGTTTCGCTATCGAGTTACTTTGGAATCTCTAATCAGAAATTGAATATCGTTTATCGACCAAGCGCTAACTTCACCGTGGAACTCAACGATCGGAGCGACGCTTGTAGTGACAACTGGAACTAAAACGTAGGCCCGTTTTGTAGACCAAAATTCTAGACCTCGCGCCATAAGCGTTCGGTCTCCTTTACTCTAGTCTCCATGGAGATGCTGCTCAAAAGCCATGTCGATCGATCTCGAGAATACCATTTTTTCGTTTCCTTCGAGTCGATCATTCGAACATCTTGGGCCCCAGGGGTTCAATTCTCGAGTTCGCTCGAAATTCGGTTGAGCGCTCGAGATGTTAATATGAATAGTTTGAGTTCTTTCAGTGCGTTTTCTTAAGCTAAAATTAATATTTTTTTACTGTCACGTTTTTTGATGTTTTTATTTACATATTGCAGATCCTCTTTCGGTGAGTCCTACAAAGGCTCTGGAGATAATAGGTTCAAATTTGCAAAAGCAATATGAACGATGGCAGCCACGTGCTCGCTATAAGCAGAGTCTTGATCCCACAGTCGAGGAAGTAAAGAAATTGTGCACGTCGCTGCGACGCAATGCCAAAGAGGAGAGAGTATTGTTTCATTACAATGGTCATGGTGTGCCGAAACCCACGAGCAATGGTGAGATATGGGTTTTCAATAGAACTTACACACAGTACATTCCACTGTCAGTCTATGATCTGCAAACGTGGATGGGAGCGCCGAGCATCTACGTCTACGATTGCTCAAATGCGGGTATTATCGTTGAATCCTTCCAACAATTTGCCGAGCAACACGAGAAGGAGTACGAGGTAAGATATGAACGCAACTGTTACGTCCTGGATATTTTTTCTATTAATTATATTCTATTTTATTTTGTTCTAATTTCATTTCATAACTTTTTACTCTTTTTCTAATATTGCATGCATCCAGATGCTAACCATTCGGTCGTGCCGGATGCTAATATCATATTTTACCAACTCATATCCGTTCGCGTTTAAGGAGGCATCTGTGGGTCATGCTAATCAACCAACGCACTATTAGAAATTTTCATATAAATGACAAAAAAATTGAAATTTGTAGTGCATATTGCTCTACATTTCCCCTTCAGTCACTGTGTAGGGTGTTAAGGGGATGCTGGAGTAGATTTTTTTACCGCCTTTGGTCGGTAAAAAGCTTCGGTTTCGTAGTTTACAAACTACGTTGTTAATATATTACAAACTAGGATTTTATTGTGGCTCGCGCGCTGCGCGCGCTCGCAATCGCCCCCCACTCAAGGGTGCCCCCTCCGTAGGGTGCCCCCCCCCCCCCCCGAAGGGGCCCGCAGCCTTGGGGTGCCTATGTTTTTGGAAAAGGACTTAGAATAATTCGGGCTCGGGGCTTGGCATAAAGGGGTGGGGCTAGACCCAGGGGCTGGGGCTAGCCCCAAGCCTTTAGCCCCACCCCCTTCCGCCAAGCCCTGAGCCCGAATTATTCTAAGTCCCTCGATTCTTGACACGGCGGCGGCGGCGGCGGCGAGATCTTTTTATAATATAGAGAGATATGTTTCAAATTGCACCGGATTATAATATCAACATAGGCGCATCGGCGTCCGCTCGAATTTTGGATCAAAACACTTGAAAAATAAAGAAAATCGTAATTTTGTAAACCTACCGAAAACCAATATGGCCGCTCGAACTGTCAACACCACCTATTTCGTCCTATATAAACATTTCTAGATATCACATTCAAAAGAAGAGTGTGGACGCCGATTTTATGAGGTTTTTCGCATTTTTTAAGACTGTTGGATTGGCAATAGCACAAAAGAAGCGCACGTAGTTTGTAAAGTACGTTTACGCAGCTTGTTCGCGATCAGAGTAGGTCGAGAAGAGCGTGAATGAAGTTTCCCCATTAGGGCACAGGTGGCGCCGACGTAGTCTGTTTACTTTTGGAAAAGCTCCGAGCCTTTGCAATGCGAACGTAGTATACACTATATATGGTTTTGACTTGTGTAGTTGACATTCTGATGGTTTTGGAATATTCAGCAATTATCACAGAATTGACGTCCGGTTTGATTTTACATATCTAATTTCCAGAAACAATTATATCTAATAGCAAAGGTCTGTTGCCATATCGTGTGCGGCCATATTGAATTTCGCGAGATTCAGTATCTTTTGCCAAAAGTAAACAGACTACGTCGGCGCCATCTGTGTCATAATTGAGAAACTTACCGACCAAAGTCGGTAAATAAATCTACTCCAGCATCCCCTTAATAGGTATATTACAGCGTAAGGTACTCCGTAAAATGTTGATCGTCTGCATAGATAGTTCATTTATTGGTATATTTTATTATTGTAATATTTTTCCTCGTTTTCTTTCCAATCTATGTATTTGCCTACATATAAATGCATAACAAAGACTTGTACCGTTCACTGAATACAATATAAAAATCGTGAGCCTTGCAATATTATTTTGCGAGCTCCTAAGATCGTCTGGAAATAAGGATGATTTTTTTTTCTTGTTCTGTAGAACGAGAAACAAGCCGTACAACAAAATCGCGCCAGTGGAGTCGCCGGAGTTGCGACATCTTCCTACAAACACTGTATTCAACTTGCGGCCTGTGCAGCTAATCAAATACTACCGATGAATCCTGATTTACCGGCCGATATATTCACCTCCTGCCTCACAACACCCATAAAAATTGCATTACGCTGGTAATAATATGAAATTCAAACGAAATATATTTATTAACATATATATATATATATATTTTTTTTTTTTAATTTGAATACGTCACCGATTTTTGAGAAAATTACATTTACAAAATATGATTTACATCATAAATAACGAAATTTTGAACACACCATTTTATTTCCATTTATTAAGGTTTGTGATGCAGAATACTTCAAAGCTAGTTCCAAAAATATCGCTGGACCTTATAGACAAGTAAGCTGCTAAATGCCATTGATTTTCTCATCTTCATTAAATAAAAATGAGATTTTACATGTGGTATTATTTATTTAGAATTCCGGGCCAGCTGACAGACAGAAGGACGATGCTTGGAGAGTTAAATTGGATTTTTACAGCAATCACCGACACGATAGCGTGGAACACATTACCTCGGGGTATATTTAACAACAAAAAAACACCAAAAAATCTTCTTTCCGTTTCTAGAAATTAACCAGATTTTGTTGTTTTTTTTTCAGATCTATTCCAAAGACTGTTTAGGCAAGATTTATTAGTCGCTAGCTTATTCAGAAATTTCCTACTAGCTGAGAGAATACTTCGTTCCTACGATTGCACTCCAGTTTCGTATCCGAAGCTTCCACCGACTTATCAGGTTAATATTTTTTATTTTCTTGAGGATAAAAGCGAAAAAAAAACGTTTTATCGAAATTTTGAAAATATGAAATGACGTATTTGTAAATAGCATCCAATGTGGCAAGCCTGGGATCTCGCTCTTGATTTGTGCCTCGCTCAACTTCCGTCTATTCTGGAATCCAAAGAGCCTTTCATACATTCCCCATTCTTCGAGGAGCAACTTACAGCCTTCGAAGTTTGGCTGACTTTGGGCTCGAAAACCCGAAATCCACCGGAACAATTGCCAATAGTACTGCAGGTTTTACTTAGTCAAGTGCACAGACTCAGGGCGCTTGCTCTTCTTGGTCGTTTTCTCGATTTGGGACCATGGGCTGTAAATTTGGCGCTGAGCGTCGGAATCTTTCCCTACGTGCTCAAACTTTTACAGAGCAATGCGAGAGAACTTCGGCCTCTTTTAGTATTCATATGGGCGAAGATTCTGGCTGTGGATAGCGTGAGTTTTCATTTTTAGTACCATTTAGATTTTTTAAAAATTTTAATCAATTTTTCTCGCAATATAGTGTTCGTAATTTTTTTTGTGACTTTACAGACTTGTCAAGGAGATCTCGTACGTGATAACGGCCACAAATACTTCTTATCGGTTCTGCAGGATACTTCGATGCAGGTAATTTAATTAAAGTCATTTCTGCAGTGAATGAATTATGTTACCCGCGTAGAAAAAAAGAATCTTGTGAAGAATCTTAAAAAAAGTCTTGAAAGAATCTTGAAAAGAATCACGTATAGGATCTGGAGCACGATTCTTTCCAGGATTCTTTTCAAGATTCTTTCTATCCGAAAGCGTTCCGAGAATCTTTCAAAGAATCCTCGAAAGAATCTTGAAAAGCGTCTTTAAGAGAATCGTGAAAAGATTCCGTCCATTAAAGAGAAAAATCGTTGAAAGAATCTTAATGAAATTCTTCAGAGGAATCGAGCAAAACCTGTTGTTGCTTTCTCTTGGTGTCGAGACAGTACATTTCAGTACGTCAACGAAGGGTAAACCCCTCGTGTATAGTCGAACTCACAACAGCTTTGCAGTCTTATATACGTTCAGGCTTCAAATCACTTGCGAGAAACGCTTCGACCGCTCGCCATTCATACATGTGATATAAATCACTTATTTTGGCAATGCCCAGATTATTCAGATGGGAGAAGGAGACTCATTGCTATATTGAACAAATTCAAAATAATTGAGAATACTGATATTACCAGGCTTTTCCTCATTAAAGATTTCAGATCGCTTATACCATTTTGTGAATTTTTAATACATAATAATATTTCAGCTTAATTTAGCAACTTATAATATTCAAATAATAATATTGTGACATTTACCCTCCTTCCAAAACTATCCTATTATTTATAATGATAAGTATATCAACAAAAACAATGAATACAAGTTAAAAATTGGGAAAACGTAAAGTTCTACTTTTCGGCGGAGATAAAACAGATTTCTGTTCAACAAGACAAAACTCATGGAGGATAGAATAAAGGAGACCGAACGTAGTGCTGAGCAGATGGTCGATGAAATGGGCCAAAATTATTTCAGCTTTCGCCGATAGAGGCGCAGCGTACGATTAGATCCCAGAGAGCGGGAATTTTTAACAGAGCATTCTTCTACGTTCGTACTTACGCGATCATACTCAAATACATTAAGTTTACACGTAATTACGGATTGACTAATTATTGGATTCTGTCCTACTATCACCTGGAGGCGCTTTAAGGATCGTTTAATTGTGCGTTTCGTCGAAAACCGTCGTATCATAGGGGGCGAGAGATATAGCATCTGTACGCGAAAAGTATAAACAAGTTATTTTAGTTTGTTCAGATTGCAAGGCGATTATTGCCAGTTTTTAAGTCGGTAGGTGATGCTAATTGTCCAAATTCCATAACAGAAATTATATCAAATAAACGATATCGAGTAACTGAACACCTAACGTAAAGCGACGCGGCGGCGAAGCGCGTAGATACAAGCTTCGTATTCGGAAGGTTCGCGGATCGATTCTTTCCTTATGCATTTTTTTTTTAATCAAGAATGTATAATTATTGTAACTAATTAAGTAAATTGTGGGTCGATTAAAACATGAACTGAAAACTGAAAAATAAAAGGTGGACATTCCGACACTTTAAAACGGTATTTCCTCTAATTAAAAAAAAAAATAACTGCTTATATAAAGATTTGATCCGTCAACCTTACGGTCACGAACGCCATTACTCAACGCGTTTCGCTATCGAGTTACTTTAGAATCTCTAATCAGAAATTGAATATCGTTTATCGACCAAGCGCTAACTTCACCGTGGAACTCAACGATCGGAGCGACGCTTGTAGTGACAACTGGAACTAAAACGTAGGCCCGTTTTGTAGACCAAAATTCTAGACCTCGCGCCATAAGCGTTCG
The DNA here is from genome assembly GCA_963970395.1 of Ephialtes manifestator. Classification (NCBI taxonomy): domain Eukaryota; kingdom Metazoa; phylum Arthropoda; class Insecta; order Hymenoptera; family Ichneumonidae; genus Ephialtes; species Ephialtes manifestator. The sequence goes on along the minus strand of OZ019969.1, from coordinate 2,690,868 downwards.
GTCTCCTTTACTCTAGACTCCATGACAAAACTAGTGGAAGTGGCACATGCTGTCAATAGATGGCGATAGTCAGGTGCAAAGGAAGAAAAAGAAGAAGACCGCTCGCCATCTAGCGGAGTATTGAATATCAGTGTTTCGTACGATGCCACTAGATGGCGAGCGATCGAAGCGTTTTTCTCGCAAGTGACTTGAAGCCTGAACGTGTATAAGCCTGCAAAGCTGTTGTGAGTTCGACTATTCACGAGGGGTTTACCCTTCGTTGACGTACCGAAATGCCTAAATACTTATAGAAAGTAAATGCCTAATACTTATAGAAATAAAGAATATAATATGATCAGGTCTATAATTATGATTTCATAACAATAACATGCAGCGATTATAAAACAATGACCAAACTTTCGAATAGCTGCAAAAATTATTATTTTGTAATAAAATTTCATGGTAATATTTAAAAAAAAAATGAAGAAATATAATTAATGCATTAAGAAAGTAATTATCTCTTTCCATTTTTCCCCCTATTTCTTCTAATATTTAGGCGAAAATTAGTATTTTTTGCAGCTATTAATATGTTTACACTCTATTTTATAATCACTACATATTATTATTATGAAATCATAATTATAAAACAAACTGTACTGTAAACTAGATTTCATGAATTAATTGAATTTTACAATTCTGCTAATAATAAGTACAGACCTATTCAGTGACTTTAAATTAAAGCACATTTTATTATAAGTTTTCATTGTTTTTTGTTTTTCTAAGAGCGAACACAGAACTTTGGCGGCGTTTGTCCTGGCAAGTGTCGTGAATAACTATCCAGCGGGTCAGGAAGTTGCTCTGCAAGGCAGTCTAGTCTCGATATGTCTGGAACAGCTAGCAGATCCGAATCCACTGTTGCGACAATGGCTTTGCCTGTGCCTTGCGAGATTATGGCACAATTATGACAAAGCAAGATGGTGCGGTGTTAGGGATATTGCTCATGAGAAGCTCTACACATTGCTTCAAGATCCCATTCCTGAGGTACGTAATAGAATAGAATAACATTTATTTGTTTCAGGTGAAAAAATTTTGCTGTAAAACTACGCCATTGTTAAAAAATATTAAACAACTCGAATCACTAAAATGTGAAAATTATCTCACCGAATTTCAACCTTTAAACTTTGTACGAACAGCCGCACAATGTCGACTATCGGGCAGGAACATACTCGCCTTTAAAATTAAAAATATTCTGTATAAAATCAACGGCAACGAAATATGTTTGGTTTGTAACGAGCATATGAATGAATCCCTAGAACACTTCTTATGCGATTGCCCGACATACAAGGTATTGGCTTCGTGCGTGACCTTCATTCGCGGCCATTTTGGACAGTCAGCGTTCGAAGCGGCGAAATTGTGCAACAGTTGATAAAAAATGATCACAGTGAAGCATGCTAGCGTACGTTAATTATCGATATTATTTATATTTCTTTAATAAATCGACACTATGAGTGCGCCAAAAGGGAAGGCCTCAATGCCGTGTTGCGTCGTGAATTGTAAAAACACCTCTGTAAATTCACCGGGTGTACATTTCTACAGTTTCCCTACAGGAAAGATCCAAGTTTTCAAGCAAAAAAGGCGCGAGGACTGGATTGCCTCCGTTAAACGAAAAAAAAAGTTTCGGAGTTACTGTACGAACTAAATGTTCTCTAATCAATAAAAAGTTATAGACTACAATACTGTTACTAGGATTGAAACTTTACAATACTTAATTGTTGTAAGGGTTTCGGCAATGAAGCGGTCCTCAATAAAGAATTCAAAGGTATTACGTTTCGACTCACATCTGAGCCCTCTTCAGTTGCACGTGTTCGTCGTAGCCGATCTGCCGCGAAGATCGGCTACGACGAACACGTGCAACCGGCTTCTCCGGTTGAAAACTTTTAGAAAAATGTGATAATTAGAATATTAAACGGAGGCGTAAAGTGGTATTAGTTCCTAACCTAACACTCGTCACCTCCACCAACAGCAAAGGAGGAAAAAAGTTTTCAACTGGAGGACTCAGTTGTTACAACGAGTGTTGTTTTCTTTTTCCCCTTAAGGGTGTCAATTTTGGTTTTTAATAAGCTCGTCATCAATAAACATCAACAATCCTGACTTATTTATCAGATAAAATAAATAAACACATGGGTCGGTGTCGATTTGCACCATTGATTGATGTTCATCGATGTTGAAAATAAAATTCTGAAGAGGGCTCAGATGTGAGTCGAAACGTAATACCTTTGAATTCTTTATTGAGGACCGCTCCATTGCCGAAACCCTTACAACAATTAATCAACAGCGGTTAAAATCTACATTTACAATTTACAATACTTACTTCCAATTTCACCTTGTACAGTGTAGTAGTGGAAGTGTCACTGACGTTTGGCGAATAACGCTGCACGTTATTAAGATACGTTTGTCTGAATCTGTTAACTCCTCCACTCGACGCACATGGCATACAGATAACGCCTTTCCTTTTATAATACCTTGTGGATTAAAATCAATTGCATGCGTTATCGCCTTGAATCCCGTTCTGATTATCAATTCCATCTTTCAATGCCGTTTTAATGCTGCTGTCAGCTGTCATAAACATAAACACCGGCGAAAAGTGCAGACGACACCGGGCACACGAAAATTTATGTACCCTTTTTACGAAATAAATCGAATAACAAAAAGCTATTACCATAACCAAAATTACAAAAAAATAAATTAAACAACCTATTTTTTATTTATAAGAATACTTTTCAGTTCATTTAGTATAATCGGAAAATCTTCTGTAAACTATATTCTACCATAAGAATCAATGCTTTTTTTATATCAACTGTTGCCGAGGTTTGCCACAAGCGGCGCTGGCATCTTAACGCACTAAGCCAATACAGAAACCAGTTTCTAAGAGGCGCAACATTCTCAGAAGTCCTTCACATTGCGAACAAGAACGAATCTCGACACCTATTTTTGTACGTGAAAGCTAGCTGCATTCTGCGAGCTTTTGCTCTGAACGAATAATTAAAAACCATACCATAAGAATCAATGCTTTTTTTATATCAACTGTTGCCGAGGTTTGCCACAAGGGGCGCTGGCATCTTAACGCACTAAGCCAATACAGAAACCAGTTTCTAAGAGGCGCAACATTCTCAGAAGTCCTTCAAATTGCGAACAAGAACGAATCTCGACACCTATTTTTGTACGTGAAAGCTAGCTGCATTCTATGAGCTTTTGCTCTTAACGAATAGTTAAAAATGTCTCAATTTGTACGATCTTTGTAATAGGTACTTACCTAGTGTACAAATAAATATCTATCTATCTATTTATCTATCTAGAGGCGACTAAGATTGAATGAGATGTGATACGAAAGAATATGCCGATATTTTATTTTCGATTAAATATCATTACATCCTTCTATGACAGTTTGATAACGAATGACAATTCATAAGAAGATCGAATAAATAAATATCATTACGTCATTCTATGACAGTTTGATAACGAATGACAATTCATAAGAAGATCGAATATGTAATAGTATATTGTGCAACAAGGGTCGAAAGTTGGCGATTGCGACGAGTCTGAGGTTTGCCGCCCGAGCGAAGCGAGGGCTGTAATCACACGAGTCGCAAACGTTAGTTTTGGCCCGTGTTGTACACCATATTTTTTGTAACATGTGCATGAATAGTGGTGCTTTGAATGGTAGTTTTGCGGGACGAACAGTGAAAAGTTAGTTTACCAACTTTCCACCCTAGGGTCGAAAGTGAAACAGCAGGGATGAAAGTGAAGGAACTGCGCATGCGCCAACCTATCGTTTCAATACTGCTTTGAAACTAGCCACTTTCGGCACGCAAAACTGCTATGAAAAGCAACGCTGTTCATGCACGTGTTACAAATAGTACATTACGCCACTAGGGAGGGGAAGTAATGAGGTTTAAGATTTCTGCATATTCAAAATAAACCTTTGGCAAGCTATATCTTTCAAATTACGATATCAAGAAAAAAAGTAAAAAGTAGAAAATGTTCGTTTTCGTATTCTCTGGTGGACGATTTTTTTATTTTTTTTTTTAAGTCCAAAATTAAGGTAGTTGTTCTTGATTCAGTACTTTGGCAAGCTATATCTTTCGAACTATAATATCGAGAAAAAAACTAAAAAGTAGAAAATGTTCGTTTTCGTATTCTCTGGTGGACGATTTTTTTATTTTTTTTTAAGTCCAAAATTAAGGGAGTTGTTTTTGATTCAGTACTTTGGCAAGCTATATCTTTCGAACTATAATATCGAGAAAAAAACTAAAAAGTAGAAAATGTTCGCTTTCGTATTCTCTGATGGACAATTTTTTTATTTCTTTTTAAGTCCAGAATTAAGGAATTTGTTTTTGATTTAGTATTTTGGCAAGCTACAACTCTTAAAAGCTCCGCGGAAAAAACTGAATAGTAGTAAATGTTCGTTGTCGTATTCTCTAACAGACGATTACATTTTTTTTTGTCCAAAATTAAGTGTGTTGTTGTGGTTTTTATATTTTAGCAAGCTATAACTTTTAAGTTCAAGCTCCGCGGAAGAAACTGAAAAGAATATGTTTGTTGTCGGATTCTCTGATGGACGATTTAAAAAAAATTAAGTCCAAAATTAAGGGAGTTTTTTATCCGCGAAGTAAACTACTTCGAATGAAAAAATCGTCCACTAGAGAATACGAAAACGAACATTTTCTACTTTTTAGTTTTTTTCTCGATATCATAGCTCGAAAGATATGGCTTGCCAAAGTACTAAATCAAGAACAACTCCCTTACTTTTGGGCTTAAAAAAAATGAAAAAATTGTCCACCAGACAATACGAAAACGAACATTTCGTACTTTTTAGTCTTTTTCTCGATATCATAGTTCGAAAGATATAGCTTGCCAAAGTACTAAATCAAGAACAACTCCCTTAATTTTGTACTTAAAAAAAAATAAAAAAATCGTCCATCAGAGAATACGAAGACAAAAATTTACTACGTTTCAGTTTTTTTCTCGATATCATAGCTCGAAAGATATGGCTTGCCAAAGTACTATATCAAGAACAACTCCCTTAATTTTATATTTAAAAAAAAATGAAAAAATCGTCCATCAGAGAATACGAAAACGAACATTTTCTACTTTTTAGGTTTTTTCTTGATATCATAGTTCGAAAGATATAGCTTGCCAAAGTACTAAATCAAGAACAACTCCCCTAATTTTGGACTTAAAAAAAAATTTTTTAAATCGTCCACCAGAGAATACGAAAACGAACATTTTCTACTTTTTAGTTTTTTTCTTGATATCGTAATTCGAAAGATATAGCTTGCCAAAATTTTATTATGAATATGCAGAAATCTTAAACCTCATGGGAAAGTAGACTATGTCCAACCGCGTGTAAGATTAACACGCGGTTGGGGATAGTCTACTTTCACTCCCCAGTGGAGTATACTATTTTCACCATATCTGCAGCGGAAAGTTCGAATTACGTAAAGTCCGTAGGGCGGGAAGTCGAACTTTCCGCACAGGTATGGTGAAAAATATCATTACATCCTTCTATGACAGTTTGATCACGAATAATAATTCATAAGAAGATCGAATAACAAAAGAGTTATCTCTTGAAGTTCGTTGATGAAGACGTTCGAGTTGAACATACATTTATAACATTTGCAAATTGCAAAGTTCGACTTAGCCTCTTAAAACAACATAAATGTTTTCTGTGTTTTTACATTTACCAGAGATACGTAATAGTACGTAATTACGATACAATTGCGGTAAAACTTTTTCTGACGAATGTGAATTTGCAGCACGAGCCAAAGGAAATTATACGAGTTAACAAAAAGTTTTCCCAAAGATTATTGTACAAATTTTTACTGCACAAGCTGCGAAAATATTCTTAAAACGATCAATATTGTTAATCATTTTGATTTTTGAGCTTGTGGAAAAGGAAAATGAATCATGATTTTGATCGACAGGTGCGAGCTGCCAGCGTCTATGCACTTGGCACGTTCATCAACAGCGTTACAAAACGAAGCGAACACGCGAATAACATCGATCAGATAATAGCCATGACGCTCATCAACACTGTGAGCCACGACATGAGTCCACTAGTCAGAAAAGTGAGTTGAAAAAAAGCACCAATTAATTTAGAATTCTTAAGAAAAATTTCATAATTTTTACTATAATTAATCAACGTTTTGGTCAGACAAAAAAAATGAATAATAGACATTCCCAATAAATAGAAATAAATCATCGACTCGAAAAAATTTGTCAAAGGAAAAAAATGCTATTTAAATTACTTAGCAAACTTCTATTTATTCTTACAGATAGTAAATATTATTTCCTTGAGACAAAAGGACAAAGCGCTCAAATATATTCGAATATTCGAATAATATATTCGAATATATTCTTCTCAAATATATTCGAAAATTTGTGTTCCTCATTATTATTTAAGCCACAAAAAAATTATCAATGTGCTGATAAAAATTTTGTTATAATTAACAATGTAAATTCGTAAATAATAGAAATATCATTAGAATTAATAATAGTAAAATTTCGTAATATAAGCATCTAATAAATATAATTATTATTGTTTCTAATAATGTTTGTATATTTGTTTAGGAATTGGTAGTAGCACTGCAATGGATGGTTCTACACTTTGAAAACTCGTTCGTGACACTGGCATTCGCGGAGGAAAATAGTCGTAAGGATCTCGTTGTGGAGACGCTGTCGCCGTTCAGTGGTATGAGACGAATTGGTTCGCGGGATAGGCTTAAAATTCTCGGACCTAATAACACATACGCGGGCGATAGTATCGACGGTTTTGGTCAGGATCGAATCAAAAGAGTTTCGTCTTCCTCGTCAATCAGCAGTTTAGGTAAAAGAAAAAAAAGGCGAAAATTCGAGTATCGTTTATTGGAGAACGTCACGATCATATGTTTTTTACTATAATCAAGATTTTTCGAATGTTCCATCATGGACACAGGAAATAATTGGGAGTTCGTGAGGAAACCCTGCGAATCCCTCGGTAATGATAACCAAAACGATTTGTAATTGCATGCACGATCGCAGTCGGTCGAATAATCGCACTTGAGTCCATTTTTTATCGCACAAATCATAATTTCAATAGTAGGAATTAAACAAAAAAATTATGGTATTTATAAGACTCACGTATTTTGCTTCCAGGTCATAGTTCATTGGGAAATCTGCCGAGTCTTTCATACGGCAGCGTCTACATGAAACTTTGGCACGGATTGTGCAGCCTTGATAACGATCCTCATCCTGCGGTTGCCACAATGTCGCAAAAAGTTACAAATTATATACGCAATCAGGTAATTTACCATGTATTTTTTTTAGTTTTTTTATTCTTTATTCATTTTTCTCACATTGTCATTTAGTTGTCAAAAATTCCATGGATATTCAGCGTTTTATCTGAAAAAACTAAAATCAGTGTATTTTTTTTCATCTAAAAGAATTGTACTTTCTTTGAAAACGAGGTCTAGCAGATAACACGGATCAGATGTTGAAAAAGAAACTCATAATGTCTAAAATATAATATTTCTTAAGTTTCCGGTGATTTCTTCGAAAAAACAAATTTCAAAAAAATCTGATAAAACTTCTTTGATAAATTTTGCATTCTAGAGATATTTATTAAAAATAGCCGAGATATTCACGAAATATCATAGAATTTAATCTGTAAATATCGGGAATATTTGTCAAACAACTTGGAAACGGAAAAAAATACAATCATTATTGGAGAAATTAAGAACGTTGATTGTTAATAATAAAAATACCAAAAAAATACACATTTAACTAGTTTCACAAACGTTTTTTTTTTCTAAAAATACATTTTAATAGTTTCACAAACGTTTTTTTCTATTATGAATTTCGCTGATTTTTCCGAATCAGACTTGTAAATGCCTAATACATATAGAAATAAAGATGATTATATGATCAGCTCTATAATTATGATTTCATAATAATAACATGTAGCAATTATAAAATAATGACTAAATTTTCGAATAGCTGCAAAATTTATTAATTTGTAATAAAATTGCATGGTTATCTTTTTGAAAAAATGAAGAAACATAATTAATGCATTTCGAAAGTAATGCATTAATTATCTCTTCCATTTTTTCCTCTATTTCTTCTAATATTTAAGCGAAAATTAATATTTTTGCAGTTATTAAAATGTTTACATTCTAATTTATAATCACAACATATTATTATTATGAAATCATAATTACAAAACAAACTGTACTGTAAACTAGATTTCATGAATTAATGGGGTTTTAAAACTCTGTTCCGAATACATACAATATTTTTCAAAGATTTTTTAAATTATAGACAAACAATAATTGTTGGTATTATTGATACGTGTTTTTATACGTGTGTTTATACAAAACTACTAGAAACAAGTTCTCGTTAGTTACGCTATTCAAATGTTTATATAACAACTTCTATGTAGATTTTGTGTTCACGTATTATCTATCTCTATTCGCTCCGTGCAAGTCTGCCGCGGCGCCATCTGTTGGCTCGAAAATGCGAAAAACTTGGAGACTATAGCCATAAATGGGTGTGGAAAAGCGTTAAAAAATGTGATAAAATGAAATTAAAGACGTATTTCGGGATGAATTTCACATAATTGTGTGCAGCATTTTTTATTATAATATAATCTAATGAAACACTTAAGTAAATTATATTAATTACGCATATTTACATGATTGTTCGATGCATTTTGAAGTTACGTATGTATTTCGCTGTTGAAAACTGGTAGAATTTGCATTCGCTATTTACACTATTATTTTTCCAATTCGATGTACAACAAGTAGAATGTCCCATTTTATTAAGGTAGTCTGTTCACATTAGCTAGTCAAATCAGTGCTAAATTTTTAATCGCGTTTCTACACATTTTGGTAGTTTTGCGGACTGTTCTGCAGAGTGGCTTGCTCATCAGCATTAGTTCTTAATATATAAATCCATCCACAGACACGGTTTGAAATAAAAATACCCTGATACATACAAATTTCGGATGAGGTTGTTGTCATCCAGTTTTATATTAGAAAAAACCACAATATTAATCTAGTTACAACGAGCAATAGCTTATGTTGTTTGTTAAAAAATGCTTCATTGATTGACCGGACAAATTCTGTATTAGTATTAGTTATTCACAAGTTACAAGCATGTGTAAATCTGATGATAGGTTAGAGTAGATAAAAAACGGTTGCAATTTTCTTACAAAGAATACTATAAGAAAATGTCTCCGGTCAATCAATGAAGCATCTTTTAATAAACAAAATGAGCTATCGTTCGTCAAAGTCTGACAAAAAATTATGGTTCTTTCTAATATAAAACTGGATGACAACAACCTCATCCGACATTTGTATGTATCAGGGTATTTTAATTAAAAACCGTGTGTGTGGATGGATTTATATATTAAGAACTAATGCTGATGAGCAAGCCACTCTGCAGAACAGTTGGCAAAACTACCAAAATGTGTAGAAACGCGATTAAAAATTTAGCACTGATTTGACTAGCTACTGTGAACAGACTACCTTAAGGAGGTTCGCCTGTTAGTCGATTGCCATCTTTGATCTTTCATTTTTTTTAAATTATTTAAATGAACCCTTAAGGAAGTCTGTTCACATTAGCTAGTCAAATCAGTGCTAAATTTTTAATCGCGTTTCTACACATTTTGGTAGTTTTGCGGACTGTTCTGCAGAGTGGCTTGCTCATCAGCATTAGTTCTTAATATATAAATCCATCCACAGACACGGTTTGAAATAAAAATACCCTGATACATACAAATTTCGGATGAGGTTGTTGTCATCCAGTTTCATATTAGAAAAAACCACAATATTAATCTAGTTATAACGAGCAATAGCTTATGTTGTTTGTTAAAAAATGCTTCATTGATTGACCGCACAAATTCTGTATTAGTATTAGTTATTCACAAGTTACAAGCATGTGTAAATCTGATGATAGGTTAGAGTAGATAAAAACGGTTGCAATTTTCTTACAAAGAATACTATAAGAAAATGTCTCCGGCCAATCAATGAAGCATCTTTTAATAAACAAAATGAGCTATCGTTCGTCAAAGTCTGACAAAAAATTATGGTTTTTTCTAATATAAAACTGGATGACAACAACCTCATCCGACAATTGTATGTATTAGGGTATTTTAATTAAAAACCGTGTCTGTGGATGGATTTATATATTAAGAACTAATGCTGATGAGCAAGCCACTCTGCAGAACAGTTGGCAAAACTACCAAAATGTGTAGAAACGCGATTAAAAATTTAGCACTGATTTGACTAGCTACTGTGAACAGACTACCTTAAGGAGGTTCGCCTGTTAGTCGATTGCCAACTTTGATCTTTCATTTTTTTTTAAATTATTTAAATGAACCCTTAAGGAAGTCTGTTCACATTAGCTAGTCAAATCAGTGCTAAATTTTTAATCGCGTTTCTACACATTTTGGCAGTTTTGCGGACTGTTCTGCAGAGTGGCTTGCTCATCAGCATTAGTTCTTAATATATAAATCCATCCACAGACACGGTTTGAAATAAAAATACCCTGATACATACAAATTTCGGATGAGGTTGTTGTCATCCAGTTTTATATTAGAAAAAATCACAATATTAATCTAGTTATAACGAGCAATAGCTTATGTTGTTTGTTAAAAAATGCTTCATTGATTGACCGGACAAATTCTGTATTAGTATTAGTTATTCACAAGTTGCAAGCATGTGTAAATCTGATGATAGGTTAGAGTAGATAAAAAACGGTTGCAATTTTCTTACAAAGAATACTATAAGAAAATGTCTCCGGTCAATCAATGAAGCATCTTTTAATAAACAAAATGAGCTATCGTTCGTCAAAGTCTGACAAAAAATTATGGTTTTTTCTAATATAAAACTGGATAACAACAACCTCATCCGACAATTGTATGTATTAGGGTATTTTAATTAAAAACCGTGTCTGTGGATGGATTTATATATTAAGAACTAATGCTGATGAGCAAGCCACTCTGCAGAACAGTTGGCAAAACTACCAAAATGTGTAGAAACGCGATTAAAAATTTAGCACTAATTTGACTAGCTACTGTGAACAGACTACCTTAAGGAGGTTCGCCTGTTAGTCGATTGCCAACTTTGATCTTTCATTTTTTTTTAAATTATTTAAATGAACCCTTAAGGAAGTCTGTTCACATTAGCTAGTCAAATCAGTGCTAAATTTTTAATCGCGTTTCTACACATTTTGGTAGTTTTGCGGACTGTTCTGCAGAGTGGCTTGCTCATCAGCATTAGTTCTTAATATATAAATCCATCCACAGACACGGTTTGAAATAAAAATACCCTGATACATACAAATTTCGGATGAGGTTGTTGTCATCCAGTTTTATATTAGAAAAAACCACACTATTAATCTAGTTATAACGAGCAATAGCTTATGTTGTTTGTTAAAAAATGCTTCATTGATTGACCGGACAAATTCTGTATTAGTATTAGTTATTCACAAGTTACAAGCATGTGTAAATCTGATGATAGTTTAGAGTAGATAAAAAAACGGTTGCAATTTTCTTACAAAGAATACTATAAGAAAATGTCTCCGGTCAATCAATGAAGCATCTTTTAATAAACAAAATGAGCTATCGTTCGTTAAAGTCTGACAAAAAATTATGGTTTTTTCTAATATAAAACTGGATGACAACAACCTCATCCGACAATTGTATGTATTAGGGTATTTTAATTAAAAACCGTGTCTGTGGATGGATTTATATATTAAGAACTAATGCTGATGAGCAAGCCACTCTGCAGAACAGTTGGCAAAACTACCAAAATGTGTAGAGACGCGATTAAAAATTTAGCACTGATTTGACTAGCTACTGTGAACAGACTACCTTAAGGAGGTTCGCCTGTTAGTCGATTGCCAACTTTGATCTTTCATTTTTTTTTAAATTATTTAAATGAACCCTTAAGGAAGTCTGTTCACATTAGCTAGTCAAATCAGTGCTAAATTTTTAATCGCGTTTCTACACATTTTGGTAGTTTTGCGGACTGTTCTGCAGAGTGGCTTGCTCATCAGCATTAGTTCTTAATATATAAATCCATCCACAGACACGGTTTGAAATAAAAATACCCTGATACATACAAATTTCGGATGAGGTTGTTGTCATCCAGTTTTATATTAGAAAAAACCACACTATTAATCTAGTTATAACGAGCAATAGCTTATGTTGTTTGTTAAAAAATGCTTCATTGATTGACCGGACAAATTCTGTATTAGTATTAGTTATTCACAAGTTACAAGCATGTGTAAATCTGATGATAGGTTAGAGTAGATAAAAACGGTTGCAATTTTCTTACAAAGAATACTATAAGAAAATTTCTCCGGTCAATCAATGAAGCATCTTTTAATAAACAAAATGAGCTATCGTTCATCAAAGTCTGACAAAAATTATGGTTTTTTCTAATATAAAACTGGATGACAACAACCTCATCCGACAATTGTATGTATTAGGGTATTTTAATTAAAAACCGTGTCTGTGGATGGATTTATATATTAAGAACTAATGCTGATGAGCAAGCCACTCTGCAGAACAGTCGGCAAAACTACCAAAATGTGTAGAAACGCGATTAAAAATTTAGCACTGATTTGACTAGCTAATGTGAACAGACTACCTTAAATATAACGCGATTCTCATGCATCGGAGTTTCTAAATTTGATTCTCATTTTTGCCACTCAACGCGTGCACGTCGATTCGTTTATCCCCTCCAAAGGCTTGCACGGAGCGAATATACTCAAAGTACTAAAATCGTGTAAAAGAAAGTTTTCAATAAACGGATAAATTACCAATATTCTACAATAATTGCAGGTGAAAGAATCGTCGACACCAAAAGAAGTAACCGAGACGAGATCATCGTCATTGTCGCTTCCGCCTTCGCCCTCGAATCGTGTAAGTTATCTGGGAAGGGGCGAGTCCCCTCCGACAGTAAATTCAACCACGGATCTCTTGCGTACTTCGAGAGTACCGTCGCACGGTTTACGGGGGAGGATACCCAAGGCGGCCACAGTACGCGAACTCCTTTGAAAACTGTTTAAAAGCGCAAAATATAGCCTTGGAAAATTTAAAAAAAAACCGTGTAACCTCTTATTAATTTCAGATATCGGAAGAGGCGGACGAGCTGCCGGGTACGAAAAATCCTTTGATAACCGCGCAATTCGTTGAATGGAGTTGCGCGCAATTTGCACAACCAGTTACCTTCGAAAACGAAACGGAATCGATGAACGACGTGGAAAGTCGAGCGCATTACGAGCGAGACTGGCGATATTTGAGGAATAAAATGCAGAGACGTGAAGCTCGTGAGGAACAACACAAAGCTGTTCACTCGAGAATCGAATCGCAAGTTTTTCACACGAGAATTCCGCAACCACCGGAAGTTCTGGTCTTTCATCCTTTTGATCCTCATCTCGCTGTTGCCGCGAAAGATTCCTTCGGAATATGGGACTGGCAAACGGGCTCGAAGCTCACGTATTGCACAAGTCGCGGCAACAAACCGTCCAGAGTTACTGCATTGGAATTTATTAATTCGCACGATGTTTCACTTTTAATGGCTGGATCCGACGATGGCTCTGTACGCATCTGGAAAAATTACTGCATGATGCTGGGAAGAGATCCGACGCTCTTAACTGCTTGGCAAGCACTTGCGGATGTGCAACCGGCGCCCAAAGGCTCTACACGTAATTATTATTACTAAAATTTCATATTTATTACAAATCATTATTTAAAAGATTATAATTCCATCATATTATCAGCGTTTCACATAATGTTGCACAGAATAATTGGCACATTCAGTTTGTAGCAATAAAAAAATATTGAAATCTGAATCTAATCAGATTTCAATTTAAGAATAAATTAAAAATAACATCAAAAAATTATTACGTAAAACGTGAATAATTAGTACGTAGTAATTTTTTTTGGCCTCTCAATTGTGATGTGCGAGAAGGGAAATTAAAGAAGATTGAGTAACAAAAACAGAAAGGGAGTAATAGCAAAGAGAAGTGTACTAGAGTAATAGAAAAAATTTCGAAACGTAGAATGTACGTTTACAGTTTGTGACGTGATTTTTTTAAAATCACGGTTGCGTCGATCGCTTCGATTAAAGATCTCGTGCTACGAAATATTCGTGCAGTTACCGTTCAGTTTGGGATATGCGTTCGTTGCTCTGCAACTCGCTGTTCCCGTTAACGATTTCGATGCTTTCCGCTGGTTCTCGCACATTAACTCAATAATACAATTTATTGTATTTGCTCTCGAACTTTTTTTAGAATATTGAAGTGCGTTTTCGTTAGTTGGGTTCTCGTTAAAATAAAGCTATTTACTGGGCCATACCTCGACCCTCTCCACCACAACCTAGCAGAATGAGCGGCGTGCATTTTCGCAATCGTTCGCTTCCGTAAGTGCATCCAGTTGCGTTTGCTACTTTTACGCGTCCCTAAAAAGTAACAATGTTCTCGTTTTCTGCGATTTGAGTTCTCGATCGTCAGTTATGCTCCGAACTGTCGATTTTGATTGGAATCGAGCCTGCTCATCTCGATTCCTCGGGCATACCGGTTAGTTAAGGAGGTTGGAGCGCTCCACACTAGTCAAATCAGTGCTAAATTTTTAAAAGCGTTTCTACAATTTCAGATGGTTTAATAATCTGTTCCAAGGTATTAATCACATAGCAACATTAGTTCTTGATATTCAAATACATTCACAGCTGTGATATCAACAGTAAATCGATCAATATCTGCAAATTTCCGATGTTATGTTTTTTCATTAAGTTTTTTAAAAGGGCAAATCGTAATATCAGTCCGATGATGACGAACAATAGCTCATTTTGTTTACTAAAAGATATTCTATCGATTGGCCGTCTATTTTTTTACATCGTATTAGTAGTTCAAAAGATACAAGCGTTTGTTTATCCTATCATAACCTAACATCAAGTACACAAATGGCTGTAACTTTTGAACGCCTGATACTATAGAAAATCCGCACGGTCAATCGATTAAGGATCTTCCACTGATCAAAATGAGCTATGTTTCGTCATAATCGGACTGATATTACGGTTTACCCTTTTACAAAACTGGATGAAAAAACATGACATCGGAAATTTGGAGATATTGATCGATTTGCTGTTCATACGACAGCTGTGAATGTATTTGAATATCAAGAACTAATGCTACTATGTGATTGACACCTTGGAACAGATTATTAAGGAGGTTGGAGCGCTCCACACTAGTCAAATCAGTGCTAAATTTTTAAAAGCGTTTCTACAATTTCAGATGGTTTAATAATCTGTTCCAAGGTATTAATCACATAGCAACATTAGTTCTTGATATTCAAATACATTCACAGCTGTGATATCAACAGTAAATCGATCAATATCTGCAAATTTCCGATGTTATGTTTTTTCATGAAGTTTTTTAAAAGGGTAAATCGTAACATCAGTTCGATTATGACGACCAATAGCTCATTTTGTTTACTAAAAGATATTCTATCGATTGGCCCTCTATTTTTTTAAATCGTATTAGTAGTTCAAAAGCTACAACCGTTTGTTTATCCTATAACCTAACATCAAGTATACAAATGGCTGTAACTTTTGAACGCCTGATACTATAGAAAATTCGTACGGTCAATCTATTAAGGATCTTCCACTGATCAAAATGAGCTATGTTTCGTCATAATTGGAATGATTTTACGGTTTACCCTTTTACAAAACTGGATGAAAAAAACATGACATCGGAAATTTGGAGATATTGATCGATTTACTGTTCATATGACAGCTGTGAATGTATTTAAATATCAAGAACTAATGCTACTATGTGATTGACACCTTGGAACAGATTATTAAACCATCTGAAACTATAGAAACGCTTTTAAAAATTTAGCACTGATTTGACTAGTGTGGAGCGCTCCAACCTCCTTAATACCAGTGAAACAAAAATTAATTGGCGCCCACCGGGTTTGCGGATGCCCTAACGAGAGTGGACGGCCGAAGGTGACAGTATCGTGTAGCAATTCCCGTTAATTTTATTGTTACCGATTATACTCACGAAAAATACGTCATAAGGGTAGTCGGAAAAAATACCCCTGGAAAAAATACCCTCGGAGAAAATACCGCCTAAAAAAATACCCCTGGACAAAATACCCCCGGTTAAAATACCCCTTGGTAAAAATACCCCCGGATAAAATACCCCTTGGTAAAAATACCCCCGGATAAAATACCCCTTGGTGAAAATACCCACAGATAAAATACCCCCGGATAAAATACCCCTTGGTAAAAACGACAAAATATCACAATAAGAAATAGTCACAATGACAAATTATCACGTGAATCATCCACTTATACTGACTTCTTTAGGTTCTTCAAGGCGTTAGTTAGGTTGGCATTCGTTTCTTTAGGGAGTTAATTAGTTTGGTATTTTCCTTATATTTTTTGTTTAGGTTCTTTAGGGCGTTAGTTAGGTTGGCGTTCGTTTCTTTAAGGAGTTAGTTAGTTTGGTATTTTCCTTATATTTGTTCTTTAGGTTCTTTAGGGCGTTAGTTAGGTTGGCGTTTGTTTCTTTAGGTTCTTTAGGTTCTTTAAAATACTCCCGGTATTTTATCCGGGGGTATTTTTACCAAGGGGTATTGTATCCGGGGGCATTTTTACCAAAGGGTATTTTATCCGGGGGTATGTTTACCAAGGGGTATTTTTTCCAGGGGTATTTTCTCCAGGGGGTATTTTCTTCAGGGGGTATTTTCTCTGGGGGTATTTCTTCCAGTGGTATTTTTTCCGGGATTCCGTCATAAGTTATGAAACCAAAGTGAAAGAAATAATTTTAAGATGCAACGTAATAATAAATTAAGGACACAAGATTAAGTAACTTTGTAAAGAGAGGGATGTAAAACGTTCAAGAAACCGTACATTAATCAATAAATAATTTTGTTTTGCCACTTTCAACATTGTAGGGAAAGCATTAAAAAATTAATCTTCAGAAGTATTAATTATGCGATGATTCGTTTAATTCTTTAAATATAATTTTATTGCAAAATATTTGTTTTGCATTCCAGTATCCGCTGGTTTAGTGACGAGCTGGGAACAAAGATCCTTGACGCTCGCGGTAACTGGAGACGTTCGAGTTGTTAGACTCTGGGACGCGGAAACCGAACTGAAGAAACAAGACGTTCCAACCGGTGCTGATTGTTGCGCAACGTCTTTAGACACCGACGGTTCCGGCTCGATGATGGCACTCGGATGTGGTGATGGTTCCGTTCGTCTTTTCGATCGTAGACTTTCGCCTATCGAAGCGCGAGTTATGACCTGGCGCGAGCACAATTCCTGGGTTCTTGGCGCAAATTTCCTCAAAAGTGGTACGCATCCCTCGCGTCTCATCACCGCATCTTCCGCTGGTGACGTCAAAATCTTTGATCTTCGGAAAAACTCGTCGCTTAGCACTGTACAAACCTCGCAGGGCATCACTTCCTTCGCGGTTCACGATGACGCCAATAATTTTGCCTGGTGAGTGTCTAAATTTTCCTCAATTACTTCATTTGACAAATCGAATACTAAAAGCCAAAATTATTAACTTACGTTTTTCCTCACCTTCCGAAAAATATTTCCAAAATACTGAAAAATCTACAAATGTTGATAATAATCGAACGATCAAATATTCAACATTTTTGCCCGCATTTCTTTGGCGTTTTTTTTTTTTTTTTCAAATATTTCATATTTTCTTATCGTCTACTCGCAATCATTCAAAGTTTGAAAAAATTCTAATCGGTCAAACAAAAAGTGAAGTTATAGCTAATTGGAATTTAAAAAAAAAACGCTTTCTTAAGATTTTAAGACCCAACATTTTGAAAAAATTTCGGAAAGGTATTTTAGGGATGCCGTATCGACGGAAAAGTATCAATACTTCGATTGTATCGAATCGTTTTAAAATATATCGATACTACAAAATTTCGAGCACGAAACAATCGATACATTCAATATCGATACACATGTGATGTTGAAAACCAATGACAGTTTAATTAATGCCGTTTAAATCAGGATAAATCAGGATAAAAATTTTAATTCAGGGTTTTCCACAGGTTTTCCACTGTAAACAAGAAGATTTTTATTTCCAGCATAACGTCGTTTATTTTTTTTTATCATTACATTCTTTCAAATACGACGCGTAAACTAAATTTAAAAAAAATCTCTTTTTCAGTATCGATATTCGTGTAAATGTATTGATTCAGTGTATTCGATTAGGTGGTGAGTATCGATACAAAATATCGATATTTTCGAACTAAAATATCGATACCATAAAGTATCGATACTTTGACGGCATCCTTATGGCCATTCTAGATAAAGACGTTCCTTATTTTGAAATTCGCTATTTTAAGGTAGTTCTGTCGTGAAGGCAATCCAAACTCATATGCATGAATTTTTGACATGTTGTATTTTAGCTATTCAATTTTACTTGCACAAAATCTTGAAGGCTTTTACCGAGTATTTGAATGAACAATTAAAGCTTGAAAATCGATCTTTTTACACGGCGCCAACGGGAGGGCTGGAAAAATTGATCTTTAAATCGAAAATTAACATACTTAGATCAAAGATAGAGAAAAAATAAATAGTACTACAGATTCGCAAATCATTCAGGAATTGATGGATCATGAAAAAAGATGAAGTCTCCGGAATAATGTTTAATTGAACCAAGGTCAAAGTGCACGATACCGGGACAAATGACGTTTCCTAACCTAATTATCGTAAAAATGAAGTCAAATCCGCACTAAACATATCAACTATTTACAAATTATCGTTTTAATTTTATTACGACAATTTCGAAGGATTCTTGATTATTTTTTATATTATTATTGAGGTAGTCAAAGTGATGCGTATGATTATTTTTTAATGTCATATAATGAGGTTTAAGATTTCTGCATATTCAAAATAAAACTTTGGCAAGCTATATCTTTCAAATTACGATATCAAGAAAAAAACTAAAAAGTAGAAAATGTTCGTTTTCGTATTCTCTGGTGGACGATTTTTTTATTTTTTTTTTTTAAGTCCAAAATTAAGGTAGTTGTTCTTGATTCAGTACTTTGGCAAGCTATATCTTTCGAACTATAATATCGAGAAAAAAACTAAAAAGTAGAAAATGTTCGTTTTCGTATTCTCTGGTGGACGATTTTTTTATTTTTTTTTAAGTCCAAAATTAAGGGAGTTGCTCTTGATTCAGTACTTTGGCAAGCTATATCTTTCGAACTATAATATCGAGAAAAAACTAAAAAGTAGAAAATGTTCGTTTTCGTATTCTCCGATGGACAATTTTTTTATTTCTTTTTAAGTCCAGAATTAAGGAAGTTGTTTTTGATTTAGTATTTTGGCAAGCTACAACTCTTAAAAGCTCCGCGGAAAAAACTGAATAGTAGTAAATGTTCGTTGTCGTATTCTCTAACAGACGATTAAATTTTTTTTTGTCCAAAATTAAGGGTGTTGTTGTGGTTTTTATATTTTAGCAAGCTATAACT
Source organism: Ephialtes manifestator (assembly GCA_963970395.1). Lineage (NCBI taxonomy): Eukaryota > Metazoa > Arthropoda > Insecta > Hymenoptera > Ichneumonidae > Ephialtes > Ephialtes manifestator. Next base: position 2,671,331 of record OZ019969.1, on the reverse strand, counting down.
TTTAAGTTAAAGCTCCGCGGAAGAAACTGAAAAGAATATGTTTGTTGTCGGATTCTCTGATGGACGATTTAAAAAAAATTAAGTCCAAAATTAAGGGAGTTTTTTATCCGCGAAGTAAACTACTTCGAATGAAAAAATCGTCCACTAGAGAATACGAAAACGAACATTTTCTACTTTCTAGTTTTTTTCTCGATATCATAGCTCGAAAGATATAGCTTGCCAAAGTACTAAATCAAGAACAACTCCCTTACTTTTGGGCTTAAAAAAAATGAAAAAATTGTCCACCAGACAATACGAAAACGAACATTTCGTACTTTTTAGTCTTTTTCTCGATATCATAGTTCGAAAGATATAGCTTGCCAAAGTACTAAATCAAGAACAACTCCCTTAATTTTGTACTTAAAAAAAATAAAAATATCGTCCATCAGAGAATACGAAGACAAAAATTTACTACGTTTCAGTTTTTTTCTCAATATCATAGCTCGAAAGATATGGCTTGCCAATGTACTAAATCAAGAACAACACCCTTAATTTTATATTTAAAAAGAAATGAAAAAATCGTTCACCAGAGAATACGAAAACGAACATTTTCTACGTTTTAGGTTTTTTCTTGATATCATAGTTCGTAAGATATAGCTTGCCAAAGTACTAAATCAAGAACAACTCCCTTAATTTTGGACTTAACAAAAAATAAAAAAAATCGTCCACCAGAGAATACGAAAACGAACATTTTCTACTTTTTAGTTTTTTTCTTGATATCGTAATTCGAAAGATATAGCTTGCCAAAATTTTATTATGAATATGCAGAAATCTTAAACCTCATTGTCATATAGACTCTGAGATTTATGACTCCGGTGTACCGACAGAACTACCTTAAGGTAGTTCTGTCGGTACACCGGTACGCGAAAGCAATCCAAACTCATATGCATGAATTTTTGATATGTTGTAATTTAGCTATTCAGTTTTATTTGCACAAAATCTTGAAGGCTTTTACCGAGTATTTGAATGAACAATTAAAACTTGAAAATCGAAACGCATAGACTGCGCGTTTCCTATCGTTCCTTCATTAAAAATCTGTACGAACTTAAGGTAGTTGCGAAGGCAATCCAAACACATATGCATGAATTTTTGACATGTTGTATTTTAGCTATTCAATTTTACTTGCACAAAATCATGAAGGCTTTTACCGAGTATTTTAATGAACAATTAAAACTTGAAAATCAATCTTTTTACACGGCGCTCACGGGAGAGCTGGAAAAATTGATCTTTAAATCGAAAATTAACATACTTAGATCAAAGATAGAGAAAAAATAAAAAGTACTACGGATTCGCAAATCATTCAGGAATTGATGCATCATGAAAAAAGGTGAAGTCTCCGGAATAATGTTTAATTGAACCAAGGTCAAAGTGCACGATACCGGGCCAAATGACGTTTCCTAACCTAATTATCGTAAAAATGAAGTAAAATCCGCACTAAACATATCAACTATTTACAAATAATCGTTTTAATTTGATTACGACAATTTCGAAGGATTCTTGATTATTTTTGATATTATTATTGAGGCAGTCAAAGTGATGCGTATGATTAATTTTTAATGTCATATAGACTCTGAGATTTATGACTCCGGCGTACCGACAGAACTACCTTAACCATTCGCTATTTTGGTCATTCGATATTTTGACCTCCACCCATAATTTTTAAGTGTGTTCCCAATTACTAAATCTATCAATTTTCTTCACAGTGGCTCGATGAATCACTGCATAAGTGTGTACAACACTTCAGGCCAGCACCTAAACACGATTAAATTCCACGAGGGTTTCATGGGCACGAGAATAGGTCCAGTGGGCTGTTTGAGTTTTCATCCTCACCGCGTGATTCTCGCCGCTGGTTGCGTCGATAGTTCAATAACTGCTTACGCTTCGGAGCCGCGCAGATGACTGTCCGAGATAGAGTTCGTTAACGGTTACGATCTCTAACAAAAACTTCATCTCGCGTCTGATAATGAAGATGAAAGAATAGTCGCGCGTTTGCGACTCGATTCCCGTCCCGCTTCGTCCCTCGTTCGTTGCTCGCAGCTCGCAGATATCGTGCAATTTTCATTCTGTCTTTCATTACGAAATCTCTTTAACTCACGCTGCATTCAACAGTCCAATCGGAATAATAGCTTGACGCACTCGTTGTTAAGCCGTGCAAGAAGAGACGAGCAGCCGCTTTCGCGCTTTCCTTGTCTATCGTATGCGAAAGCTCTTTGCAGTCGTCGCTTTATCTCCCGCGAATAACTATTCGTATTTTCGTATCAGCGATGTAACCATCCCCTTAATATTTGTTTATTAATTCCATGAATAATTAGTAAACAATTAGTATTTTTTTTTCGAAATAACTCATTAAAAATAAAATTCACATTTATCGTATTAAAGATTTTTAAAAAAAATGTTTTTTCCATAATAAAATATGTGAAAAATCCACGAAATACACGAAAATAAATGGGACGTCATTTTTCCCATTACCATTTTATCGCATTTTTAACTTGTCTGGAAAAATACAGTTTACTTGTGTTCATACAACATTTTGTACATTTTTTTACCAAAATGTAAAATAAATTAACATTCGATTTTTTATGGTATAAATAGAAAAATGGAATAAATTTGAATGTAATGGGATGGTTACAACTCTGGTTCGTATATTATGTGCGATGCATAACTTTTCAAGCGAATTCGTGGGCGTGTTTGTGGGCGCGACGCTAAACGTGATGTGAAAACTCGAGCGAACGCGGGAAGACGCGCGGAGGAGTTTCGCAACTTCGAATACAATGAGGAATACGAAAAATATCGTCGAATACGAATACGATAAACTTTTTGGCTCGGTCAACGACGACGACGACGCCGAGTTGAGCTGACGATAAAATGTACATATATTATAATATTAGGACGTACAGATGAAGATGATAATGATGATAATAATAATAACAGCGTAGAATTTCTGCTGCAAATTCGCAATGTAAATAATCGGGGATTAGCGATTTTGGTGTTCGGTTATCGCCATCGACGCTCTTTTTTCCCTATGCGCACACCGCCAATAAGCGCTTCGCTATAATTAAGTACTAAAATGCCCTCGTAGATCGGAGTAGTGTAGCGAATATTTGATGGAGAATGGGGAACGATAAATGTGACGAAAATCTGCCGCTTTTCGTCGGCTTCTATTAATTAACAGGCGGCTAAACACACGAAAGGCCGAATGTACTAATAGACGAGCGACTTATGATTCATAATTAAAAAGATTGGAGCGCTAGACAAATTAGTGATACTTTTTTAAAAGCGTTTCCGCAATATTTGGCAGTACAAGAAAACAGCATTTTTCAACGAATAAAAAGTTCTGTTCTTCATCATAATCGAAACAATACTATTTTTTGTTCTTAAAAAAAAATCTTTTCAAAATTAGCGTTTTATTGGCCAATTTCATTTTGTTTTATTCCATTTTATAAAATACCTTATTTTATTTTATAAAATGAAAAAGCCCAAATTTGTAGTTATTGTTTTCAATAAATTAGCACTTATTTGACTAATGCAGCGCTTCTATCTCTTTGAAAATCGATCAGCAAACTGTAAACACTAATTTTTGGTTCAAATTCTTACATCCTTTAAATTTTCATTTTTTCAAATCACATTTTTTTAAGGATAAACTTGATATTCGAAAATTGAAGATTTTAGAAAAATCGCAAACGTTTGGTTGACAAGCAAAAAAAAAGGTGAAAAACTGGTCGCTCGTCTGTAAATTCCAGTTACATTATCTGTGGTCTCTGTACAGTCATGTATAGTAAGTAATAACTTGAGACTACGAGTCATTTAAGGAGGTTGGAGCGCTTCACACTAGTCAAATCAGTGCTAAATTTTTAAAAGCATTTCTGCAATTTCGGATGGTTTAATAATCTGTTCCAAGGTGTTAATCACATAGCAGCATTAGTCCTTGATATTCAAATACATTCACAACTGTCATATGAACAGTGAATCGATCAATATCTCCAAATTTCCGATGTCATGTTTTTTCATCCAGTTTTGTAAAAGGGTAAACCGTAATATCAGTCCGATTACGACGAAACATAGCTCATTTTGATCAGTGGAAGATCCTTAATCGATTGACCGTCCGGATTTTCTATAGTATCAGGCGTTCAAAAGTTACAGCCATTTGTATACTTGATGGTAGGTTATGATGGGATAAACAAACGGTTGTATCTTTTGAACTACTAATACGATTTAAAAAAATAGACGGCCAATCGATAGAATATCTTTTAGTAAACAAAATGAGCTATTGGTCGTCATAATCGGACTGATATTACGGTTTACCCTTTTAAAAAACTGGATGAAAAAACATAACATCGGAAATTTGCAGATATTGATCGATTTTCTGTTGATATCACAGCTGTGAATGTATTTGAATATCAAGAACTAATGCTGCTATGTGATTAATACCTTGGAACAGATTATTAAACCATCTGAAATTGTAGAAACGCTTTTAAGGAGGTTGGAGCGCTCCACACGAGTCAAATCAGTGCTACATTTTTAAAAGCGTTTCTATAATTTCAGATGGTTTAATAATCTGTTCCAAGGTGTTAATCACATAGCAGCATTAGTTCTTAATATTCAAATACATTCACAGCTGTGATATCAACAGTGAATCGATCAATATCTCCAAATTTCCGATGTCATGTTTTTTCATCCAGTTTTGTAAAAGGATAAACCGCAATATCAGTCCGATTATGACGAAACATAGCTCATTTTGATCAGTGAAAGATCCTTAATCGATTGACCGTCCGGATTTTCTATAGTATCAGGCGTTCAAAAGTTACAGCCATTTGTATACTTGATGGTAGATTATGATGGGATAAACAAACGGTTGTATCTTTTGAACTACTAATACGATTTTAAAAAATAAACGGCCAATCGATAGAATATCTTTTAGTAAACAAAATGAGATATTGGTCGCCATAATCGGACTGATATTACGGTTTATCCTTTTAAAAAACTGGATGAAAAAACATAACATCGGAAATTTGCAGATATTGATCGATTTTCTGTTGATATCACAGCTGTGAATGTATTTGAATATCAAGAACTAATGCTGCTATGTGATTAATACCTTGGAACAGATTATTAAACCATCTGAAATTGTAGAAACGCTTTTAAGGAGGTTGGAGCGCTCCACACGAGTCAAATCAGTGCTAAATTTTTAAAAGCATTTCTGCAATTTCGGATGGTTTAATAATCTGTTCCAAGGTGTTAATCACATAGCAGCATTAGTCCTTGATATTCAAATACATTCACAACTGTCATATGAACAGTGAATCGATCAATATCTCCAAATTTCCGATGTCATGTTTTTTCATCCAGTTTTGTAAAAGGGTAAACCGTAATATCAGTCCGATTACGACGAAACATAGCTCATTTTGATCAGTGGAAGATCCTTAATCGATTGACCGTCCGGATTTTCTATAGTATCAGGCGTTCAAAAGTTAGAGCCATTTGTATACTTGATGGTAGGTTATGATGGGATAAACAAACGGTTGTATCTTTTGAACTACTAATACGATCTACAAAAATAGACGGCCAATCGATAGAATATCATTTAGTAAACAAAATGAGCTATTGGTCGTCATAATCGGACTGATATTACGGTTTACCCTTTTAAAAAACTCGATGAAAAAACATAACATCGGAAATTTGCAGATATTGATCGATTTACTGTTGATATCACAGCTGTGAATGTATTTGAATATCAAGAACTAATGCTGCTATGTGATTAACACCTTGGAACATATTATTAAACCATCGGAAATTGTAGAAACGCTTTTAAAAATTTAGCACTGATTTGACTAGTGTGGAGCACTCCAACCTCCTTAAAGAAGCATTGACTATCAAGCTAACTAGTATATGATCGCGTATACTGTGCTATTGATATAAAACAAAATACTATTATATAAAGATAGTATATAGCGGAAAACGACGAATTCGGCGGAGTTTCGAGTTGAAGAAAGCGGATGATGATAATAAAGAAGAAAAAAAAGATGATGAAGAAGAAGAAGACGAGGTACCACGCGCTATAACGCCTTTGTACATAGTTGCCTGATAACGATTAATAAAACACGATCATGTTGACCTCGTTGCACGTTTCGCTTTAATCGTTCCTTCAGCCCTGTAAGATAATATTTCTCGTTGAACGAGGGAGAAGAAACAAGATATATGTAATATAAGGGTTTTAGTGCAGAGGGCAAGGTTAATCAGTCACTTGCCGCCAGCAATGAAACGACTAACTCCCAGTTGAACGCAGTTACCGACCTCATGACTTATCGCCGAGGGAACGTCCGCGAGATTGCAATCTCGAGGGTTGCCAGCCTTTCAAGGGTATTACTCGCATAAAGCTGTCGGAAACTTCGGGATGTAACCGGAGACTCGTGACTCAAGGCTAATGCCCTTCGTTGTGTCGTCGTATTTCGAATAAATTACGTCTCTAATTAAATCTAACACGGTACAACATTTTTTTGTTCAATCTTAGAAAGAAAGTGTTTTTACAAATCAAAATACCTTATATGTTAAGAAACTGGAGTTGGTTTAAAAAATTGTGTCTTTTTATCGGAAAATTCAACTTTTAAAAAATTCTTTGTATGGAATTTGAATAGTTGATAATTTTCGAAATATTTGATTTTATTGGAGATGTGAAAATTTCAAAAAGTAAGTATCAAATATATTATAGTTTATTAAGTTTTAAGGTAAGTTTTTTTTTCAACTGCAATGTAGAAATTGTTTTACGTTATTTTCGCGTTATTGTATATACAGCACAGTACGAACGAACTGTTTGTGAGAAACACTAGCAGAAAATACGCCACCTGTCGGCAGAATTCTTTCCGTTATAAGCTCGTAGCGCCATAATCACATGTTTCTGCTTTCTAATTGGTTCATGGGGCTTAGTAGCTTCGAAAATATAAGTCGTAAAAAAAAATGTAAAGGAACTAATTTTGCCCAATGAACCGAGGAATATGAAAAAAGAAATGCGAACACGAGCAGAATAATTATTTATGAAGAGTCGCGAAACGGTATTTTTTCTCTCATAACGACGCTCGATGCGTATGTTATGAGAGAAAAAATACCGTTTCGCGACTCTTCATAAATAATTATTTTTTGTTCTGCTCGTGTTCGCATTTATTTTTTCATATTCCTCGGTTCATTGGGCAAAATTAGTTCCTTTACATTTTTTTTTACGACTTATATTTTCGAAGTTATTAATTTGTTAAGAAGAGCAATTTTGGTCTAATTGCAACTTTCAACAATTTATTGCTCCGAATCTATGGATTGTAGAGCAAAATTGTATGGGACCTTTTCGACTCAGAATTGACAGGACTATACAAAAAAAAATATCCGAGTTCAAAAAAACAACAATTTCTATTGTTAATAAACAATTGCGATTAATAACTAAACGACCGGGTTTTCCGCAAAACACCTTATATATTCGTGTTCAGGAGGTCAAAACCTATCATCTGCATCAAGAATATTTCGCGGACCTCGAATGGCACACAGAACCCCCTCTGGCGTCTGGACTGTTAGGTTTATTACCCATACAATGATTCGCGGATATCGACTTATATCATTCGCTGAAATAGATAGTGACATCAAGGAGGTTTGAGGGATTTTTCGCGATGAGAAATGCCGCAAGTGTCGCGATAGTCGAGAGAAAGAGGAATGAGAAACTATGTGACGTTGGCCTAACGTGACCCTGCTCGCTGAGGGGACATAACATTGTCATGACGCACGAATACTTTGTGTCCTTCTCGAGCTAGGTCTCCAGTGATTAAGGTAAACGGCCCAGTTCCTGACACTGCTGCACTTTCTGACACCGACGGTACATTTATATCTGTAGTTAATAAACTTTTCGTCAAATATAAACAAAATTTACAGGCAAATTGAAGAGCGTTTTTTTACTGTCGAATATTGCCGAAATACGAATGTTTTTATGGAATATTTCATATCGAAATTTAATAGTGAGAGTTGCGACTGACGTTTCAGTGACTTCCGAGCGAGATTCGTAGTCGGAAGGCACTCAAGCACATGCGGAATTTCGGATTTATACCCTTAAGTAAGTATTAAATACTATAAAAGTGATATGAATACCTTCAGAATAAACCACACTATAAATCTAATACGTAAATGTTCATGCAAAGGTTAGTTCTTCCCATAAATTCTCGGAGTCAGTAAGTGCATCACCTAATTCAGGTTATGTTGCAGTTTCTGACACTGCATGTATAACCTATATCGAAGTGTCAGAAACTGGGGACTGGTTGGTGTCACAAACTGCGACATACATGTCAGAAACTGGGTCCGCGCCGGTGTCAGAAACTGCGACATGGAAGATTCAACAGTGTCAATAACCCCGGTAGTTGACGACCATAATTTAATTATTGTTTCTTAATGATTTAACTTCGAAACCGGGTGAATCTTATTCAGAAGGGCTCAATGTACACATCAAAGGAATTATTTTTCAGTTTCATAATATAACGCATTCGTAAATAACAGAAAAACGGGCTCAGTTTCTGACATATGATGTCAGAAACTGGGCCGTTTACATTATAACACTTAATACTGTTACAATACTTCCGGTTGCGCCGAAATCGCGGTAACGTCGAGTGCTTTTTAGTTATATTTCATACGGTTCTATTAATAGGCTAACCCAAGCGAGAATCATAGCCAATCCCACTCAGCCTAGCAACGATCTATGGCCTTGACTGATTCGTCAGCCACTATAAAGTGAAGGCCACGTATAGCAACGACGAAACAGAAGTAACAATTCATGAGAATGCAAATTGACAAGTAATCAGCTCATACATTCGAACAAAACGAACCTGAAGGAAGGGCTGCAATACCTAACGAGACTTCTCGCGCAATTCAGACTTGATTTGTCGTTAACGAACTATGATATATCGCCACTATTTATTTTTTATTTTTATTTTCAGATTTTTTATATCTGCAGAAAAATATTTTATGCAAAGCTTCGGTGGATAAACTCTTAGAATTCCATTGGAACGTCAAATTTTTTTATAGAATTGTTGATGATTTTTTATTGATTATCAATAATAATCGTAAATAACGAAAAAAAAATCATTTCGTCGACTCCTAGAGGATGAAAGGATATTTTAACATATATTTTAATTAGCAGATCCTAAACTTGAAGGATAGTACAAAAAATGTGTGTAAAGACCGGAAGTCGGATTTGTGAATTTTGAAATCAGAAACGGACAAGTCACTTTTTTTTAAATCACAGTAAAAAGGTTCGAAACGGGTGTTTTCTGTGATGGAATATGCCACTTGAGAACGATAGTGAAGGTTAAGGTAGTTCTGTCGTGAAAGCAATCCAAACTCATATGCATGAATTTTTGACATGTTATAATTTAGCTATTCAATTTTACTTGCACAAAATCTTGAAGGCTATTACCGAGTATTTGAATGAACAATTAAAACTTGAAAATCGATCTTTTTACATGGCGCTTACGGGAGGGCTGGAAAAATTGATCTTTAAATCGAAAATTAACATACTTAGATCAAAGATAGAGAAAAAATAAAAAATACTACGGATTCGCAAATCATTCAGGAATTGATGCATCATGAAAAAAGGTGAAGTCACCGGAATAATGTTTAATTGAACCAAGGTCAAAGTGCACGATACCGGCCAAATGACGTTTCCTAACCGAATTATCGTGAAAATGAAGTCAAATCCGCACTAAACATATCAACTATTTACAAATAATAGTTTTAATTTGTTTACGACAATTTCGAAGGATTCTCGATTATTTTTAATATTATTATTGAGGCAGTCAAAGTGATGCGTATGATTATATTTAATGTCATATAGACTCTGAGATTTATGACTCCGGCGTACCGACAGAACTACCTTAAAATTCGATATGTTGAAGAAAAAAAAAGGGTTAGATTTTCCGATCGGAAGTCGAATCTGCAAATTCTGGAAACAGAAAAGCTTCGAAACGGGTGTTTTCTGTGATGGAATATGCCACTTGAGAACGATAGTGAAGGTTAAGGTAGTTCTGTCGTGAAAGCAATCCAAACTCATATGCATGAATTTTTGACATGTTGTAATTTAGCTATTCAATTTTACTTGCACAAAATCTTGAAGGCTATTACCGAGTATTTGAATGAACAATTAAAACTTGAAAATCGATCTTTTTACACGGCGCTTACGGGAGGGCTGGAAGAATTGATCTTTAAATCGAAAATTAACATACTTAGATCAAAGATAGAGAAAAAATAAAAAGTACTACGGATTCGCAAATAATTCAGGTATTGATGCATCATGAAAAAAGGTGAAGTCTCCGGAATAATGTTTAATGGAACCAAGGTCAAAGTGCGCGATACCGGGCCAAATGACGTTTCCTAACCGAATTATCGTGAAAATGAAGTCAAATCCGCACTAAACATATCAACTATTTACAAATAATAGTTTTAATTTGTTTACGACAATTTCGAAGGATTCTCGATTATTTTTTATATTATTATTGAGGCAGACAAAGTGATGCGTATGATTATTTTTTAATGTCATAAAGACTCTGAGATTTATGACTCCGGCGTACCGACAGAACTATCTTAAAATTCGATATGTTGAAGAAAAAAAAAGGGTTAGTTTTTCCGATCGGAAATCGAATCTGCAAATTCTGGAAACAGAAAAGCTTCGAAACGGGTGTTTTCTGTGATGGAATATGCGACTTGAGAACGATAGTGAATATTAAAATTCAATATCTTGAAGAGAAAAAAAATTGGCATCTTCCAATCCACCAGAATTCGTAAAATGGCGAATTATGTTACTTCGAGAAAGATCTCGCGCCTGAAAAGAAAGATCACAGGTCATAGCGGTCAGAAACCCAAGAAATCCCACCGGTTTTGGAATTAATTAAAAATATGAGATTCAATCTTGTCCGGATTAACCACAAGCAGAGGCGGATTCGCTTTCTCTGGGAATATATTCGCGCCTCTTTCGGACCCTTCGAGTTTAACTTGCTGCGGCCTGAAAGCTTCGCTAAAGAATCCATGTATAAGGTTACTATAGTACACTATAGTGCTATACGGAACGACTGCCCCTCATTTTCGATACGCACCACCTGGCATTCAATTACACTGGACGTTGGGATGACCCACTCTCAGCTTATACGTAGTAGTGTTAGTAGTAGTAGCATTGTAAGTATTGTAAGTATAGTGGCGCTGTAGTCGACAGCCCGTCGCTCGCCCTCGCGTCCATTATGTTTTGTACTACACTACATCGTATAGTATACTTCTTCATGGATTATATCTATACTATAGTAAGTGAACTGCGGTTCGAAATGCTTGCCCTCGCACTGTATTCCGCGTAAGCCAACCTGAACGAATTTTAATTCCAAAGAAACCTTCGTGTGACTCTATTCAGACCCACAAACGTCCCATGGTTGAACAAGTCCTAAGAACTGCACGGAATCGTGCAGGAGAGAGGGATAAGGTAAACGGCCCAGTTTCTGACATCTTTAGAACCGCGGCTTCGGATTTATTTATTTATTTATTTATTCATTCATTTATTCATTCATTCATTCATTCATTCATTTATTTATTTATTCATTCATTTATTCATTCATTCATTCATTCATTCATTCATTCATTTATTTATTTATTCATTCATTCATTTATTTATTTATTTATTTATAAATGGGTCGAATTCCAGTTTCGAGACACTAGGACAGTCCCTAGTGCTTATACATTGATAATGGACATCGGTGGCAGTAGTACACACATTACAAAATTAAAAAAAAATTTTATTTATTAAAAAATAAATAAATAAAAAATAGTGAAATAGTGAAAAAATAAATAAAAAATTTTATTTATTTTTTTCACTATTTCAGGCAAAGCATCAGAAGGAGTAAAGATTTTGGATTGGATTTCAATACCAAAACCAGGATTTGAATGCAGAAGGCACACACCAAATTTCATTGCGATCCATAGATTTTTTCAGAAGTTATTGCACTTTCGGACACAGACAGACGGACGAACGGACGGACGGACCGGCCGACCGACAGACAGACAGACAGACAGACGGAGGGACCGACAGACAGACAGACAGACAGACGAACCGACCGACAGACAGACAGACGGACGGACGGACGGACGGACGGACGAACGGACCGACCGACCGACCGACCGACCGACCGACCGACCGACCGACCGACCGACCGACCGACCGACCGACCGACCGACCGACCGACCGACCGACCGACCGACCGACCGACCGACCGACCGACCGACCGACCGACCGACCGACCGACCGACCGACCGACCGACCGACCGACAGACAGACAGACAGACAGACAGACAGACAGACAGACAGACAGAAATTAGTGGATGTGTTTCTTGTAATCTAGGACACTCAAAACATGTATTTCCATCAAAATCCAAGAGGCGAATTTTTTTTTATTGCAATACTTTCTCTTTTATATACTTCGTATGTGATGACAAAGTAAAAAATGATCATGCGCGATATATTTCAAGATGTTGAATGAACAGTTAACCAGGTACATAAACTTTGGTACAGGCTATCTCGACAAGAGATGACCGATCGCTGCTTTGTATCTGGCAAGGGAAAGTACAAAGATATTTGCTCTAGCTAGGAATTTTCTATTATTTACGAACGAGTTATAATATGAAACTGAAAAAAAATTCCTTTGACGTGTACATTGAGGCCTTCTGAATGAGATTCACCTGATTTCGAAGTTAAATCATTAAGAAATAATAATTAAATTATTGTTTTAATTATGCTCGTCTACTACCGGGGTTATTGACACTGTTGAATCTTCCATGTCGCAGTTTCTGACACCGGCGCGGACCCAGTTTCTGACATGTATGTCGCAGTTTGTGACACCAACCAGCCCCCAGTTTCTGACGCTTCGACATAGGTTATACATGCAGTGTCAGAAACTGCAACATAACCGGAATTAGGTGATGCACTTACTGACTCCGAGAATTTATGGGGAGAACACACCTTTGCATGAACATTTACGTATTAGATCTATAGTGTGGTTTATTCTGAAGGTATTCATATCACTTTTATAGTATTTAATACTTACTTAAGGGTATAAATTCAAAATTCCGCATGTGCTTGAGCTAGTTACTTCCGACTACGAATGTCGCTCGGAAGTCATTAAAACGTCAGTCGCAACTCTCACTATTAAATATCCATATGAAATATTCCATAAAAACATTTGTATTTCGGTAATATTCGGCAGTAAAAAAACTCTCTTCAATTTGCCTCTAATTTTTATTTTTCTGACGAAAACTATATTTACCACAGATATAAATGTACCGTCGGTGTCAGAAACTGCGACAGTATCAGGAATGCCGTTTACCTTACACGATTTTCTATGTAAGGCAAACGGCCCAGTTTCTGACACCGAAAATACATTTATTTTCGTATTTCTAATTTATTACTAATATATATTTTTTATTTCTGAATTAGTTAGAAAATTCTTACAAAATCATGTTTCCAGAAAAATCGAATAATTTATCGACAAATTAATTGATCGATCGAATTTGTGAAACATTTTTTGGCGCTAATTTATTACCAATTTTTCGTTATCAGTATATCGTACATATTGTCCATATTAATCACGAGCGTTTTAAAAATCGAATCCACTGTAATTTATATCAGCTTCTTATTTAAATCTGTTCAAAATCGTTTTTTTCAAATTCTGCCACATGATTAAATTGTCTGTACCGACGGTAAGTACATACTGTCCTAATTTATAATATGACCAAACAGCTGAAGCATCAAGTGATAAATATATTAATTATTCCCAACCGAAATATCGTATTTCCGCAAGTAATTAATCGTTCTAAGATATCATTGACAATTAATCACTGCGTTATTTTAATGCGAGCAATATACTTCTCTATGTCGGCGAAATTCCCTTTCATCTTTGCGACCATTATATCTCTCCCTCGGCTTGGTACTTAAATATGTACGAATCCGCTAGAGGGCGCTGCGCGCGTGAGGATAAAGCGTAACCCGAAGAGAGTAAACAAACGGATAATAAAAAGAAAAACAAACAAGGGACTCGATTAGTCGTAGTTACAAAGACATGCGGTTCGAAACTGATGGCGCTTAGGTAGCGTAGGGGAAGGGAAAAAGCTTCTAAAGTGTCATCCATTTAGGCACTTGTCTCTCTGTGTAGACGGCGTTATCACTGTGAGATTGAGTGGCCCACATTTTATCTCTCTTGCATTTGTAAATATGCTGTGTCAATTAAGCCTAAATTAGTTGAGCGGCGTATCTCTTTTCGACGCTATACCCTCTTTTTTTTTTTTTCTTTTCTTTTTTGTGTCATTTCACTCGAAATCACTTTTTTTTTTGCGCAGCTTCCTCAGAACGCCGAAGCTCTTCACACATACACTAAGTGACAACGGAAAATGTGATTCGGTCGGAATTTAAAAACTTTGCGACAAAAAAAAAACAAAATTGTAATGCAAAGCTTAGAATATTAATTCTGTGTAACAGCAATAATGACGAAAAATTATTAATATTTTAGATACACAATGTTTAATCAACTCAATGGACAACTTTTTTTTAAAATGTGAAATGTATTTTATTTTTTAGAATACGATTTTTTAATTTTTTTTATTTTTTAAACAATTCTGCAAATTCATGTTTTCGAGTGGAATTTTTGTATGGAAACACATTTAGAAATGTCGATTTCTAATTTATCACTAGTAATGCATTTTTTTTTTTAATTTCTTAATTAGTTAGAAAATTCTTTAAATAATCATATTTTCAAGAAACAAAATGAAGAAATTCATCGACAAATTAATTTGCGTGTCGAATTTGTGAAATGTTTTTTTCACTAATTTATTAACTTTCCGTTAATATTAAAAATTAAGTTAATTACATTAATTAAATAAAAAATGTATTAATTTTCCGTTAATATTAAAAATTAAATTAATTAAATTAAAAATGTATTAACTTTCTGTTAATATTAAAAATTAAATTAATTAAATTAAAAAATTATTAATTTTCCGTTAATATAAAAAATTTAAACAATTAAATTAAAAAATTTCTTAATTTTCCGTTAATATTAACAATTAAATTTATTAAATTTAAAAATTTCTGAATTTTCCGTTAATATTAAAAATTAAATTTATTAAATTAAAAAATTTCTTAATTTTCCGTTAATATTAACAATTAAATTTATTAAATTAAAAAATTTCTTAATTTTCCGTTAATATTAAAAATTAAATTTATTAAATTTCAAAAATTTCTGAATTTTCCGTTAATATTAAAAATTAAATTTATTAAATTAAACATTTATTAATTTTCCTGTTTTTTTTTTTTTTGCAAAATTCTGGATTTCTGATGGAATGAAACTTTTGGCTGGGAATGTATGTGTAAGAACCTTAAAGCATCCTTAAGACGAGGATCTTTTTCGGGGGGTTTGAGTGAGAAAAAAAATATTCGTTAACTGACAAGTCGATGAAGAGGGTTAGACGTGGCTCATCCAAGATGGTCAAAAAGGGCGCGAAGCGACGAGAGATGGATCTTCTCTGGTTGGTGAGCCGCGAGAAGAGCCCCAAAATCTTCCTAACGAGATCTTCCAGCAGCAATGAGCTGCTGCCTCTCGAGTTCGCGATGGACGAACCGTTGACTGACCCAGAAGGGATAGGAACGACGAGATACACCCATAGTCTTGGGCATATAACCACGGCAGAGCAGACAACGCGTTGTTAGCTTCACGAGAACGATCGCGTGCTCAGAACTATCGACTTTAATTAAGTCTCAGACGAAGCTCTTCACTCTCGAGCAAAGAGTTGGTCTCATTTTTTCGTTGGGCCTCTTTTCAATTAAAAGTTTGGTCAAGAGTTAAGCTCCCGTTTGCCGGAATTTTTTTTAACTAACCGAATCACCAAAATTCAGACAAAAGAACTAAAAATATTATCACAATATATTTTTCTATGGTTTATTTTTTTTTATAAAAAAATATGTTTACATTTTATTTTACTTTTCAATTAAATGTTTTGTTAAAAATTAAGTTCCTATTTGCAGGAATTTATTAGAAGAAGTAAAAATATATTCACAATATATTAAAAATATATTCGCAATATATTTTTCTGTGGTTTATTTTTTTTTATAAAAAAATATGTTTACATTTTATTTCACTTTTCAATTAAACGTTTTGTTAAAAATATATTCACAATATATTAAAAATATATTCGCAATATATTTTTCTGTGGTTTATTTTTTTTATAAAAAAATATGTTTACATTTTACTTCACTTTTCAATTAAACGTTTTGTTAAAAATTAAGTTTCTATTTGCAGGAATTTTTGTAACTAACCGAATCAGCAAAATTCAGACAAAAGAACTAAAAATATTATCACAATATATTTTTCTATGGTTTATTTTTTTTATAAAAAAATATATGTACATTTTATTTTACTTTTCAATTAAACGTTTTGTTAAAAATTAAGTTCCTATTTGCAGGAATTTATTAGAAGAAGTAAAAATATATTCACAATATATTAAAAATATATTCGCAATATATATTCGCAATATATTTTTCTGTGGTTTATTTTTTTTTATAAAAAAATATGTTTACATTTTATTTCACTTTTCAATTAAACGTTTTGTTAAAAATATATTCACAATATATTAAAAATATATTCGCAATATATTTTTCTGTGGTTTATTTTTTTAATAAAAAAATATGTTTACATTTTACTTCACTTTTCAATTAAACGTTTTGTTAAAAATTAAGTTTCTATTTGCAGGAATTTTTGTAACTAACCGAATCAGCAAAATTCAGACAAAAGAACTAAAAATAAATTCACAATATATTAAAAATATATTCGTAATATATTTTTCTGTGGTTTATTTTTTTTATAAAAAAAAATATGTTTACATTTTATTTCACTTTTCAATTAAACGTTTTGTTAAAAATATATTCACAATATATTAAAAATACATTCGTAATATATTTTTCTGTGGTTTATTTTTTTTATAAAAAAATATGTTTACATTTTATTTCACTTTTCAATGAAACGTTTTGTTAAAGATTAAGTTTCTATTTGCAGGAATTTTTGTAACTAACCGAATCAGCAAAAATCAGACAGCAGAACTAAAAATATATTCACAATATATTAAAAATATATTCGCAATATATTTTTCTGTGGTTTATTTTTTTTATAAAAAAAATATGTTTACATTTTATTTCACTTTTCAATTAAACGTTTTGTTAAAAATATATTCACAATATATTAAAAATATATTCGCAATATATTTTTCTGTGGTTTATTTTTTTTATAAAAAAAATATGTTTACATTTTATTTCACTTTTCAATTGAACGTTTTGTTAAAAATTAAGTTCCCATTTGCAGGATTATTTGTAACTTAAAAATATATTTACAATAATTGATATTACTTCATTTTTAAATTTACTTAAAAAAGTCTTAAAAGCAAGTTCTCCTTTCAATTTATGAAAAAATAATTACTGAAATGTATTAATTTGTTACCTAGAATGATATTGTGAGCAGCAATAGTTTTTCTTGGAAAAAAAAAAAAAAAAAAAAAAAAAAATCGGAATAAATTTTTGCTGTGACTAAAGCAGGAATCACGCAGGAAAACTCAGTAGCTAAAGTTCAGCGCGAATTATAGAGAATTATTGTGCACGTGCGGAGGGATAAACGCACTCGTCGTATGTACGCGCAGAGATAATCCTATTGGCCACGCGCCTCGTGCTCTCTCTGTCTTCTTCTTCTCAGTTCTTCTGCAACTAGCGTATAAAACGAGAGTCTACTACGTGACTGCATCCATCCAGCTCAGAGGTTCTAATAAGTAGGGGTCAGCGTGAAACCGTGAAACGCGTGAAAAGGCAGCAAATGATCGCTCATTTATAAGTACATCTGCTAGTCTCCTGGTGTGTGCATCACTCATTTCCTGCTGTTTGACCCCAAAACAGAGGGTCGTATGCATCATATGGGGCTTCATGCTTCGTTGAGATCATTCCATTCACTTATTCACGTATTCTACGTATTTAGGGGAAGAAAATTTCTGGCATGGGTATTAAAACGCTTCGAATCTATCGTTACGGTATATTTCTCAATCTGTCAGCGAAATAAATAAATACGTTCTACTTGCTACAAACGCTCTGTTTATCAATAAATATCAGACCTTCAACTTCTACAATTTTATTGACGCAATAAAAAAAAGCTATATTTATACTTTTTTTAAGGGGATGCTGGAGAAGATTTATTTATCGACTTTGGTCGGTAAGTTTCTCGATTATGACACATTACGACACTTTGGCAAAAGATACTGAATCTCCTGAAATTCAATATGGCCGCACACGATATGGCACAGACCTTTGCTGTTAGATATAATTGTTTCTGGAAATTAGATATGTAAAATCAGACCGGACGTGAATTCTGTGATGATTGCTGAATATTCCAAAACCATCAGAATGTTAACTACACAAGTCAAATCCATATATAGTGTATACTACGTTCGCGTTGCAAAGGCTCGGAGCTTTTCCAAAAGTAAATAGACTACGTCGGCGCCACCTGTGCCCTAATGGGGAAACTTCATTCACGCTCTTCTCGACCTACTCTAATCGCGAACAAACTGCGTAAACGTACTTTACAAACTACTTGCGCTTCATTTGTGCTATCGCCAATCCAACAGTCTTAAAAAATGCGAAGAACCTCATAAAATCGGCGCCCACGCTCTTCTTTTGAATGTGATGTCTAGAAATGTTTATATAGGACGAAATAGGTGGTGTTGACAGTTCAAGCGGCCATATTGGTTTTCGGTAGGTTTACAAAATTACGATTTTCTTTATTTTTCAAGTGTTTTCATCCAAAATTCGAGCGGACGCCGATGCGCCTATATTTATATTATAATCCGATGCAATTTGAAACATATTTGTAATATATTAACAACGTAGTTTGTACACTACGAAATCGAAGCTTTTTACCGACCAAAGTCGGTAAAAAAATCTACTCCAACATCCCCTTAATGCGCTGTGCCTTCAGCATCACTTTTAATTTGTCATATAGTGAGTCCTGTACGGCGACTCAACCACGCGTGGTGCGTTATGCGTTAAACTACGTTTATCAACTAATAATAAATGTAAACATTACGAAATTAAATATTTTTATTACACAACCAAATAAAAATTGTGAAATCTCGACTCATCCATATATTTTCAATAAAATTTATTGTTTATTGTTTTAAAAAAGTATATTTTTTTCAATAACACTATTCAATCATCCAGTACAAATCTCCAATCCCTGAGGCGGTGAATACCGCCCTAAAATGGAGGAAATAATAACTTTTTTTTTTTGGTGCGTCATTATATAAATAATAATAGCCATGACGTAACACTTTAATTTTCAATTTTACTTTAATTTTTAATTTCACTTTAATTTTTAATTTTACTTTAATTTTTAATTTCACTTTAATTTTTAATTTTACTTTAATTTTTAATTTTACTTTAATTTTTAATTTTACTTTAATTTTTAATTTTACTTTAATTTTTAATTTTACTTTAATTTTTAATTTCACTTTAATTTTTAATTTCACTTTAATTTTTAATTTTGCTTTAATTTTATTATTAAAGTACATTAATTCAACGTAGTTTGCAAACTACGGAACCGAAGCTTTTTACCGACCAAAGTCGGTAAGTAAATTATGACACAGATGGCGCCGACGTACTCAGTTTACTTTTGGCAAAAGATACTGAATCTCCTGAAATTCAATATGGCCGCACACGATATGGCACAGACCTTTGCTGTTAGATATAATTGTTTCTGGAAATTAGATATGTAAAATCAGACCGTTCTAAGTTCTTTAGAAAAATGGTTCAAAATATTAAGCGAAACGAGTATTAAAATAATGGAAAATTTCTTATCTTTTATGTTATCTAATGAAAACTTTCGCTGTCTCTGCAAAATACAAAAATATGTGGAAATTGCAGAGATTAAAAAAACCATGGATTTTCAGGAAAAAAATCCATAGATTTTCAAAAGAAAAATCCATACATTTTCAGAAGAAGAAATCCATAGATTTTCCGAATAAAAAATCCATAGCTTTTCAAAAGAAAAAAATCCATCGATTTTCAGAAGAAAAAAATCCATAGAATTTCAACAGAAAAAATCCATCGATTTGCAGGAGAAAAATTCATAGATATTCAGAAGAAAAAAATCCATAGATTTTCAGAAGAAAAAAACCATAGATTTTTCGAAGAACAAAAACCATAGAACTTCAGAAGAAAAAATCCATCGATTTCCAGGAAAAAAATCCATACATTTTCAAAAGGAAAAAATCCATACGTTTTCCGAAGAAAAAAATCCATACATTTTCCGAAGAAAAAAATCCATACATTTTCCGAAGAAAAAATCCACAGATTTCTCGAAGAAAAAAATCCGCAGATTTTCCGAATTAAAAAATCCATACATTTTCCGAAGAAAAAATCTACAGATTTTTCGAAGAAAAAATCCACAGATTTCTCGAAGAAAAATCCACAGATTTTCCGAAGAAAAAATCCACAGATTTTCCGAAGAAAAAATCCACAGATTTTCCGAAGAAAAAATCCACAGATTTTTCGAAGAAAAAATCCACAGATTTTCCGAAGAAAAAATCCATAGATTTTCCGAAGAAAAAATCCACAGATTTTCCGAAGAAAAAATCCACAGATTTTCCGAAGAAAAAATCCACAGATTTTCCGAAGAAAAAATCCACAGATTTTCCGAAGAAAAAATCCACAGATTTTCCGAAGAAAAAAATCCGCAGATTTTCCGAATTAAAAAATCCACAGATTTCCCGACGAAAAAAATCCACAGATTTCCCGAAGAAAAAATCCTCACATTTCTCGAAGAAAAAAATCCGCAGATTTTCCGAATTAAAAAATCCACAGATTTCCCGCCGAAAAAATCCAAATATCCGCAAAAAAACCCATCTCAAAACTCCATAGGCATTTTGTAAGCACGTCCTTTTATTTACAGCGTAAAGTCAATAATCAGTTTACCCGATTATATTTGTCCTCCCGACCTTATATAAACAAAAACGCTCTATCATTTAAATCAAGTCCGACAAAAAATCGTATTAATTTCTTTTTCAACTTGGCGTCCAGTCGCTACCGTGACTCTTCATTATGAATAAAATTGTGCGTTTCAAATTACCCAATACCTCCAGGTTCCGACTATACTTACAGGACAAGGAAAAAATCGTATTGAGGAAAAGGTGCACCGTATAGTCCCACAGGATTTCCCTGCTTTGTTGTGTACGTAAACGTTATAATACTATACTACACGCGTGCGCACACATATCATTCGCACAAACACACACATACACGAAGCAAACACAACGTGTACACAGAATCGTTCGCGCATGCGCCTTTAACTGTTAGCCCTAGCGAAGAAGCAATGAGCTGAGCTTCGTCGTCGTAGCTCTCGGCGCATCCCGTCGAAGGTAATCGCGACGTTAGTCAATCCAACGACGTTCCCCACCGGCCGTCGTCGACGTAGTAGTTGAGAATCAGCAGCATTTGCTTCAGTGCTGCGAACACCGCGGTTCGTGTAGGTACGTTCGGAGCTCCACGCCCGACGTTTTACATTTCGTTTCCTATATAAAACAACAACTGTTCGGTGCCCTCATGAATTCGTGGTCGCGCGGTATCATTTTAACGTATAACAAAAAAAAGTGTGCCACTGTCCTAGTTTCCATCGAGTAGGCCAGACAAGGTCAAGTATCGTATATATATATCGTGAATATATATATATATATATAAATACGTGAGTTTGAATAAACACTGGAAGGGATAATCAGTAATTAGGAAGAAATTTAGTCGTTCAATAACCGCTAAAATACTGAACGACATAAAAATGGATCGATCGGGAAAAATACTCGTGCGAAAAGTCATCATTGACTTTGTGTGCCTCGCTATAGGTAAGAATTACATTTATTTTATTGACGTTATTATTTTGACAGTTTTTAGACATTGTTATTATTTAGCGATTTTTAGCGTAGTTTAGATAAGTTAGTGACGTGATGGTAAATAAACACTAGAAGGGTTAATCAGTAATTAGGAAGAAATTTAGTCGTTCAATAACCGCAAAAATACTGAATGACATAAAAATTGACAGTTTTTAGACATTGTTATTATTTAACGATTTTTAGCGTAGTTTAGATAAGTTAGTGACGTGAGTGTAAATAAACACTAGAAGGGTTAATCAGTAATTAGGAAGAAATTTAGTCGTTCAATAACCGCAAAAATACTGAATGACATAAAAATTGACAGTTTTTAGACATTGTTATTATTTAGCGATTTTTAGCGTAGTTTAGATAAGTTAGTGACGTGAGTGTAAATAAACACTAGAAGGGTTAATCAGTAATTAGCAAGAAATTTAGTCGTTCAATAACCGCAAAAATACTGAATGACATAAAAATTGACAGTTTTTAGACATTGTTATTATTTAGCGATTTTTAGCGTAGTTTAGATAAGTTAGTGACGTGAGTGTAAATAAACACTAGAAGGGTTAATCAGTAATTAGGAAGAAATTTAGTCGTTCAATAACCGCAAAAATACTGAATGACATAAAAATTGACAGTTTTTAGACATTGTTATTATTTAGCGATTTTTAGCGTAGTTTAGATAAGTTAGTGACGCGAGTGTAAATAAACACTAGAAGGGTTAATCAGTAATTAGGAAGAGATTTAGTCGTTCAATAACCGCAAAAATACTGAATGACATAAAAATTGACAGTTTTTAGACATTGTTATTATTTAGCGATTTTTAGCGTAGTTTAGATAAGTTAGTGACGTGAGTGTAAATAAACACTAGAAGGGTTAATCAGTAATTAGGAAGAAATTTAGTCGTTCAATAACCGCAAAAATACTGAATGACATAAAAATTGACAGTTTTTAGACATTGTTATTATTTAGCGATTTTTAGCGTAGTTTAGATAAGTTAGTGACGTGAGTGTAAATAAACACTAGAAGGGTTAATCAGTAATTAGGAAGAAATTTAGTCGTTCAATAACCGCAAAAATACTGAATGACATAAAAATTGACAGCTTTTAGACATTGTTATTATTTAGCGATTTTTAGCGTAGTTTAGATAAGTTAGTGACGTGAGTGTAAATAAACACTAGAAGGGTTAATCAGTAATTAGGAAAAAATTTAGTCGTTCAATAACCGCAAAAATACTGAATGACATAAAAATTGACAGTTTTTAGACATTGTTATTATTTAGCTATTTTTAGCGTAGTTTAGATAAGTTAGTGACGTGAGGGTAAATAAACACTAGAAGGGTTAATCAGTAATTAGGAAGAAATTTAGTCGTTCAATAACCGCAAAAATACTGAATGACATAAAAATTAACAGTTTTTAGACATTGTTATTATTTAGCGATTTTTAGCGTAGTTTAGATAAGTTAGTGACGTGAGGGTAAATAAACACTAGAAGGGTTAATCAGTAATTAGGAAGAGATTTAGTCGTTCAATAACCGCAAAAATACTGAATGACATAAAAATTGACAGTTTTTAGACATTGTTATTATTTAGCGATTTTTAGCGTAGTTTAGATAAGTTAGTGACGTGAGGGTAAATAAACACTAGACGGGTTAATCAGTAATTAGGAAGAAATTTAGTCGTTCAATAACCGCAAAAATACTGAATGACATAAAAATTGACAGTTTTTAGACATTGTTATTATTTAGCGATTTTTAGCGTAGTTTAGATAAGTTAGTGACGTGAGTGTAAATAAACACTAGAAGGGTTAATCAGTAATTAGGAAGAAATTTAGTCGTTCAATAACCGCAAAAATACTGAATGACATAAAAATTGACAGTTTTTAGACATTGTTATTATTTAGCGATTTTTAGCGTAGTTTAGATAAGTTAGTGACGTGAGTGTAAATAAACACTAGAAGGGTTAATCAGTAATTAGGAAGAAATTTAGTCGTTCAATAACCGCAAAAATACTGAATGACATAAAAATTGACAGTTTTTAGACATTGTTATTATTTAGCGATTTTTAGCGTAGTTTAGATAAGTTAGTGACGTGAGTTTAAATAAACACTGGAAGGGTTAATCGATAATTAGAAAGAGATTTAGTCGTTCAATAACCACAAAAATACTGAATTACATAAAAATAAATCGATCGGGATAAATACGCGTGCGAAAAGTCACCATAGACTTTGTTTGCCTCGCTATAGGTAAGAGTTACATTTATTATTGTATTGTTATTATTTAGACAGTTATCGGTATGCGATTTTTAGCATAGTTTAGATAAGTAAGTGACGAAGTTTAATTGGACTATCGAATAGAGCTTCTCGCGAGGGGAACGCGGGTTAGGTTCGACGACCACGAGGCCGACTGTCAGATTGACAAATCGAACCTCGCGCTTCTTACGAGCGAGTAAACTCGATTTTGCTCTTGTTATTATTGTACCACCGATGAGACACTGTGATTTACGCACGTTCTTCGTGAATTCGATTCACGGAACGATTTAAGCGCTAAACACCCACGCTTATACTTATTGACATGTTAGCGATTATTTATGTATTATCGAAATGTATGAGATACTGTAGTACTTCGGTATTTTAAGGTAGTTCTGTCGTGACGACAATCCAAACTCATACGCATGAATTTTTGACATGTTGTAATTTAGCTATTCAATTTTACTTGCACAAAATCTTGAAGGCTATTACCGAGTATTTGAATGAACAATTAAAACTTGAAAATCGATCTTTTTACACGGCGCTCACGGGAGGGCTGGAAAAATTGATCTTTAAATCGAAAATTAACATACTTAGACCAAAGATAGAGAAAAAATAAAAAGTACTACGGATTCGCAAATCATTCAGGAATTGATGCATCATGAAAAAAGGTGAAGTCTCCGGAATAATGTTTAATTGAACCAAGGTCAAAGTGCACGATACCGGGCCAAATGACGTTTCCTAACCTAATTATCGTAAAAATGAAGTCAAATCCGCACTAAACATATCAACTATTTACAAATAATCGTTTTTATTTGATTACGACAATTTCGAAGGATTCTCGATTATTTTTGATATTATTATTGAGGCAGTCAAAGTGATGCGTATGATTATTTTTTAATGTCGTATAGACTCTGAGATTTATGACTCCGGCGTACCGACAGAACTACCTTAAAAGAAGTATGGAATGAGAGTTGGAGAGAATAGAGGAATGAGTGGGAAAGCGTGAGAGGGAGATGACGCAGATGTAAGGTTTAGAATTAAGAATACAAAAGAGATCATAAGAAATGTTAACGTTATACGAGATTTTATAAGCTTTGTAAAAAACTTTTAAAAAGTTATGCAAATAAAACTATCTACATACTTTTTTTTCTGAGAATTGGTCATACGATCAATTATTTGTTTTTGGAAAAGGCACGATTTTTTTCACACGATTAAATTCGATAGTAACACATGTGCCTCGGAATATAGTGATGATTGTACAAATTCTTAAAGTATGTTGAGTTTAATTACTTTGATAAATTGAAAATTATTAACATTAATCATGCATTTTTGGAGCACGCATAAAAATGTGACATTTGTTTCGCTCCATTAACTTCAAAATTGGCGTTAGAATATTTCAACAAATCCACAGAATCTTTATTTTGAGTTTAATAATTTTGAAGAACGAAGAAAGATTTTTTTTCGTCAAAAAATGGTTGAAGGAAAATGTGCATTTTTGAGATTGTGTACTAAGATTAATCATTCGTTTTTTTTAGCATGCGTAATGAAAATATTTAATTTTAGTACTGTGATAATTTAAAAAAATCTTAAAAAATCAGAATTTTGTACAATAATAATGCAAAAAAGTTGTATAATAAAAGTGGATAGAAAGATTGTTTTTTGTAAAATAGATTGCTTGTTTTTTGTAAATATATATGATTATGTTACAAAAATCTATTAATTACGTACCGCCATTAAAAAAAAAAAAAATTTAGTAGCGCCTTAAGAGTGTAAATTTTCAACACAAAGTCCTAATAATATTAAAAATCCGTTCAAAACAAAATTTTTGTTTCCGAATGTACATCTAAACCATTCTTAATATTTTCAAGACCGCATCAACAATAATATGATGATAAAATTATGAAATTCACATTAGAAAACAAGCTCGAGGTCAATACGGATAAATCAAAGATATTAATTTTCAAAAAAGCCGGTAGAAACAAAACAGAACGAAAAATCAAGTACAACGGGCTTCCCCTGGAAATAGTTAAATCATATAAATATTTAGGAGTAACGTTTTCTACATCAGGCCTTGATCAAACAGCTATCGATTTGGCGATTTCAAAAGCAAAAGGTAGCGTTGGGGAATATTTGGTCGCCCATGTTTGCCACAAAATTGGAAAACTGGAAATCACGAATTACTCTTTTTGAAGCAGTAGTTACATCCACCCTACTCTATGGTTCGGGTATTTGGGGATTGCGGCATATGGATCAATTGGACAAAATTCAATCCACATTTTTTAAACAACTACTCAATCTCTCGAGATGCACTCCTGGTTACATGGTCAGAATCGAAACTGGGTCCAGGGGAGGCCCCCTGGAAATAGTTAAATCATATAAATATTTAGGAGTAACGTTTTCTACATCAGGCTTTGATCAAACAGCTGTCGATTTCACGATTTCAAAAGCAAAGGTAGCGTTGGGGAATATTTGGTCGGCCATGTTTGCCACAAAATTGGAAAACTGGAAATCACGAATTACTCTTTTTGAAGCAGTAGTTACATCCACCCTACTCTATGCTTCGGGTATTTGGGGATTGCGGCATATGGATCAATTGGACAAAATTCAATCCACATTTTTTAAACAACTACTCAATCTCTCGAGATGCACTCCTGGTTACATGGTCAGAATCGAAACTGGGTCCAGGGGAGGCCCCCTGGAAATAGTTAAATCATATAAATATTTAGGAGTAACGTTTTCTACATCAGGCTTTGATCAAACAGCTGTCGATTTGACGATTTCAAAAGCAAAGGTAGCGTTGGGGAATATTTGGTTGCCCATGATTGCCACAAAATTGGAAAACTGGAAATCACGAATTACTCTTTTTGAAGCAGTAGTTACATCCACCCTACTCTATGGTTCGGGTATTTGGGGATTGCAGCATATGGATCAATTGGACAAAATTCAATCCACATTTTTTAAACAACTACTCAATCTCTCGAGATGCACTCCTGGTTACATGGTCAGAATCGAAACTGGGTCCAGGGGAAGCCCCCTGGAAATAGTTAAATCATATAAATATTTAGGAGTAACGTTTTCTACATCAGGCCTTGATCAAACAGCTGTCGATTTGACGATTTCAAAAGCAAAGGTAGCGTTGGGGAATATTTGGTTGCCCATGATTGCCACAAAATTGGAAAAATGGAAATCACGAATTACTCTTTTTGAAGCAGTAGTTACATCCACCCTACTCTATGGTTCGGGTATTTGGGGATTGCAGCATATGGATCAATTGGACAAAATTCAATCCACATTTTTTAAACAACTACTCAATCTCTCGAGATGCACTCCTGGTTACATGGTCAGAATCGAAACTGGGTCCAGGGGAAGCCCCCTGGAAATAGTTAAATCATATAAATATTTAGGAGTAACGTTTTCTACATCAGGCCTTGATCAAACAGCTGTCGATTTGGCGATTTCAAAAGCAAAGGTAGCGTTGGGGAATATTTGGTCGCCTATGATTGCCACAAAATTGGAAAACTGGAAATAAAGAATTACTCTCTGAAGCAGTAGTTACATCCACCCTACTCTATGGTTCGGGTATTTGGGGATTGCGGCATATGGATCAATTGGACAAAATTTAATCCACATTTTTTAAACAACTACTCAATCTCCCGAGATGGACTCCCGAGATGGACTCCATGGTCAGAATCGAAACTGGGTCCTCTACACTAGACAGACTAATAGTCAAACGAGCCGTCAATTTTTGGATTAAATTATTAAGGATGAGCCCTGACCGGTATCCCCGACTATGCCTAGACTCTTTAGACTCGACGCTTCGCACGGCAATGACCTGAAACGAAATTGGTACACATCTCTCAAATCGATCCTCGTCAAATATAATTTTGCCCATGTCATCGACAACCCCGACGCTAAGATTTTAGAAAATGCCCTAGAACCGCTCCAAAGGAACATAATAAATGATAGTTTTAGATCTGATATATTACGAATACAGGCTCCGACTTACGCTCCAACGTATAAATACATTAAGCAAACCGACGAACTAAAATGCGAGCAATATTTATTAGAAATGCAACGCTTAAACTTTGTTAGAGCTGTCGCCCAATGCAGATTGTCCGGTAGAAATACACTCGTCTTTAAAATTAAGAACATTCCTATAAAATCAAAGAAGACGAAATATGCCTAATCTGGAATCAAAATGTAAACGAAACCATGAAACATTTTCTATGTGAATGTCCGACGTATGCCCCGTACAGAAACCAATTTATTAGAGGTGCTTCAAATTAGGAACAGCGATGCATCACGAAAGTTATTCTTATATATTAAAGCAAGCTGTATTTTGCGCGCGTTCCCACTAAACGAATAATATTATCGTCTCACTACATGTACATACCTTTGTAATAGGCAGTTGCCTGCGATACAAAATAAATATTCTTCTTCTTCTTCTAAAATTATGAAATTCATAAAAATTACAAAACGCAAAATTATTTTCGTCTTTTAAAAATAATAAATAATGGTTTTAAGTAATCTTCACAGTAATTACGTCCGTCCACAAAATAAAAAAATATGCTTTGGGAGAGTAAATTTTAAAAACCCCTATAATAATGAAAGTCTGATGAATCGATTGTTCCGTCGATTAATGGCGAGTCTGGTCGCTTCATTGTGTCCTGGGTGTAGGGAGCGAGCAATTAATGAACGTATGGAACGTCATGTATATAGGTAGGCATAGAGTTTAACCGCAGGGCGGAGTTTATTGCATCCCGGAGGCTTCGATATCCTCCTGCTGCTCTCCCTTCACCATCGATAAATAGACGACCCATCATCACGAGGAATTAATGTCGCGGACTATAGGCACGACACACCATAGTGTTTGTATATCAGTTATACTTAGAGATGTGAGCGATAAATATGATCGGTAATTTTACCGTATTTTAACCTTAAAAAAACAGTACGTGACCGCTTTAAAAATTACCACATTGGTAATAAAATCATATGGCCTCATCGTGATTTAAAATTTTGTCGGTGAATTTACGAAAAAATGTTATGGTAATTTTTAGCAAAAAATTTGTTACTGATAATTTCACAACTATATAGACGAAATTTACCATTTTTTACGGTAAATTTATCAACAAAATTTTGTGACCGGTCAGAATTTACGAACAATTTTCTTGACCGTATTTTAACAACACAAAGTTTGTAGAAAAATAGTGATGGTAAAATACGGTGAAAGTACCGTATTTCTACGGTCATTTTACCGAAAATACGGTACTTTCACCATCATTCTTTTTTCTACAAAATTTGTGTTGTGAAAATACGGTCACGAAAATTGTTCGTAAATTTGATTGGTCACAAATTTTGTTAGTAATTTAACCGTAAAAAATGGTAAACTTCGTCCATATAGTTGTGAAATTACCGGTAACAAATTTTTTGGTAAAATTACCGTAAATTTTTTTCGTAAATTCACCGTATCTTGACGAGATTTTAATTCACGATGAGACCATATGATTTTATTATCAATGTGGTAATTTTTGAAGCTGTCACGTATCGTTTTTTTACGGTAAAAATACGGTAAAATTACCGACAATATTTACCGCTCGCATCTCTAACGACATACCATAGTGTTTGTATATCAGTTATACTACTACAGCGAAAACGACAGCGATAGAGGTCTATGAACCAATTTACGCGCTCTTTTATACACACAAAACAAAACAGAGGTCGCGACGTTTGTGAGCCTGTTATAGACACGTTTTGCCGCCTCGCGTCGCTTTTACTTATTCAATCTTCGGTCACTCACGTATAGTGAGGCTAGTATCGCTTGCAGTGCGAGTTCTTCGTTGTCCAGTGTTGGACTAATAACCGGGTTCTTTCAAACTTCGTTAGAACCGGCCATAACTGGTCTTCGAAAGCCGGTGGCTATACCCTTCAGCCTTTTTATAGCTATATATGTCTATAAGCCTCAAAGCATTATATTCGTGCTCCCCAAAAACCGGTGTTCATCTTTATTCCACTACATATAGAGAGGAAAAAAATGGTATTGAATAGAATCTTAAAGGGAGAGTCAGGTAAAAATCAATGTTATTTATCGATTATATCACTTCTTTGGTGGCTTGTCAAAAAAATATTTCTCCTTAAACACAGCATTTTCTTGCTGTTATTTTTTTAAATACTGTCCGCAATTTTTATTACCGTCCGTAATTTTATTTAAAAATCAGTAGGCTAAATATTTTGAAATAATTTCCTATTTCTTTTAGATGATGAAGGTATAATTTAATTAATAAATAATTTGTTAAAATCTACATTCAAGTCTATGGAATTTTCGCAATTTCGTCTGGATTAAAAATATATATATAAAAACAAAAAAAGATTGTAGGTTACTTTGCCAAAAGTGTTTTTATCGCCTTATACAAAATATGTTTCTTCTGCGAGTCAAAAGTACATATTTTTCATGTTATAACAATTTAATTAATTTAATTTAAATTATAATAATTTAATTTGAATCTCTTTTTTTACCTCCAATTATCGGATATACAATTTAATCTGTTATATTCCATTGATCTCGAATTCAATGAAATTTTGTGACGTTACCCAAATAAATATTTAGTACAATTATTTTTTTTCTTAATGCAATATTCTCATTTATTTGAATAAACTTTTTTTTCTTTTTCTTGTATATGTATAGACTGCAAACGGATGGCACAATGTCAGCGTAGGGCACAATATTTGTTGAGCGTGCGTGAAGCGGCTGCTAAAACGCTGCGGGTAATGACTATAGGAAGGGAAAAGTCGTTAAAAGAGCAATTACACGCGCGTTTCGTTGTCGCCTTCTGCTATATAATGCTTCTCACTCTCTCCTGCGTGGGGACGTCCGGAAAAAAGTTATGAACGAAAGGCCTCCTGGCTCTGTTCTTTTGGTCACATGTTGGCGATACTTCTCCAACGTCTGTTTGTGTTTTGCAGATCATTTCTTCAGCAGTAGAATTTAACTTTTTTAAACACTTTTATCCTGTGCTGTAATAATTATCATCGAAATTAAAAGCCGTCATTAACATTTTGAATGAAAGTTAATGAAAATATAATAATAACCTAAGGGGCGTATGAAAATATGTTCAACGTATTGAACAACTGCAAAAAAATATATATATTCTCAAGATTAAATTTAATATCTTTTTATGCGAATATTTAAAAAAATTTATATCTTTTTACAAAAGATAATTGTTGCAGAATAATAATCATTAATTCCATTATACTATAAGACTTTATAAAAAAAAAATTAATTGTAGATTTACAAATCCGATCATAATTAATTTAAATAGCAGCGATTATATTAATTCGTCGTTATTTGAAAAATAGTTTTGTAAAAAAGATATCCAGCCACTATTTTATTTCTTATTTTATTACGTCTTCGACTAATTACCTTGTGCAAATAAATTCTTATGATGCGAAAAGATTTAACTTTTTTTTAAGTGCTTTTCAACCATCATTTGATTTATCATAGTTTAAATTGCAGCATTTATAGTGAATCACTATTAACTCAATGAAGGTTAATAAATAATGATTAATTTTTTTTACTGTCATATACGTAAGACACTCTTGAGTCTTTTTTTTCCACTTTACGGAACTGACTGCTGCGCTATGACGTTACTATATATACCATTAAACTTTTTTCTTTTTCTTTGGCGTTCATTGAGTGTTTGCCTACTCGAGAAAGATATCGAGCACTGGTTACGCGTTTGTGTTTAGAAGAGAGTAACGAGGTCAGAGCGAGAACGCAGCCCAATCCGTTTCGCCACGTCTACGTACTAATCGAGAAACGCCAAGACCATTTAGAGAGGGCGGACTATACGCGGTGGGGAAACCGTTGGAATCGTTTATACGACTCGCCCAAGCACTTTGAGTTCGAGGTCAAGCTTCTCATTGGCGAATCTAATTTTGTATATTTTTTTATCAAAAAGGTACAAACATTAGTAATTTTATATTACTATAATAATAAGTTAAGAGAAGTAAAACAAAATATAATGTGAAGAAATACATGCTAAAATTGTTGATCTCGTGTAAAAATTCTAAAGCCGAAAAGGCAAGAAAAGCTAATAAATAAATAAATAAATAAATATTACTATATTGATATTACAAAAAGATACAAAATTCGTACACCCAAGGAGCAATTTTATTGTTATCAAATCACAAATCACCCATTCTCCATCAAACATCACCGATCAACAATCACCGATCAACAATCACCGATCAACCATTGCCGATCAACCATCACTGATCAACCATCACCGATCAACTATCACCGATCAACTATCACCGATCAACCATCACAGATCAACAATCACCGATCAACCATCACCGACCATCCATCACCGATCAACCATCACCGATCAATCATCACCGACTAACCATCACCGACCAACCATCACCGATCAATCATCACCGATCAACCATCACCGATCAACCATCACCGATCAACCATCACCAATCAACTATTACCGATCAACTATCACCGATCAACCATCACCGATCAACCATCACCGATCAACAATCACCGATCAACAATCACCGATCAACAATCACCGATCAACAATCACCGATCAACAATCACCGATCAACAATCACCGATCAACCATCACTGATCATCCATCACCGATCAACCATCACCGATCAACCATTACCGATCAACCATCACCGATCAACCATCACCGATCAATCATCACCGACCAACCATCACCGACCAACCATCACCGATCAACCACTACCGATCA
The DNA here is from genome assembly GCA_963970395.1 of Ephialtes manifestator. Taxonomy (NCBI): domain Eukaryota; kingdom Metazoa; phylum Arthropoda; class Insecta; order Hymenoptera; family Ichneumonidae; genus Ephialtes; species Ephialtes manifestator. Next base: position 2,638,293 of record OZ019969.1, on the reverse strand, counting down.
ACCATCACCGATCAACCATTACCGATTAACCATCACCGATCAACCATTACCGATTAACCATCACCGATCACCAAAACAATCAGAATTGCAATCACACATACATTTTTTCTAGATCACTTTTTTACGTTTTGGACAATTCTGAGTGTCTTGATATAAAAATGTCGAAAAAAAAGTTTAATGAAACAAAACTGTCTTTATGAGGAAGGAAAAATCTCTGTGTGCACGCGAGCGATTGAGTGAACCACTGGAGAAACGATGCAACACGATCGAGGGTGTCTCCGTGCGGTCGCGAGTACTCGACCGAATTTATATTGCGAATGAGTGGTCGCACTCGACCCACTGAACCAGTGGGCGGTGCGGCGTGTATTAATGATGTATGCAGTGCGTAGGGTTGCACGCTCGTGGAGCGCGACGGGCTCGTGAACGAAACACGAGAGCCGCATGATTACCTACTCGATTAACGTCTCTCGCTCGCGTAGCTTTGCGATTGTTTCGATGTAACGAGCTGCAAGCAGGGCTTGAGCATCACCATATCGTATTATGAACAGCAAACACGAGCCCTCAGGAGACGATGAATATTATTCATAGCATCACGTCGGACATTTTTTACAATATACATATCGACGGTTATGAATCAAATGGGCGTAATTTATACAAGTTAACGTGGGCTTTATGTCCTTTTGGTTCTCAGTCGTTGACATGTAATAATATATATGATATATCCCAGTTAAAACCGACCGGGTCATAAAACTCATGTTTTTTATGTTTTACCCTTGTAGTGTATTGCACATAAAAACACGATACTCATTTTCGAAAAGAAATCCATTAAATCATAATAAACAAAGACATTAATTTCTCCAAAATAGTAATCGACAATTTATTTTAATTCGTGTCTTAAATTCTATGGTGAAAAAAAAATCCATTTTTTATAGTATTCTGAAAATAGATAGTGACTTTTTTATAATTCTTAAGTTTCAGAATTTTTGTATTTTTTGGAATCTGTATTCGGTCGTTATTATGAATAAACAATATTTATTTTTCAATTATATGTGATATTTTTGGGTTAATATATTTATTTAAAATACTAAGATTTTTCGTGACCGATTTTTTAGGCATCCTTTTTTTAAATTCATTTTCACAATAACAATAAAAGGAAAATATTTATTACAAATACGAGGATCCATTTGACATGGAATACCCCATGTATAAGTGTACGAGGGGTGGCAACCCGGAAGAATCAGTAGGCGGTTTGTCTGATGCACGTGAATTAAAACGAGATTCGTTCATCTCAAGTCTATGTTTATTATTTCAATCCCGGAAGTTTGCGATTAAATGCAATAAGTACTCCTGAGTGAAGATATACGAAAGATACGAGATCCGATATATCGTTAAATCAAAAATTTATATGAAGTCATTATTTTAAATACTGCAACATCGTTACAATTTTTTTACTCTATATAATTTACGTAAACAACATCCAGTTATCGATCTGCTGATATTGTAACCTATAATTAGGAAAATGGGACAAAATGAAGTAACTGATGAAATCATATAATAAATTTCAACCCTTCCCGAACCAATTTTCGGTTTTTATGAAAATACTAATTTCTTGAAGTTAAGTTAAAAAATCTATATTAAAATTTATCACTTTTGAAAATAATTGGATTTTATGAATAAACTTCTAAATTGAATTTAACGCACAATTATGATGTAGACTTAATGTACTTTAATAATAAAATTAAAGCAAAATTAAAAATTAAAGCAAAATTAAAAATTAAAGTGAAATAAAAAATTAAAGTAAAATTAAAAATTAAAGTAAAATTAAATATTAAAGTAAAATTAAAAATTAAAGTAAAATTAAAAATTAAAGTAAAATTAAAAATTAAAGTAAAATTAAAAATTAAAGTGAAATTAAAAATTAAAGTAAAATTGAAAATTAAAGTGTTACGTCATGGCTATTATTATTTATATAATGACGCACCAAAAAAAAAAAGTTATTATTTCCTCCATTTTAGGGCGGTATTCACCGCCTCAGGGGTTGGAGGTTTGTACTGGATGATTGAATAGTGTTATTGAAAAAAATACACTTTTTTAAAACAATAAACAATAAATTTTATTGAAAGTATATGGCTGAGTCGAGATTTCACAATTTTTATTTGGTTGTGTAATAAAAATATTTAATTTCGTAATGTTTACATTTATTATTAGTTGATAAACGTAGTTTAACGCATAACGCACCACGCGTGGTTGAGTCGCCGTACAGAACTCACTATATGACAAATTAAAAGTGATGCTGAAGGCACAGCGCATTAAGGGGATGTTGGAGTAGATTTTTTTACCGACTTTGGTCGGTAAAAAGCTTCGGTTTCGTAGTGTACAAACTACGTTGTTAATATATTACAAATATGTTTCAAATTGCATCGGATTATAATATAAACATAGGCGCATCGGCGTCCGCTCGAATTTTGGATGAAAATACTTGAAAAATAAAGAAAATCGTAATTTTGTAAACCTACCGATAACCAATATGGCCGCTCGAACTGTCAACACCACCTATTTCGTCCTATATAAACATTTCTAGACATCACATTCAAAAGAAGAGCGTGGACGCCGATTTTATGAGGTTCTTCGCATTTTTTTAGAATGTTGGATTGGCGATAGCACAAAAGAAGCGCACGAAGTTTGTAAAGTACGTTTACGCAGTTTGTTCGCGATCAGAGTAGGTCGAGAAGAGCGTGAATGAAGTTTCCCCATTAGGGCACAGGTGGCGCCGACGTAGTCTGTTTACTTTTGGAAAAGCTCTGAGCCTTTGCAACGCGAACGTAGTATACACTATATTTGGATTTGACTTGTGTCGTTGACATTCTGATGGTTTTGGGATATTCAGCAATCATCACAGAATTGACGTCCGGTCTGATTTTACATATCTAATTTCGAGAAACAATTATATCTAACAGCAAAGGTCTGTTGCCATATCGTGTGCGGCCATATTGAATTTCGGGAGATTCAGTGTCTTTTGCCAAAAGTAAACAGACTACGACGGCGCCATCTGTGTCATAATCGAGAAACTTAACGACTTTGGTCGGTAAAAAGCTTCGGCTTCGTAGTTTACAAACTACGTTGTTAATATATTACAAATATGTTTCAAATTGCACCGGATTATAATATCAACATAGGCGCATCGGCGTCCGCTCGAATTTTGGATGAAAACACTTGAAAAATAAAGAAAATCGTAATTTTGTAAACCTACCAAAAGCCAATATGGCCGCTCGAACTGTCAACACCACCTATTTCGTCCTATATAAACATTTCTAGACATCACATTCAAAAGAAGAGCGTGGACGCCGATTTTATGAGGTTCTTCGCATTTTTTAAGACTGTTGGATTGGCGATAGCACAAAAGAAGCGCACGTAGTTTGTAAAGTACGTTTACGCAGTTTGTTCGCGACCAGAGTAGGTCGAGAAGAGCGTGAATGAAGTTTCCCCATTAGGGCACAGGTGGCGCCGACGTAGTCTGTTTACTTTTGGAAAAGCTCTGAGCCTTTGCAACGCGAACGTAGTATACACCATATTTGGATTTGACTTGTGTCGTTGACATTCTGATGGTTTTGGGATATTCAGCAATCATCACAGAATTGACGTCCGGTCTGATTTTACATATCTAATTTCGAGAAACAATTATATCTAACAGCAAAGGTCTGTTGCCATATCGTATGCGGCCATATTGAATTTCGGGAGATTCAGTGTCTTTTGCCAAAAGTAAACAGACTACGACGGCGCCATCTGTGTCATAATCGAGAAACTTAACGACTTTGGTCGGTAAAAAGCTTCGGCTTCGTAGTTTACAAACTACGTTGTTAATATATTACAAATATGTTTCAAATTGCACCGGATTATAATATCAACATAGGCGCATCGGCGTCCGCTCGAATTTTGGATGAAAACACTTGAAAAATAAAGAAAATCGTAATTTTGTAAACCTACCAAAAGCCAATATGGCCGCTCGAACTGTCAACACCACCTATTTCGTCCTATATAAACATTTCTAGACATCACATTCAAAAGAAGAGCGTGGACGCCGATTTTATGAGGTTCTTCGCATTTTTTAAGACTGTTGGATTGACGATAGCACAAAAGAAGCGCACGTAGTTTGTAAAGTACGTTTACGCAGTTTGTTCGCGACCAGAGTAGGTTGAGAAGAGCGTGAATGAAGTTTCCCCATTAGGGCACAGGTGGCGCCGACGTAGTCTGTTTGCTTTTGGAAAAGCTCTGAGCCTTTGCAACGCGAACGTAGTATACACTATATTTGGATTTGACTTGTGTCGTTGACATTCTGATGGTTTTGGGATATTCAGCAATCATCACAGAATTGACGTCCGGTCTGATTTTACATATCTAATTTCGAGAAACAATTATATCTAACAGCAAAGGTCTGTTGCCATATCGTATGCGGCCATATTGAATTTCGAGAGATTCAGTGTCTTTTGCCAAAAGTAAACAGACTACGACGGCGCCATCTGTGTCATAATCGAGAAACTTAACGACTTTGGTCGGTAAAAAGCTTCGGCTTCATAGTTTACAAACTACGTTGTTAATATATTACAAATATGTTTCAAATTGCACCGGATTATAATATCAACATAGGCGCATCGGCGTCCGCTCGAATTTTGGATGAAAACACTTGAAAAATAAAGAAAATCGTAATTTTGTAAACCTACCAAAAGCCAATATGGCCGCTCGAACTGTCAACACCACCTATTTCGTCCTATATAAACATTTCTAGACATCACATTCAAAAGAAGAGCGTGGACGCCGATTTTATGAGGTTCTTCGCATTTTTTAAGACTGTTGGATTGGCGATAGCACAAAAGAAGCGCACGTAGTTTGTAAAGTACGTTTACGCAGTTTGTTCGCGACCAGAGTAGGTCGAGAAGAGCGTGAATGAAGTTTCCCCATTAGGGCACAGGTGGCGCCGACGTAGTCTGTTTACTTTTGGAAAAGCTCTGAGCCTTTGCAACGCGAACGTAGTATACACTATATTTGGATTTGACTTGTGTCGTTGACATTCTGATGGTTTTGCTATATTCAGCAATCATCACAGAATTGACGTCCGGTCTGATTTTACATATCTAATTTCGAGAAACAATTATATCTAACAGCAAAGGTCTGTTGCCATATCGTGTGCGGCCATATTGAGTTTCGGGAGATTCAGTATCTTTTGCCAAAAGTAAACAGACTACGTCGACGCCATCTGTGTCATAATCGAGAAACTTACCGACCAAAGTCGGTAAAAAAATCTACTCCAGCATCTCCTTAATATACAAATTGAAGATGCAAGACATCCCACATCTCATAGGTGTGCGATGCCCTGCTAATCGCCGTGGGTCCGCTGACGCTGCGCTGATAAGGGCAGCGAAAGCAGTCCCCGGATCTGAGACGCGCGTAATGCACAAGAGGATTTCATTTTTAATCAGCCCAGTAGCGAGAAGCGCTACTGGGTGGTACAAAAATAAAATATTGATATTATTATTATTATTGAATTTCTTTATAAATAAAAAATAAATAAAAAATAAAAACAATATTAATTTTACAACATTAATCTTGTTATTTATTCATTTGTTATCTAATTAAATAAGAAAAATATGCCCGGACGTAACATAAGTAAATTTGAAAATTAAAGTCAAATTGAACATTAAAATTGAAGTAAAATAAAAATTAATAGTTAAATTGAAAATTAAAGTAAAATAAAAAAAAATTAAAGTGTAATTGCAGTACTTTTGGCGTTTTTATTGCACCATACATTAATTTTACAAATCACCGCAGTGAACCCTCGGTCGTTTTGTGGCTTTTGCGGTTCCCCGAGTCCGACAGCATTTATTGCGGCTATAACTTGGATGGGTGACCTCTTTGCCGCGCACTCCTTTGCTTGTCAACTCTCAAAGCATAAAGGCACACGCATGACGAAATGCCATGAGTGCGAGAGAGATCATTTATTAGATGCGTATTTTCACCGACCCAATTGGGATTACCGGTAAAAGTAAAGTGTCTTGCCCTGCATAATTAGTAGTCGAAGACAATGACGTCCCCCCCCCCCCCCTATCCAAATTCCCTCGGAGAAAATATGGAAAACGTTTACCAATCGAGAAGTGACATTTCGAAGAGGCAGTTTTACTGCATTTTTTATATAAAATAAAATAAATCTGCCTACATAAAAAATTAAAAAATAGTAACGATAATAATAATAATAATTGCTTCCTCATTGAGGCGGTAAGTATTGAATTTGGGCAAAATTGATAAAGCGGTTCGGATTTTATAAAGTTTTGAAATATTATACAAAATTTATTTCTATCAAATAAATTTTATTAGAAATTAATACACTTTATTTGTATCAAATAAATTTTATTAAAGATTAATACACTTTATTTGTATTAAATAAATATTATTAAAAATTGATACGATTTATTAGTGTGCAATAAATAATAATTTCATCGAAATAAAAACCTATTAGGCCATTGAATAAATTTCTTCTTCAAATGCTGGAATAATAGGATTTTATTTTTATCAAATAGCATTTAATTTATTTGAAATCGATCCCACATTTCATTTAAATAAACCCATCAAACCGATTTATCTGGGTGTATGATATTAAATTATATCTAATCATAGCGTAAGTCCTGTGCTATTAGCAAGTTTCTCGTATTTCATAATACGAGGGTATCGTGATTCACGGACAGCTTGCGGTAACCTGGAAATGGTTTGCCATTATATATATAGCTTTTGTAGAGGAGAATAATACGAGCCTGCGAATATAGCACTGCAAAACAGATCTATATGCATATACTTATATATCTATATATTATAGTCGTGTGTAGGTATTCCAGGGCCACGTGTGCGGCTTGCACAACTAGTCGTTGCGATCAGCCGCATCCTGTTCCGATATACTGCGGTGGATATCGTGCTGAAAGAAAAAGAAACGCCCCGTGAAAAATGAACCGCCAAATGACGTTGCAAATTAATCGGATAAATAATGACGAAAACAAAGTTGTTAATTCAATTTCCATGTCGTTTTATCCATAGGATATCCTTCCGTGTAAATGGATTTTCCTTATCTGTAAAGATATTTCCTATCCTTAACCATTCAATGGCTCAGCCGCTTTTCTATTTATTTATAAATATAAATAGTAAATATATTACGGGTTTACGAATACAAAATTGTTGAAAAATAATACTTTTGCTTCCTCATAGAGGAAGCTTTGTTTTCATGAAATTTTTTTTTTTCGAGATTTTCATGTCAGTATGCTTAGAATCACCTAAAACGTCGAGAAAAGTGGTTTAGAAAAAATGTCCGTATGTATGTATGTGTGTGTGTGTGTGTGTGTGTGTGTGTGCTGGGCTTCGAAAATTCAATCTCCTCTCACTCGGTAACCGTTCGAGCGATCCGGCTCAAATTTGGCACGCAAGTTGAGTAGCTGCCCCTCTTTGAATGTTGTGATTTTTGCCAAAATATGTGAAGTCATTAAGATTTTATGTTGATTTTAATTTGTTGAAAAAAGGGCGTGGTCGCTCTAACTTTCGTAAAAGTTCGCCGATTTGGCTAAATAGTTCTTCATAACTGAAGATACGTTCAATGTTGTATGGTATTGAATTTCGACGAAATCGGTAAAGCGGTTCGGATTTTATAGAATTTTGAATTTTTCGAAAAAAATAGATTTTGATCTAAATTACGTCGAATTTCAACAAATGAACAGAAATTTTGTACAGACGAAAAATAACATTCAGAAATGCCATGTACCAAATTTGGTGATGATCGGTAAAGTCGTTCGGATTTTACACCATTTTTCATTTTAAAAAAAATGTAGATTTTCGCTATAACTTCCGGAAAAGTTGAGAAAGTACGACAAAAATTTGTATCTAATCAAAATTAGATGTAACGGTGTTTGCAGAGGTGATTTATAGCTGTATAAAACACCTCTGCAAAAGAGACACAAGGTATAAAAAAAAAAGATGCAAAGTAGAACCTTGCACATTGCTTCCTCATTATTTTTCGCTTTTTGCAAAGCTTCCTCTATGAGGAAGCCAAAATTGAATAACATACTGCTTCCTCACAGAGGGAGCTTTGTAAAAAGCGAAAAATAATGAGGAAGCAATGTGCAAGGTTCTACTTTGTTTACAGTTTGACAAGTAAACGCGTTTTACAAATTTATTTACATATCATAACGTAACTTTTGGTCGTTATTGTCACCACTGAAACAAACACTGGACTTTATAGCAAAAAATAAAAATAAAAATAAAAATAAAAATAAAAATAAATTAAAATTAAAATTAAAATTAAAATTAAATTTAAATTTAAATTAAATTAAAAATAAAAATTAAAATTGAAATTGAAATTAAATAAAAATAAAAATAAAAATAAAAATCTGCCTATGATTTCAGACGAGTTTAAAAATATTTATGAGTCAAAATATTGAATGTCAGCAGACACATTCGATAATCGTACAAAATAGATTGTGACTCTTATTTTTTTGCAGAACTATAAGACCGTAGCCCATAACGTAAAGTAGGCACGGCGATTCGAGAAGATTGACTGACGATTAGAATAATAGTAGAGGGGCTGATCGTATGGGGAGCGGAAAGCCCCTGAGGCTTCAACACTTTGGTTGCACTGGGCTTGAATGTCGGATACTGGAAACAGCTCGACTGCCACGGAATGCTAATAAGTTCTGAAAACGCAAACGCCTCGTAAACCCGCTGGTCTGCGTTGCGTGTTTATATGGGTCATTCCGTACCAACTCGACCAACAGTCGACCCTCAACTTCCCAAATATGGTTCGCGATTTTTTATGTTATTCTTCCACATAAAAAATGCATGTAGCATTTTTTTCAGATTTTTTTTCAACCTCGTTTTTTAATTATAAATATTTAAAATAAAACAAAAAACGCAATTTTTTGTAAATCTGAATTTTTTTTTTAATTCTACGATGAACAACAAAATTTTTCGTCCTGAAGCCAAACTGACGAAAATCTTATTTCTATGTTTTTTTTAATTTTACGATGTTTTTTTAATAAATATATCCACACAAAATCACAAAATATCAATTAAAAAAAATTGCGTTTTTTTGTTTATTTATTAATCTTTAAATATTAATAATTAAAAAACGACGTTAAAAAAATTTGTAAAAATGCTACATACATTTTTTATGTGGAAGAATAAAATAAAAAATTGCGAAGCATATTTGGGACGGGCGTTGGGTCGAGTTGGTATGGAATGCCCCATATGTATTAATATATACGAGCTCCTCAGACGTAATTCTCTCATGGGCTCGAAGGGAGCGCAGTTTGCATATTTTCCACACGATTGGCAAGATCGTTTATGACTACGCACCCAACAGCATCCACCAAGCTCTTAAATTATCATCGTGGAAAGTCGATGAAGGAAACGAGACACTGCAAACGACAAATATGCGTCTGCATATATGCATTACAGAAATTTGCATAGTACATGTATTTCTATAGCGGACAGTAACACTCCTGTTACTGAGAAACGATCTCACCGTATCTGAGAGCATATTATCGATTATGGTCGTTTGAGATACCATCAAAAAATTATTTTTCTCTTCGTTTTTATTTACTCTTCAAATGCACGGACTTCATAATTTTAATTAAGCATTTATTTCAACAAGCGTCTTTGACACTCTCGTTAATTTCAACTGTCCACATGTTTATAGTTTATGTAGATTAAAATGCTTTTGCTCGTGTTGGAAAAATTGGATTACTTTTGCACTTTGTTGGTTTGTGCCCATAAATAGTTTGATATACATTTTTTTTTAGAGCGTTATCATATTTTTTTTTTGTAAATTCGTTTGAAATTATAACATGAAAAAATCGTTTTTCTTTTTTAAGTTACAAAATTCATAGATAAGATTTACTTTCGAAAAATTCCAAAATCGACATTGTTTTTTTTTTTTTTTAAATAGATTTTTCATTTTCTCAGAAGAAATTATTCTTCTACTTTCGCTTACGGATAAAAAATGTTGTTGCTTGTCATACATTTAAAAAATTATTTTCTGGACTTACAAATCGGGGCCTTTTTAATTTAGCTTTAAATATGTATAATAAAAAACAATTTTTTAAAAATTCTGCATGCATTTTTTAAATGGAAGAATAAGATAAAAAATCGCGAACCAAATTTGTCAAGGTAATTTTCGTACGTTGGTGGAATTGGCGTGGCCAATTATTATAAACATATATTCATATTAAATTATTTGTGCAATAATCGATTATTAAATAGAGTTTCGAAATAATGAGATGTTTAAAACTCTGCTCAAAAACTTACCTCAAATATATTTTATGTAAAAGAAATAAAAATATCAGAAAAAAATGTTAATTATATAATTTTTTTTGTTTCAGTGGGTTTTGCAGTACTGATGTTCTTCTTGTTTGTTCAGCCTTACAAACGTGGCTTCTTTTGCAATGACGAGTCCCTTCAGCATCCTTTCAAAGATTCTACGGTTACTAGTGCGATGCTCTACGTCGTTGGTTTCTTCCTTCCCGTTTCTACGGTGAGTCATCAGCGCGACGTGCGTAAAATGATTCGCGGTAGCGAGCTCCACGTATTTCCGAGGAAGCGAAATATAACACGGATCTAGCTCGCCCGAAGTGACTTCCACCTAGTCGTGACAAAATCTCGACGATCGAGTCACCGTTGTGCTCGCAACACTTGGCAACCGATAAGAAAGTTCGTAGGCTTTTCCAATGGCGAAATGGACTAATGATGATTCATTCGATTATCTTCATAAATCGCTTACACTTGATGCAAAGGGGATTTTCCCATCATTGAGACATGCACTAAGCACATTTGTTTCCTAATGAATGTCAGTGAAGTTTGAAACGTTTCAAAGTTGCAACGGTTTCCCGGCAGCCAGCGCCCACAGTTGTCGATGTGGTTTTTAATTTTTTTCACCAGGAAGGAAGAAATTCTCACTTTTCAGCAGAACTTTTTCCGATAGATTAAATTTTTGTGCTAATTTTAATACCAGTTTTAAGTCATCAGAACCTGCGGAAGGCTTTCATTTTCGGAAATAAATCATAGCCTCTCAAATGACGTTTATGAGTTCTTGATACTTTTTTTTTTTAGGAAGAAATGAATTCTCACTCTTGAGAACAGCGTTTTCGTATAGACAAGATTCTTACGGTCATTTTAAGATACGATTCAAGTCACTAGAGCCTGCGGAAGACCTTCCGTTTTGGGCAAAAATCAAAGTCTCTGACGTGATGTTCAGGAGATTATCATACTTTTTCAGGGGATGGAAGAAATTCTTATTCATGAGACCAGCATTTTTAGATACATTTAAAAAATTTTTTTTAACTTATCTTCCAACTTTGTAGAAATTTTTTAAAAAGTCTTGGAAATTTTTCAAAAAAGTCTTGGAAATTTTCCAGGAAAATCTTGGAAATTTTCCAGGAAAATCTTGGAAATTTTCCAGGAAAATCTTGGAAATTTTTCAAGAAAATCTTGGAAATTTTTCAAAAAAATCTTGGAATTTAAAAAAAAAGTCTTGGAAATTTTTCAAAAGAGTCTTGGAAATTTTCCAAGAAAATCTTGGAATTTTTTCAAAAAAGTCTTGGTAATTTTCCAAGATAATCTTGGAAATTTATCAAAAAAGTCTTGGATATTTTCCAAGATAGTCTTGGAAATTTTTCAAAAAAGTATTGAAATTTTTAAAAAAAGTCTTGGATATTTTCCAAGATAGTCTTGGAAATTTTTCAAAAAAGTCTTGGATATTTTCCAAGATAGTCTTGGAAATTTTTCAAAAAAGTATTGAAATTTTTCCAAGATAGTCTTGGAAATTTTCCAAAATAGTCTTGGAAATTTTCCAAGATAGTATTGGAAATTTTCCAAGATAGTCTTGGAAATTTTCCAAGATAGTCTTGGAAATTTTTCAAAAAATTCTTGGAAATTTTTCAAAAAAGTCTTGGAAATTTTTCAAGATAGTCTTGGAAATTTTTCAAAAAAGTCTTGGAAATTTTCCAAAAAAATCTTGAAATTTTTCCAGACAATTAATTTAACACATACGTCACAAGAAATTGTTGTTCCAAAATTGAGTATCTTTTGTACTTCAATTGTATGAACTGGGTTACTCTTTATAACTTGCCAACGATAGTTTACCTTTAAATTTATAAGAAAAAAAAAAATAAATTGAAGTTCAATAATATTGCACTAAAGGGAAAAGATATATTTTGTGAGCACTAAATGAATAAGTAGACATTATGGAAAAATACCATGACGAGTAATAAAAAGACTTGCAACTGTTGATTAGTGCAGCACTTATGCTATAAAAAAAATTACAAATAATTTGATATACATTGCAGTTTTAAAATATCCTAAAAATTCGATCCTCTAGAAATTCTGATGAGCGATTGGAATTTATAGGTGCGACATATTTCATGCCAAAAATTACGATAGAATCTTGCTGATAACATATCGGGCATCCTGTCATGATTATTATTATCTTTAAACGGCGGAGTCATCTAAAAAATTACAAGTCTGAAAACCCTGAAAAAAAGGCTTACCAAATTCTTGGTCATGTTAACCAATAACTTTGCGCCTACGAAATTTTCTTGATAACATTTTTAACCAAGTTTTTGGTACTTCCAACCAAGCCTTTTTCTGATTGTGCACAGTACAGTAGATGTACAGCTTTTTTTTTGCTACCTTTGGTCCAATTTTGGTTATCAAGTTTGAAAGGACAATATTATACATATTGTTGAATCTCTAGAATAAATCGAGATGATAATCTTGTTAATTTGTGTAAATACTGTCGGCTTATCAATATGTGAATATGAGTAAATAACGATTTGGAATAAATGATTGTGAAAATGGCCACAAACGGTGCATCTACCTTATACCTTTTACAGGTACATAAATTTTGGAGTGAAGGTGCAGTACGATGGCCGGTTGGTGTAGTTTATATCGAGACGAGGGTCTGCAGACACTACAGATCCGTTTGGCGCCAGCATTCTTCCCTCGGGAGTGTAGCGAGTCCCTCGAATCGTGCCTCGAGGGGTGCAATTCTTTTCTTTTCTTTTTTTTTATATTCCTTCTTCGTTCACTTTCCCCAACAAGTCTCGTGACTTCAGATAATCGATACTCCTTGCTACTTATACATTTCTCTCACGATAATGCATATATTTTTTATTAAATTATTATATCTGCGGGAAAAAAACACCAATTAAATTCAAGATCATTCAATTCTCCCGAATGTACTTTTTCAGTCTTTCCAAATTCATTTTAGTTTTTCTGAAATCCGAAAAAAAACCTACTGGTCCACTTCAATTGAGCACTACTGTACACGTAAAGAAGCATCTAGTAAAAATTGCTAGATATATGGTAAAAACTTTTAAATATAGGGTAAAGACTACCAGATATATATAGAAGTTTCTACCATATATCTGGCAATTTTTACTAGATATTTCTCTTAATGTATAAGGTAACGAAAAAAGTTGGACATTAGAACTTTCCACATTGAGGAAGCCAAAAATTGAATTAGATACTTCCTCATAGAGGTAGCTTTGTAAAACGCGAAAAATAATGAGGAAGCAATGTGCAAGGTTCTACTTTGCATCCTTGTTTTTTTTTTTACGGTGTGTGGATTATCGATTCTCCTTGTTTTACTTATACATTTATCTCGTCACAATGCATATACAAAAGTATACATATTTTTTTGTCCCCTGTACAACCGACAGACTCCCTGTATTTACCCACTGGCTCCCCTCGATACACTGTTAACTATGCGCTATAAACGTTTGCAAATGTATAGCACGTGCGCGTCTGGTATATTTTTGCGCGTTTGCCGTCGCAACGCCGGGCGGCGCCTCTGCCGAATGCTCAGTTTACATCCTCCCTGTCTCTAACGTCTCCTCTCTGCTGGTTCTCGTCCCTTTCACACTTTTTCCTCTCTTTATATATATATACAGTATATATATCTATATAGAAACGATTGGAATCGCTACTGTGCTTCCTCTGCTTGTGAAACCTTTGCGAAGCGACACGTTACGAATTATCGCTGTCACCGCCACAGCAAAACTCGACACTCGACGATGGCTTTTCAAAGACACTGTTGAGTTTCCTCTCTCCTTGTTATTTCCTTGTACGATACGTAAGTTTGTTTTTTTCTTTTTTCGTTTTTTTTTTTTTTTCATCGTACATTCCAACTATCTCTCCACCAGGTCTTTGTACACGTGCGAACGAACTCCCCAAGGAAAGAATGAAGCGGGAAGAACGGGAAGCGCGAGCAGACGAGACTCAGATATATCTCGCGAGACAAAGAAACCCGCTGAGATCTTCGCTGCGAGATAAAGTACCGAAGGCCCTTTAGGCACTACCAACCAACAAGGGCAACGACGATACGCAGTTGCATCAACAGTCTTAATTTTTTTCGATTTTATTTTTACCTCTACTTTTTTTTTCATGAATTAACAAAAATTCGGATAAAAACTTTGCGGATCAAGTAAAAAATTTGAAATTATTATCAAAAATATTGCGGGCCAATTAAAAACTTCGAAATTATTCTCAAAAATTTTGAGGCCCGATTTAAAAATTTGAAGTTATTTTGAAAAATTTTGCGGCCCATGTAAAAAATTTGAAATTATTCGAAAAACTTTTACGGCCCGATCAAAAAATTTTAAATTATTCTCAAAAATTTTGCGGCTTAATAAAAATATTTGAAATTATTCTCAGATTTTGCGGCCCAATTAAAAAATTTGAAATTATTCTCAAAAACTTTGAGTCCCGATTAAAAAATTTGAAGTTATTTTCAAACATTTTGCGGCCCAAGTAAAAAATTTGAAACTATTCGAAAAAATTTTGCGGCCCAATAAAAAAATTTGAAATTATTCTCAGATTTTGCGGCCCAATTAAAAAATTCGAAATTATTCTCAAAAACTTTGAGACCCAATTAAAAAATTTGAAATAGTTCTCATAAATGTCGCGGACCGATTAAAAAATTTGAAATTATTCTCAAAAATATTGAGGCCCGATAAAAAATTTGAAATTATTCTCAAAAATTTTGCGGCCCGATTAAAAAATTTGAACTTTCTCAAAAGTTGTTGTTATTGAATAAAGTATTTTTCAGAATATTATCAGATTTTTAAATTATAAGGTTTTTTGGTCACTTTAAAAAAATATTTAAAAAAAATTTGCATAGTTCGGAAAAATCTGAACAATTTCCTAGAAATCTAAAAAAATTCGGGAAAAATCGGTTTTACATAAATAAACATTTGACCAATTGCCTGCAGTAGATTAATTATTTTTTCTATTTGTTAATAATTTTTTTTAATAAAAAAGGTTAAAAACTGTGAGAAGGAAAATCTTCCCCACTCTGACTATAAGCTAGATAATTTTGTTATTGAACAAAGTATTTTTCAGAATTTTATCAGATTTTTAAATTATGGGGTTTTCTATGTACCTTTAGAAATATATTTTTTAAAAATTTCCATAGTTGGGAAAAATCTGAACAATTTCCTAAAAATCTGAAAAAATTCGGAAAAATTCGGTTTTACATAAATAAACATTTGACCAATTGCTTGCAGTAGATTAATTATTTTTTCTATTTTTTAATAATTTTTTTTAATAAAAAAAGGTTAAAAACTGTAAGAAGGAAAATCTTTCCCACTCTGACTATAAGCTAGATAATTTTGTTATTGAACAAAGTATTTTTCAGAATTTTATCAGATTTTTAAATTATGGGGTTTTCTATGTACCTTTAGAAATATATTTTTAAAAAATTTGCATAGTTGGGAAAAATCTGAACAATTTCCTAAAAATCTAAAAAAATTCAGAAAAAATCGGTTTTACATAAATAAACATTTGACCAATTGCTTGCAGTAGATAAATTATTCTTTCTATTTTTTAATAATTTTTTTTAATAAAAAAGGTTAAAAACTGTGAGAAGGAAAATTTTCCCCACTCTGACTATAAACTAGATAATTTTGTTATTGAACAAAGTATTTTTCAGAATTTTATCAGATTTTTAAATTATGGGGTTTTCTATGTACCTTTAGAAATATATTTTTTTAAAATTTGCATAGTTGGGAAAAATCTGAACAATTTCCTAAAAATCTGAAAAAATTCGGAAAAATTCGGTTTTACATAAATAAACATTTGACCAATTGCTTGCAGTAGATAAATTATTCTTTCTATTTTTTAATAATTTTTTTTAATAAAAAAGGTTAAAAACTGTGAGAAGGAAAATCTTCCCCACTCTGACTATAAGCTAGATAATTTTGTTATTGAACAAAGTATTTTTCAGAATTTTATCAGATTTTTAAATTATGGGGTTTTCTATGTACCTTTAGAAATATATTTTATAAAAATTTGCATAGTTGGGAAAAATCTGAACAATTTCCTAAAAATCTAAAAAAATTCGGAAAAAATCGGTTTTACATAAATAAACATTTGACCAATTGCCTGCAGTAGATAAATTATTTTTTCTATTTTTTAATAATTTTTTTTAATAAAAAAGGTTAAAAACTGTGAGAAGGAAAATCTTTCCCACTCTGACTATAAGCTAGATAATTTTGTTATTGAACAAAGTATTTTTCAGAATTTTATCAGATTTTTAAATTATGGGGTTTTCTATGTCACTTTAGAAATATATTTAAAAAAAATGGACTTAACAAAAAAAAAAAAAAAAAAAAAAGTCCAACTAAGCCTGTAAAAAATAATGAGCCAAATCGGAAAGATCGAGGTCAAATCCCGGTCGAAACGGGTTGGAATGCCCCATATTAAAAAAAAATCACAGATTTTCATGAAAATATCACCAATTCTTCATAATAATTATTTTTGTTTTTACTTATTTACGACTCAAAATTGTACATCATCGAAAATGCTTTAATACTGCAAAAAAAAAATTGCGCTCAAAATACTACATTTTACTTTTAAAAAAAATCAAAGATTTTCATAATAAATTCATGGCCCATTGTCGTTACAAATAAATAAATAAATAAATAAATAATTAATAATTACTTTTTTTTTACTTCCAAATCAGTCCAATTGTATATTATCGAAAATGCTGTAATAATTTAAAAAAAATGCATATATGAAATATTACATTAAATTTAAACTTTATGGTTATAGCTAACGATAACATTTAATAATGACTACTCATTTTCCTTTCCATAATATTTAACTGAAAGTTTTAAAGAAAGTTTTTCTTAGCTGATTGAGGACAAATTATAATTGTTGCTTCTGCAGGATATAAAACGACTCAGGTGTTACTAGTATCTTTATCAGTGGGCGCCGGGTGCCGAGTAGGCCACGCGTTGCCGCGTACACAAGTTTCATTTTAATCGTTTTGCTGATTACTCTATGCCACGTAATAGTGACTCACAGTGAGGACGTCTTGCTCTATAATAAGCTGTACATATAAGTGTTTACCGTATGATTGTAGAGTATGACGTTGGAAGATACTTATATGTATTTTGGGTTCAAATAATATTCACGAGAATATTTTCCTGTTGCATAAGTATAGCTTAAACAGGTGCAAGAGCGATAGAATTTAAAATAATTTCCTTAAGTTAATTTTATTCTTCGTTTTATTGCCAATGGATATTTACACTTCATAAATAATTTCGTAGTAGTATTTGATTGTACAAATTCGAATTGATTAGCACTGTATTATTTATATTATTCACTAATTTTATGAGGGGGAAATAAGAACTTTTTATTTAGTAATAGTAGTAGTAGTGAATTTATAGGCAATCGAACAAAATGGATTCTTATTTTTATATAAGTGTCATAATAAATAAATAAATTACTTTTTCGTTTTATTCATTGTTTATGAGTTTTAGTTGTTGGTAAAAATAATTTTTATTCGAAAAAGAAAAGAGAAATATAATTAAATTATTTGATTAAAATTGATGCTTTTTAAATTGCGTTAGATATTTCATTTATTTAAAGAAAAGATAATTGAAATATAAATCATTCTGCATTTATTTAAGAAAAAAAATGAAATATAAACATTCCTCATTTATTTAAAGAATAAAAATTAAATTTAAATCATAACTTATTTATTTAAAGAAAAAAATGAAATATAAATCATTCCTCATTTATTTAAGAAAAAAAATGAAATATAAATCATTCCTCATTTATTTCAAGAAAAAAAATGAAATATAAATCATACCTCATTTATTTAAGAAAAAAAAATGAAATACAAATCATTCCTCATTTATTTCAAGAAAAAAAAATGAAATATAAATCATTCCTCATTTATTTAAAGAAAAAAATGAAATATAAATCATTCCTCATTTATTTCAAGAAAAAAAATGAAATACAAATCATTCCTCATTTATTTCAAGAAAAAAAAAATGAAATATAAATCATTCCTCATTTATTTAAGAAAAAAAAATGAAATACAAATAATTCCTCATTTATTTCAAGAAAAAAAAAATGAAATATAAATCATTCCTCATTTATTTAAAGAAAAAAATGAAATATAAATCATTCCTCATTTATTTAAAGAAAGAAATGAAATATAAATCATTCCTCATTTATTTAAAGAAAAAAATGAAATATAAATCATTCCTCATTTATTTAAAGAAAAAAATGAAATATAAATCATTCCTTATTTATTTAAAGAAACAAAAATGAAATATAAATCATTCCTCATTTATTTAAAGAATAAAAATTAAATATAAATCATAACTTATTTATTTAAAGAAAAAAAATGAAATATAAATCATTCCTCATTTATTTAAGAAAAAAAATAAAATATAAATCATTCCTCATTTATTTCAAGAAAAAAAAATGAAATATAAATCATTCCTCATTTATTTCAAGAAAAAAAAAATGAAATATAAATCATTCCTCATTTATTTAAAGAAAAAAAAATGAAATATAAATCATTCCTCATTCATTTAAAGAAAAAAAAATGAAATATAAATCATTCCTCATGTATTTAAAGAAAAAAAATGAAATATAAATCATTCCTCATTTATTTAAAGAAAAAAATGAAATATGAATCATTCCTGATTTATTTAAAGAAAAAAATGAAATATAAATCATTCCTCATTTATTTAAAGAAAAAAAAATGAAATATAAATCATTCCTCATTTATTTCAAGAAAAAAAAAATGAAATATAAATCATTCCTCATTTACTTAAAGAAAAAAAATGAAATATAAATCATTCCTTATTTATTTAAAGAAAAAAATGAAATATAAATCATTCCTCATTTATTTAAAGAAACAAAAATGAAATATAAATCATTCCTCATTTATTTCAAGAAAAAAAATGAAATATAAATCATTCCTTATTTATTTAAAGAAAAAATTGAAATATAAATTATTCCTCATTTATTTAAAGAAAAAATTGAAATATAAATCATTCCTTATTTATTTCAAGAAAAAAATGAAATATAAATCATTCCTCATTTATTTAAAGAAAAAAATGAAATATAAATCATTCCTCATTTATTTCAAGAAAAAAAATGAAATATAAATCATTCCTTATTTATTTAAAGAAAAAAAAATGAAATATAAATCATTCCTCATTTATTTAAAGAAAAAAATGAAATATAAATCATTCCTTATTTATTTAAAGAAAAAAAATGAAATATAAATCATTCCTCATTTATTTAAAGAAAAAAATGAAATATAAATCATACCTCATTTCTTTAAGAAAAAAAATGAAATATAAATCATTCCTCATTTATTTCAAGAAAAAAAGATGAAATATAAATGATTCCTTATTTATTTCAAGAAAAAAATGAAATATTAATCATTCCTCATTTATTTAAAGAAAAAAATGAAATATTAATCATTCCTCATTTATTTCAAGAATAAAAATGAAATATAAATCATTCCTCATTTATTTAAAGAAAAAAATGAAACATAAATCATTCCTCATTTATTTAAAGAAAAAATTGAAATATAAATCATTCCTTATTTATTCCAAGAAAAAAAAATGAAATACAAATCATTCCTCATTTATTTCAAGAAAAAAAATGAAATATAAATCATTCCTCATTTATTTCAAGAAAAAAAAAATGAAATATAAATCATTCCTCATTTATTTAAAGAAAAAAATGAAATATTAATCATTCCTCATTTATTTCAAGAATAAAAATGAATTATAAATCATTCCTCATTTATTTAAAGAAAAAAATGAAACATAAATCATTCCTCATTTATTTAAAGAAAAAATTGAAATATAAAACATTTCTCATTTATTTAAGAAAAAAAAAGAAATATAAATTATTCCTCATTTATTTTACGTTAATCAATAATTTAATAATTTCTATCAATTTAGAAGAAAGCATCCCACAACCCCATTTTAAAATTGTCGCAAATTTTTATCTGCCCTTTACAGTTTTATAAATAATTTATTTAATATATTAATTAAATCGCACTTATATTTATTTATTTATTTATTTTTATGGAACTATGGCATCGCAGTTTACGAAATTTTTTCTTACAGATTATTAATAATTCGCAACTCTATGCAGCAGAAAAATAAAATATATCTTAAGTCTAAGATTTCACATATATGAAGTCTTCTGCTTTGTTTATTACCGCCAAATTCTTTGGTAATTCGATAAATATATTATTATTGTTGTTGTTTCACGCATTCCCGTATCTCCGCACAATATCCTCGAAGTTTCTTGCGTGTATTTTATCCGGCAGGTAGATGCATTCTCGCTTCCACTGGTCGTTCCACATTCCTCGTACCGAAGCCGCTGAATGGGCGAGAACAAGAAAAGATGCCGACCCTTAGGGTTTCTCCTCCTCGAGAAGATCGAGAAGCTTTTTTCACAGATTTTTACGAGTGAATAACCCGAGGCTCGACGACAAATCCATCCTGAAAATGATGCACCCTTAAATCCTCGAACAAAGGATACGCGTCCAATCTGCTTCTCCCTTTAAACATTTAATAGGGTTCCTGAGAACTTAACACTCAGATCGCTCTCATCTGAAACACTTTTTATTTTTATTTTTTTTTCATATTATGACATTAATACTTTTGGTAATATTTTTATAATATATAATAAACAAACAAAATATTATATATATTTGTATAATATATAATATTTTGGTATATTTTAAATAAATAAAAAAAAAAAAAAATTAATACTTATGGTAATTTTTTTATAATATATTTTATAATATATAATATTTTGGTATATTTTAAATTTAAAAAAAATTTAAAAAACATTAATACTTTTGGTAATATTTTTATAATATATTTTATAATATATAATAAACAAACAAAATATTATATATATTTTTATAATATATAATATTTTGGTATATTTTAAATTAAAAAATAAAAAATAAAAAAAAACTAATACTTTTGGTACTATTTTTTATAACAATTTTGCTTCCTCATAGAGCTTTGTTTTCATGAAAAAAAATTTTTTCTAGATTTTCATGCTAGTATGCTTAGAATTGTCCAAAACGTCGAGAAAAGTGGTTTAGAAAAAATGTCCGTATGTATTTGTGTGTGTCCTGGGCTCCGAAAATTCGATCAATTATTACTCAGTAACCGTTCGAGCGATATGGCTCAAATTTGGCACGCAAGTGGAATAGTTGCCCCGCTTTGAATGTTGAGATTTTTGAAAAAAAAAACAATCAGCCATTTTGATTTTATGGTACTTTTAATTTTTTGAAAAAAGGTCGTGGTTGCTCGAACTTTCGTAAAAATTAGACGATTTTGCTAAATAGTTGTTTATAAATAAATATACGTTCAATGTTGTTTGGCATTGCATTTGGGCGAAATCGGTAAAGCGGTTCAGATTTTATAGATGTTTGAATTTTTCGAAAAAAATCATTTTTTTTTATAAATCACGTCGAATTTCACCAATTTAACCGAAATGTTTTACAGACGAAAAGGAACATGCAGCTATGCCACGTACCAAATTTGACGATGATCGGTAAAGTGGTTCAGATTTTACGACATTTTGAAATTTACAAAAAAAAAAAAACGATTTTCGCTCTAGCATCAGAAAAAGTTGATAATGCGAGACAAAAGTTTGTACTCAATGGAAATAAGAATGCAAAGTAGAACTTTACACATTGCTTCATATATAATTTTTATTTTTTTAAATTTATAATGATCGCTTGTCCCAAAATAGAATTGCTCATAACTCTCGAACGGCGTGACGAATCGAGATGAAAATTTACACAAAAGAGGAGGATAAACTCCCTTTTCGTTATTTCGATTAAGGCAGTCCTTGCGCATTAAGATGAGGTCAAATTAGTTTTCGAAAAATGGGAGGGAATTGCAAACACTTTTCGCCAATATAAACAAGGCTGCAAAGTAGAACTTTGCAAATTGCTTCCTCATTATTGTTGGATTTTTACAAAGCTTCCTCTATGAGGAAGCCAAAATAGATTAACATGCTTCCTCATAGAGGTAGATTTTTAAAAATCCAACAATAATGAGGAAGCAATTTGCAAAGTTCTACTTTGCAGCCTTGTTTATTAAATAAAAAATCTCAATTATTAATATTTGAATAATTTAATAATTCAGGTATTAATTATATGAATTATATAAATAATTAGAATTATTGATATTTTAATAATTGAGAGTCAATGTAGTATTCTATGATATTTTACTGGTACTATATTTTGTATATTTTAAAAGCGTTTTTATATAATTTATGTATTATAATATTAATGGTTCTTGTCATTATTAATTTTTTTTTTAATGTGAGTCATGATTAATAATATTTTTAATAAATTAAAAAATGTATGATTGCTGTTGTATTTACAATCTTTATTTTATTGCTGATTTATTGATGTGTTTTCTTAATAATTTGTTTATTTGTTATGCCCCGCTTTGAATATTGAGATTTTTGAAAAAAAAAAACAATCAGCCATTTTGATTTTATGGTACTTTTAATTTTTTGAAAAAAGGTCGTGGTTGCTCTAACTTTCGTAAAAATTAGACGATTTTGCTAAATAGTTGTTTATAAATAAATATACGTTCAATGTTGTTTGGCATTGCATTTGGGCGAAATCGGTAAAGCGTTTCAGATTTTATAGATGTTTGAATTTTTCGAAAAAAATCATTTTTTTTAATAAATCACGTAGAATTTCACCAATTTAACCGAAATGTTTTGCAGACGAAAAGGAACATGCAGCTATGCCACGTACCAAATTTGACGATGATCGGTAAAGTGGTTCAGATTTTACGACATTTTGAAATTTACAACAAAAAAAAACGATTTTCGCTCTAGCATCAGAAAAAGTTGATAATGCGAGACAAAAGTTTGTACTCAATGGAAATAAGAATGCAAAGTAGAACTTTACACATTGCTTCATATATAATTTTTATTTTTTTAAATTTATAATGATCGTTTGTCCCAAAATAGAATTGCTCATAACTCTCGAACGGCGTGACGAATCGAGATGAAAATTTACACAAAAGAGGAGGATAAACTCCGTTTTCGTTATTTCGATTAAGGTAGTCCTTGCGCATTAAGATGAGGTCAAATAAGTTTTCGAAAAATGGGAGGGAATTGCAAACACTTTTCGCCAATATAAACAAGGCTGCAAAGTAGAACTTTGCAAATTGCTTCCTCATTATTGTTGGATTTTTACAAAGCTTCCTCTATGAGGAAGCCAAAATAGATTAACATGCTTCCTCATAGAGGTAGATTTGTAAAAATCCAACAATAATGAGGAAGCAATTTGCAAAGTTCTACTTTGCAGCCTTGTTTATTAAATAAAAAATCTCAATTATTAATATTTGAATAATTTAATAATTCAGGTATTAATTATATGAATTATATAAATAATTAGAATTATTAATATTTTAATAATTGAGAGTCAATGCAGTATTCTATGATATTTTACTGGTACTATATTTTGTATATTTTAAAAGCGTTTTTATATAATTTATGTATTATAATATTAATGGTTCTTGTCATTATTAATTTTTTTTTTATGTGAGTCATGGTTAATAATATTTTTAATAAATTAAAAAATGTATGATTGCTGTTGTATTTACAATCTTTATTTTATTGCTGATTTATTGATGTGTTTTCTTAATAATTTGTTTATTTGTTATGCCCCGCTTTGAATATTGAGATTTTTGAAAAAAAAAAACAATCAGCCATTTTGATTTTATGGTACTTTTAATTTTTTGAAAAAAGGTCGTGGTTGCTCTAACTTTCGTAAAAATTAGACGATTTTGCTAAATAGTTGTTTATAAATAAATATACGTTCAATGTTGTTTGGCATTGCATTTGGGCGAAATCGGTAAAGCGTTTCAGATTTTATAGATGTTTGAATTTTTCGAAAAAAATCATTTTTTTTTATAAATCACGTAGAATTTCACCAATTTAACCGAAATGTTTTACAGACGAAAAGGAACATGCAGCTATGCCACGTACCAAATTTGACGATGATCGGTAAAGTGGTTCAGATTTTACGACATTTTGAAATTTACAACAAAAAAAAACGATTTTCGCTCTAGCATCAGAAAAAGTTGATAATGCGAGACAAAAGTTTGTACTCAATGGAAATAAGAATGCAAAGTAGAACTTTACACATTGCTTCATATATAATTTTTATTTTTTTAAATTTATAATGATCGTTTGTCCCAAAATAGAATTGCTCATAACTCTCGAACGGCGTGACGAATCGAGATGAAAATTTACACAAAAGAGGAGGATAAACTCCGTTTTCGTTATTTCGATTAAGGTAGTCCTTGCGCATTAAGATGAGGTCAAATTAGTTTTCGAAAAATGGGAGGGAATTGCAAACACTTTTCGCCAATATAAACAAGGCTGCAAAGTAGAACTTTGCAAATTGCTTCCTCATTATTGTTGGATTTTTACAAAGCTTCCTCTATGAGGAAACCAAAATAGATTAACATGCTTCCTCATAGAGGTAGATTTGTAAAAATCCAACAATAATGAGGAAGCAATTTGCAAAGTTCTACTTTGCAGCCTTGTTTATTAAATAAAAAATCTCAATTATTAATATTTGAATAATTTAATAATTCAGGTATTAATTATATGAATTATATAAATAATTAGAATTATTAATATTTTAATAATTGAGAGTCAATGTAGTATTCTATGATATTTTACTGGTACTATATTTTGTATATTTTAAAAGCGTTTTTGTATAATTTATGTATTATAATGTTAATACTTCTGGTCATTATTATTATTATTTTTTTTTCAATGTAAGTCATAATTTATAATATTTTTAATAAATTAAAAAATGTATAATTGCTGTTGTATTTACAATCTTTATTTTATTGCTGATTTATTGATGTGTTTTCTTAATAATTTGTTTATTTGTTATAGATGCTTGTGGGGGAATATTACACGTGGAAATTGTCCGGTGGCCAATCGTCCATAATGGTGCTAGGACGTGTGATACCTTCGTGGGCAGCAATGGCGTACAGTAAGGTAAATTGCAAAATAATAAAACGTATGAAAAAAAAAAATCAAATTATTATCTCGAAATTTGATCTCACGACTTTTTTTTTTTATTTATTTTTTCCTAGATCGGTTACTTCGGTTACGGAGCTGCGACGACCGCATTAACCACCGATATTGCAAAATATACGATAGGACGTCTCAGACCGCACTTCATGGATTTGTGCAAGCCTAAAATCGACTGTACAGATCCTGCGAACCAACATCGATATATCGAAAACTTTACGTGCTCTGCGACAAATGCTTCGGCCAGAATACTTAAGGAATTGAGGTGCGTATTATAAAAAAAAATCGAACTAATTATATGCATTGCATAATTAATGGAGAGAAAATGAATTTGTGAAGAAAATCTGCTCGTTTTTTAAATTATAGCATAAAATACGAATTTAACAGCACAATTATTTTTTTTTTCCATCAAAAGTAGTACCATTTAAAATATTCATGAAATCTGAAATGCCTTATTTTTTTGCATTATCTTTAAATATCAAAGTTACGACATGAGTAAAAAATAAATACTCGATTCATTTTTTTACTGTCGTTTTCACACCACGACTCTTAACTTTCTGTCTATATATCGTAGCAAAAATCTATTGAATATTGAGAAAATTTTCTACAACAAATAAGTTAATAAAAAGTGTTTTTTAACAAATACACTTTCAAACAATGTATTTAATAAAAAAAAGGATGTAGTTTTTTACCAACTTTTCTAAAATAAACTTATTTCGACTCAAAATCGCATCCTTATTTTATGTACAAATTAAAGTAGTACGAAAAGAAAAATTTTCATAAATTCAAAATTCGATAAAATCTAAACCGCTTTATGTATTTCGCTTAAATTCAATACCAATCGTCATTTTTCATTGCTTTATTCGTCAAAAACGGTTTGAGCTCCACATGTAAAAAATTTTGGCATCTAGAGAACATACAGAGATTTTTTGAAAAATTCAATGTCTTATAAAATCTGAACCACTTTACCAATCTTCACCAAATTCGATATCTACTACAAGTAGATGTTAATTTTACCTTGCAAAAGATTTGAGCAGATTTGGTCGAACTTAACTTGAATAATAACGAAACCAACATTTTTTCGAAAATTGAAAATTTTATAAAATCTAAACCGCTTTATGGATTTCGCTCAAATTCAATACCGACCATCATTTTCCATTTCTCTATTTGTCCAAAACTATTTATCTCATTATCTAAAAACTTGTGGCATCTAGAGAACATATAGAGATTTTTTGAAAAATTCTATGTCTTATAAAATCTGAATCACTTTACCAATCTTCACCAAATTCGATATCTACTACAACTGGATGTTAATTTTACCTTGCAAAAGATTTCAGCAGGTTTGGTCGAACTTAACTTGAATAAGAACGAAAACAAAATTTTTTCGAAAATTCAAAATTTTATAAAATCTAAACCGCTTTATGGATTTCGTTCAAATTCAATACCGACCATCATTTTCCATTTCTCTATTTGTCCAAAACTATTTATCTCATTAGCTAAAAACTTGTGGCATCTAGAGAACATATAGAGATTTTTTGAAAAATTCTTATAAAATCTGAATCACTTTACCAATCTTCACCAAATTCGATATCTACTACAAGTAGATGTTAATTTTACCTTGCAAAAGATTTGAGCAGATTTGGTCGAACTTAACTTGAATAAGAACGAAAACAAAATTTTTTCGAAAATTCAAAATTTTATAAAATCTCAACCACTTTATCGATTTCGCTCAAATTCAATACCGACCATCATTTTCCATTTCTCTATTTGTCCAAAACTATTTATCTCATTAGCTAAAAACTTGTGGCATCTAGAGAACATATAGAGATTTTTTGACAAATTCTATGTCTTATAAAATCTGAATCACTTTACCAATCTTCACCAAATTCGATATCTACTACAACTAGATGTTAATTTTACCTTGCAAAAGATTTGAACAGATTTGGTCGAATTTAACTTGAATAATAACAAAAACAACATTTTTTAGAAAATTCAAACTTTTATAAAATCTAAACCACTTTATCGATTTCGCTCAAATTCAATACCGACCATCATTTTCCATTTCTCTATTTGTCCAAAACTATTTATCTCATTAGCTAAAAACTTGTGGCATCTAGAGAACATATAGAGATTTTTTGAAAAATTCTATGTCTTATAAAATCTGAATCACTTTACCAATCTTCACCAAATTCGATATCTACTACAAGTAGATGTTAATTTTACCTTGCAAAAGATTTGAGCAGATTTGGTCGAATTTAACTTGAATAATAACAAAAACAACATTTTTTAGAAAATTCAAAATTTTATAAAATCTAAACCGCTTTATGGATTTCTCTCAAATTCAATACCGACCTCCATTTTTCATTTCTCTATTTGTCCAGAACTATTTAGCTCATTAGCTGAAAAATTGCGGAAGCTAGAGAAAATACAGTCATTTTTCGAAAAATTGAAAGGCTTATAAAATTTGAATTTATTTTTACATTTTTTCGAAAAAAATATACATTGGAAGGGGCGTTGCTCCTCTATCAGCGTGCCAAATTTCAGCTTGATTGTTAAAGCCGTTTTCGAGATACACCGGTTTGAATTTTGCAACCGTGCCACACACACACATACATACATACATCCGAACATTTTTTCTAAACCACTCTTCTCGACGTTTTGGACCATTCTGAGTGTCCTGACATGAAAATCTCGAAAAAATGTTTTTTTTTTTTTTACGAAAACAAAGCATCCTCCATGAGGAAGCAAAACTATTACGCACATGAGCGATATGTGTTGAATGCAACGTTATCAGAAACTTCGATTCGTTGCTTGGCTATATACGGAGCAAGATAGCAAAGTACAATGCAAATATTCGAAAGGATTGCTTCACAGAGTATAGCAAACAGCAATCAGTATATTCAAGACAATTGCGCGTGGGCCTTGGCTATACATCGAGACTAAAATAATAGATTTATGCGCGGAAGTCTGTTGTGGAAGTCGTCGACGAGAAGTTATGTAAGCCAAACATCTGGCCACGGGTTCGTCGAGTTATTCCAGCTCATTATGAGAAAAAGTAATAAAACAAAAGTCCAAAAAGTTGTAGCTCTTCTCAGAATGCACATGAATAAAAGGAAATAATTAAAACTCCCATGAAAATACAATATATACATATGCAGAAATATCTATTTTGTAAATGATAAATATTTTTTACAAATAATATATATGGGTCATTCCACGGGATTTCGCACAAAAAAAACCCGACCGACTCCAATTTTCGCCTAATTTTTTTATATTGTTGACTATGCCAAACGGTGCATCTGTGAATTTTTTGAGAATTTTATTCTTATATTTCGACGAGCCATAAAATAAAAGGTGAAAAAAATGAAAAAAAAATCTGACGTCAAGTGGAATAATGATATCGACAAAAATAACTAGGTCAAAATTTTCGTAATTCAACACAGTTTACGGTAAAAATAATCAAAATAAAAAATAAACATAACTTCTATTTTATTTATGTCTTTTACCAAGAAAAGGTACCATTTCGCTAATTTGGCCCCCTCCGATTTCAATACAAAAAATCACGAATATACTACATGGAGTCCCAAACATTTTAAGCACAAGCCCAAGATGGAGAACGCATTTTACCCATTTTTAAAAAAATATTTCGGGTAATTGATTTTTTAAAATTTTCTTCCAATCTTCTGCGTATTTTTTTATGTAATTGGTAATATTAAAAGGAGCTTATGTGATTTTTTTCATAATTTTATATGTAGATGTATTCGATTCATTAAATGTAATCGAATTACAAATTTTTAAAATTGTATTTTCATTGCGTCTTTTACAAAAAAGGTACCATTTCACTTATATGGACCTCTCCGATTAAGTTTAAAAAATAACAAAATTACTATACGCCTCAGGCGTATCTCGCGACGCTAGCGCTCGAGCGGCCACTGCGTGCATAACGAGACGATCAGCTGATCGCACGCCCCAGGCGTACCCCAGGCGAATCTCGCGACGCCAGCGCTCGAGCGGCCACTGAGTGAGTAAGAAAGCGATCAGCTGATCGCTTTCTTTTTTTAAAATTTTTAAAATTTGTAATTCGATTACATTTAATGAACCGAATACATCTACATATAAAATTATGAAAAAAATCACATAAGCTCCTTTTAATATTACCAATTACATAAAAAAATACGCAGAAGATTGGAAGAAAATTAAAAAAATCAATTACCCGAAATATTTTTTTAAAAATGGGTAAAATGCGTTCTCCATCTTGGGCTTGTGCTTAAAATGTTTGGGACTCCATGTAGTATATTCGTGATTTTTTTTATTGAAATCGGAGGGGGCCAAATTAGCGAAATGGTACTTTTTCTTGGTAGAAGACATAAATAAAATAGAAGTTATGTTTATTGTTTATTTTGATTATTTTTACCGTAAACTGTGTTGAATTACGAAAATTTTGACCTAGTTATTTTTGTCGATATCATTATTCCACTTGACGTCAGATTTTTTTTTCATTTTTTTCACCTTTTATTTTATGGCTCGTCAAAATATAAGAATAAAATTCTCAAAAAATTCACAGATGCTCCGTTTGACATAGTCAACAATATAAAAAAATTAGGCGAAAATTGGAGTCGGTCGGGTTTTTTTTTTGTGCGAAATCCCGTGGAATGACTCATATACATATGCAGAAATATCTATTTTGTAAATGATAAATATTTTTTACAAATAATAATATATATGTAATATACTTTGAAATACATTTCTCGAATATATTTCAAATATAATCATTTGGAAACTAAATACATATATATATAAGAAATATTAACAATATATTGTTGCACGGAAAATTAGAGGATGTTGAATTTCTTTCTAGGAAAATCTAAGATAACGTAATAAAGAAATTTAAAAAATAGAATAGCAACTGTATTAGAAATTCTTCTTATTTTTTACGTATAATAATTACAAAATATATATGTTATATATTTTGAAATACATTACTGGATAATATATTTCAAATATAATAATTTGGAAACCAAATATAAATATATAACAAATATCAAGAATATATTGCATTTTTGTTGATGTTGCATTTTTTTTTCTTTCCAGGAAAATGAAGATAGCGTCATAAAGAAATTTTGAAAATAGAATAGCAACTGTATTAGAAATTCTTCTTGGAAAGTTTATCAATCAATGATAACTTTCTAACAGAAGACACACTGTCGATGAAAGAAATTAAGGAGAAGGTGAAATGTTCTTCATAAGGAAGTTTAAGTTTCCGCATAATAAGGAACTACATTTCCGGTCGCACATTAACCCCGTTATTAAAACTCCAAATTTATCAAAGGTCACGCGAATAAAACAGCGAATAGCGCCAAATACTACAACTATTAAATTCCTCCAATGCGACATTACGAGAATAGATAAAATAACAGAGCGTTCATTCATTAGCATTCCCTTCATTCACTCCGCCGTTATTTCTAAACGCAAACGCGGCAGAGATAGTAGAAAAGACGAAGCCAATCGTACAAACAGTAAAAGTTGATTTTTTTTTTTTTTTTTTTACATCCTTTCAGTGGTCTGGATGGTAAGAAGTAAAAAAAAAATCGTTGTGTCTGTTTCTCGGCTTCTCTCTTCTATCCCTCGCTATCTTTGACTCGGATAGTACGTCGAGGATGGGAGCAAAAAAAAGTTACGAGCTGCAGTACAAAAAAAAAAAAAAAATACCGCCTCTGAAGTGTAGGTGATAGTATGGAGAATAAAATTGGATTCGAGTGGGACGACAAGGCGACGGTCGTTTTGTAACTCAAAAAGTGATGCTTCTTCTCCCCTCTTGACTCCAAACATCCCACCCAGAGTTGTAAATCCCCATTAATTCATGAGATACAATATCAGGAAGAAGAAGAAACTTTAAACAACCAACAGAAACAATACTTCAATCGCTACAAAATTTGAGGAACAACGACGATCTCTAAAGCGAATCTCAATGTCCGGCGAATCTAAAGTGAATCCTCCACTCCAGATGATCTCTCTATCTACACTAATATTTACTTACTATGTATTTACCTATGTATTTCAAATATTTAAAGAAAACACGCAACACAACACAAACACAACACAGGCTGAAAGACCTCGGTCGATGGCCTCGCAAACCCCAGCTCATATTATTATTATTATTAGGAAACACACACACAAAACACATGTAAAAAAAAAAGGGGGAATTGCAAATATATTATTATTATTATTATTATTCATGAGATATAGTTTACAGTAAAATTTGTTTTGTAATTATAATTTCATAATAATAATACGTAGTGATTATAAAATAGAGTGTAAATATTTGAATAGCTGAAAAAAAAACTAATTTTCGCTTTAATATTGCAAGGAATAGTGGAAAAAATGGAGGAAATAAGTAATGCATTAGTTATTTTTTTTTTTTTTTTTCATTTTTCAAAAGAATGACCGTGAATTTTTATTGAAAAATAATAATTTTTGCAGCCATTCCAAAGTTTAATCATCATAACAAATCATTGTAATAACAATCGCTACATGTTATTATTATAAAGTCATAATTATAGAGCATCATAGCGCAAAGATATTTAGAAAATATTGAAGAAATTGAGTTGCTTGAAAATATGGATATATCGACAGAATGTTGAAAACATATTTTAAATATTGTTGAAATATTGCAGGAAGATTGCAGCGCGAACTAAAAAAGAATTGTTTTTGCAATATTTAAATAACGGCGAGGAGAATCATTGTAATTACTGGTGGAAGTTATTAGGTAAACTTTAAAAACGAGTTAAATGGGAATAAAAATTAAATAACATACTTCCTCAGAGAGATATAATGAGGAAGCAATGTGCAAGGTTCTATTTTACATTCTTGGTTAAAATTATCGTTAAAATTCTTGTAACCGGTATTTTCTGCGTTAGAATGTGCGACTTGAGAATGATTACGAAGGCCGAGTTTCGATATATTAATGAAAAAAAATGTAGAAAAAAGAATTGTGGAATCAGAAATGGAAAAAAGTCACTTTTTTAAAAATCATCTTAAAAAAGGATGCAAAGTAGAACTTTGCACATTGCTTCCTCACTATTTTTCGCGTTTTACAAAGCCACCTCTATGAGGAAGTATGTTATTCAATTTTTGGCTTCCTCATAGAGGAAGCTTTGTAAAACGCGAAAAATAACGAGGAAGCAATGTGCAAGGTTCTACTTTGCATCCTTGTTTTAATTAGATAAATATACATGTTGTGGATTCGCTTTTTCTATTTCGTTATTACGTTATTTCGTGATTATTAGAGGGTTTCCGAAAGTGACTGTGATAATGTATATTTTTAAAAATAATTCATCATTCCATAAAATCAAAAATTTCATACCGTTCGTCACTAAATTATACATATATAATGGCTGAATATTGTTTCATTTATATACTAAATTTGAGCTCGCTATCTTAAGTTTTGCAAAAGTTACAATAGAGCGATAATGTCAATTTTTTGAAAAATTCAAAACATCATAAAATTTTAACGGTTCAACCGATCTTAACCAAATTCAATAGCCATCACCGGCGTATGAAAGCTCACATTCATACCAATTTTAAGATCAATATCTCGAAAATTGAAAGAGTTATCGCGTAAACAGACATTTTTCAAAAAATTAAAAAACGCGTAATAATTCAACGATGAAGTGGATTTTAACAAAAATTTGTATGAACGATGAGGCTTGATCCCTCTATCTATGGTCCAAATTTCAGCTTGATATCTCAAGGCATTCCCGAGTTATAAATGTTTACATTTTTCGATCGTGTAACATACACACATACACACACACACACACATACAGACATTTTTTCTAAATCACTTTTCTCGTCGTTTTGGCCCATTCTGAGTGTACTGACATGAAAATCTCGAAAAAAAATTTTTTCATGAAAACAAAGCTTCCTCTATGAGGAAGCAAAAGGAATGTAACCGGTACTTTCTGGGGTAGAATATGCGACTTTAGAACGATAGCGAAGGCCAAAATTTGATGTCTTAAAGAAAACAAAATTTAGGTTGGATTTACCGACCGGAAGTCGGATCTGTAAATTTTGGAATCAGAGATGGAAAAAAGTCACTTTTTTTTAAATCATGGTAAAAAAGCTTGTAACCGGTATTTTTTGGGGTAAAATATGCGACTTGAGAACGATAGTGAAGGCCAAAATTTGATGTCTTAAAGAAAACAAAATTTAGGTTGGATTTTCCGTACCGGAAGTCAGATCTGTAAATTCTGGAATCAGAGATGGAAAAAAGTCACTTTTTTTAAAAATCATGGTAAAAAGGAATGTAACCGGTACTTTCTGGGGTAGAATATGCGACTTCAGAAAGACAGTGAAGGCCAAAATTTGATATCTTAAAGTAAACAAAATTTAGGTTGGATTTTCCGTACCGGAAGTCAGATCTGTAAATTCTGGAATCAGAGATGGAAAAAAGTCACTTTTTTTAAAAATCATGGTAAAAAGGAATGTAACCGGTACTTTCTGGGGTAGAATATGCGACTTCAGAAAGACAGTGAAGGCCAAAATTTGATATCTTAAAGAAAACAAAATTTAGGTTGGATTTTCCGTACCGGAAGTCAGATCTGTAAATTCTGGAATCAGAGATGGAAAAAAGTCACTTTTTTTAAAAATCATGGTAAAAAGGAATGTAACCGGTACTTTCTGGGGTAGAATATGCGACTTCAGAAAGACAGTGAAGGCCAAAATTTGATATCTTAAAGAAAACAAAATTTAGGTTGGATTTTCCGACCGGAAGTCGGATCTGTAAATTTTGGAATCAGAGATGGAAAAAAGTCACTTTTTTTTTAAATCATGGTAAAAAAGCTTGTAACCGGTATTTTTTGGGGTAAAATATGCGACTTGAGAACGATAGTGAAGGCCAAAATTTGATATCTTAAAGAAAACAAAATTTAGGTTGGATTTTCCGACCGGAAGTCGGATCTGTAAATTCTGGAATCAGAAATGGAAAAAATCACTTTTTTTTAAATCATGGTAAAAAAGCTTGTAACCGGTATTTTTTGTCGTAAAATATGCGACTTGAGAACGATAGTGAAGGCCAAAATTCGATATCTTAAAGAAAAAAAATGTAGGATACATATTATAATTACCGATAAATTAAATTTTGATCTTTTTCAAAAATATTTGATACAATGTAGGTAAAATTGCAATCAAATATCTGCAATAATAATTCAGCAAAAATTTATAAATTTTCACTGAAATATTACTTGGATCCCAAATTTGCTATATTTGAATCATAAACAAAATATTAAAAAAAAAACATTTCATCAATAATCTGCACTCTGTAAAATCTAACTACCTCCAGGCCTTTTTTTTCTTCGTCCCTCCGCGCATGATTTACTAACACCTGGCGGCCAGTCGTGCTGGCTCTTTAAATTACTAACTATCAAATTAATACATCGTCATTAGAGGCAGTAAGTCTTACTTCACTCCAGGGTGGTCCAAGAGGCCATCGACAGTGAAATACAAAGAAAGCTTATGCAAAAATCCTCACGTATGCGCCTATAAATTTGTTTTATATGACACTTATGCTCGATCGATCGTTTCAGATTATCTTTTCCCTCGGGCCACTCGTCCTTCTCAGCGTTCACGATGATCTGGCTTGCGGTAAGTTTTGCATAAATCCTTTATTGTTTTTTTTTATTAAGTGAAGATAAATAAAATAAAAATTGAGGGATTTAAAAAAGGGAGAGTCTTTTTGCCTTCTGGCTGAATATAATATGCATGTCACAGTGGAGATCACATATTGAATTACAATTAAGGGATCTTTCCAGTGTGACGGCCCGAAAAATAGCCGATTTTCACGATTTTTTTTCGGACGTTTACTATACGCCGTTCAATCTGAATTTTTTATGACATATTAAGGTAATCATGAATGACAGAAAATGATTTTTTATAAGACGATTTTTATTGCTTAAATATTTTTTTTTAATTGTTGAAAATAATGGTGATAAAAAAGATCGCCTCATGGTGGACATCCTAGGGGTCGAAAATTTGATCTGAAAAAAAAAGCCCCAAAGGATTATTAATTAGTATGCGTTTGGCTATCGCGCTATGGAGGCTTTTTTTAAAATAAAAATTGACAAAATGGCGGCGTTCTGAACAAAAAGTACCGATTTAAGCCGTTTTTTCGACAGTTTTTCTTTTAAACAAATGGGAAGATTTAAAAAAAAAAAAGCTTCCGTAGCACGATAGAGAGTAGCGTGAAGAATGTTCTCCTAAAATTCGAAAACGATCGCTTGAAAACTGTTCCCTGGAGAATGTCCAACGTTTTGAAAAATGTCGTTTCGAGAAAAACGCGTTTAGCGTTAGCCTATTTTCACGATTTTTTTTCGGACGTTTACTATACGCCGATCAATCTGAAATTTTTATGACATATTAAGGTAATCATGAATGACAGAAAATGATTTTTTATAAGACGATTTTTATTGTTTAAATATTTTTTTTTAATTGTTGAAAATAATGTTGATAAAAAAGATAGCCTCATGGTGGACATCCTAGAGGTCGCAAATTTGATCTAAAAAAACCCAAAGGATTATTAATTAGTATGCGTTTGGCCATCGCGCTATGGAGACTTTTTTTACATCAAAATTGACAAAATGGCGGCGGTTTGAACAAAAAGTACCGAATTTAGCTTTTTTTTCGACAGTTTTTCTTTTTAAAAAAGGCTGCAAAGTAGAACTTTGCAAATTGCTTCCTTATTGGAACTTTGCAAATTCATTATTATTGGATTTTTACAAATCTACCTCTATGAGGAAGCATGTTAATCTATTTTGGCTTCCTCATAGAGGAAGCTTTGTAAAAATCCAATAATAATGAGGAAGCAATTTGCAAAGTTCTACTTTGCAGCCTTGTTTAAAAAAGTTTTAAATGGTATTAGCTTTGAACCCCTTGACAGATTCTCGCCAGATTCGAGCTTGATGCTTAGTTTACCCACACTCTACTTGTGGACCAAATTTGAGCCCGATATCTTAAAAATTGCGAAAGTTAGAGCACGAACAAAAAATGTCAAAAAATTTTTAAATGCCATAAATTGTGAACCCCTTAACGGATTAACACCAAATTTAATCCCAAACACTATTTGATAACAGTCCACGTCTGGTCCAAGTTTGAGCCGGATATCATAAAAATTGCGGGAGTTAGAGCCCGAGCTGACATTCTCCAAAAAATTCAAAATGCTATAAATTTTGAACACCTTGATGGATTAACTCCAAATTCAATCCCATACCTTCTTTAACGACAGTTTACTTGTGGTTCAAATTTGAGCCCGATATCTTAAAAATTGCGACAGCTATCGTGCTAACAAAAAATTGTGTAATAAAGTATACCAGCGAAGTATTTCGAATTTGGCTTTAAAAATTTGAGAGGATGTTTTTGACCGTATATACGAATGAATAAGACAAAAAAAATTGATTTTTTTTTTCACACTGCAAAAATCCCTCAATTTATTTCATACTCTTTTGCAGCTTTATCTTCAACTGAGGATCACGTGGAAGGGCAGCAAACTTTTGAAGCACTTTCTTCAGTTTGTCTGCATTATGATGGCTTGGTTTACGGCTATGACGAGAATTTCTGACTATAAACATCACTGGAGCGACGTTCTTGCTGGATTCAGTCTAGGAACGGTCATCGCCCTGATCACGGTGAGTGTAAACAGCTAGAAAAGCCCTACGTTGCTTTACAGAGTCTCAGTCGTGTTGAGATTTTTTCGAGTGAGAGTGCGAAGCACTTTGGGCAACGAGAACCGCACTCAGCCACGAATCCTATAAGCCTTATGCTATTACCACGAGCAAAGCACTCCAAGTGACGAAATCTCGATTCACTGGGGAGAAAGGAAAGTGGTTTCTATCTTTATAGCGCGGTTGTCTCATAAAAAAAAGGAAAAAAAGTATTATGGGAATTATTCAACGTATACATTTGGGGTTTAAGCCTTCCCCTAGTGGTTTTAAGGTAGTTCTGTCGCGAAGGCAATCCAAACTCATATGCATGAATTTTTGATATGTTGTAATTTAGCTATTCAATTATACTTGCACAAAATCTTGAAGGCTTTTACCGAGCATTTGAATGAACAATTAAAACTTGAAAATCGATCTTTTTACACGGCGCTAACGGGAGAGCTGGAAAAATTGATCTTTAAATCGAAAACTAACATACTTAGATCAAAGATAGAGAAAAAATAAAAAGTACTACGGATTCGCAAATCATTCAGGAATTGATGCATCATGAAAAAAGGTGAAGTCTCCATAACTCTCCATAACTCGCAATTTTCTGAAAAATTATTCTTTAAAATCTGAAAAAATTCACATAGAGTGTCTTTTAGTGGTACATTCATATTATCAATTACAGGGCAAATCGGAGAGGGTCGAAAAAAAAAGTTGCTGAATTGACAGAGAATGCTTCATATTAAAATTAATATACAAGTTTAATGTAAAATTAATGTATGGCACAGCACATTCAATAATTAACTTCAATTTTGCTTCCTCATAGAGGAAGCTTTGTTTTCATGAAATTTTTTTTTTTTCGAGATTTTCATGTCAGTATGCTTAGAATCACCTAAAACGTCGAGAAAAGTGGTTTAGAAAAAATGTCCGTATGTATGTATGTGTGTATGTGTGTGTGTGCGTGTGTGTGTGCGTGTGTGTGTGTGTGTGTGTGTGTGTGTGTGTGTGTGTGTGTGTGTGTGTGTGTGTGTGCGTGCGTGCGTGCGTGCGTGCGTGCGTGCGTGCGTGCGTGCGTGCGTGCGTGCGTGCGTGCGTGCGTGCGTGCGTGCGTGCGTGCGTGCGTGCGTGCGTGCGTGCGTGCGTGCGTGCGTGCGTGCGTGCGTGCGTGCGTGCGTGCGTGCGTGCGTGCGTGCGTGCGTGCGTGCGTGCGTGCGTGCGTGCGTGCGTGCGTGCGTGCGTGCGTGCGTGCGTGCGTGCGTGCGTGCGTGCGTGCGTGCGTGCGTGCGTGCGTGCGTGCGTGCGTGCGTGCGTGCGTGCGTGCGTGCGTGCGTGCGTGCGTGCGTGCGTGCGTGCGTGCGTGCGTGCGTGCGTGTGTGCGTGTGTGTGTGTGTGTGTGTGTGTGTGTGTGTGTGTGTGTGTGTGTGTGTGTGTGTGTGTGTGTGTGCTGGGCTTCGAAAATTCAATCTCCTCTCACTCGGTAACCGTTCGAGCGATCCGGCTCAAATTTGGCACGCAAGTAGAGTAGCTGCCCCTCTTTGAATGTTGTGATTTTTGCCAAAATATGTGAAGTCATTAAGATTTTATGTTGATTTTAATTTGTTGAAAAAAGGCGTGGTCGCTCTAACTTTCGTAAAAGTTCGCCGATTTGGCTAAATAGTTCTTCATAACTGAAGATACGTTCAATGTTGTATGGTATTGAATTTCGACGAAATCGGTAAAGCGGTTCGGATTTTATAGAATTTTGAATTTTTCGAAAAAAATAGATTTTGATCTAAATTACGTCGAATTTCAACAAATGAACAGAAATTTTGTACAGACGAAAAATAACATTCAGAAATGCCATGTACCAAATTTGGTGATGATCGGTAAAGTCGTTCGGATTTTACACCATTTTTCATTTTTAAAAAAATGTAGATTTTCGCTATAACTTCCGGAAAAGTTGAGAAAGTACGACAAATTTGTATCTAATCAAAATTAGATATAACGGTATTTGCAGAGGTGATTTATAGCTGTATAAAACACCTCTGCAAAAGAGACACAAGGTATAAAAAAAAAAGATGCAAAGTAGAACCTTGCACATTGCTTCCTCATTATTTTTCGCTTTTTACAAAGCTTCCTTTACAAAGCTTCCTCTATGAGGAAGCCAAAATTGAATAACATACTGCTTCCTCACAGAGGGAGCTTTGTAAAAAGCGAAAAATAATGAGGAAGCAATGTGCAAGGTTCTACTTTGCATCTTTTTTATAGTAAAAGTGTTTGAATTTTAATAATTTGCCTAAATTTTATTAAAAAAGTACATGAATTTTATACCACAATTGTATATTAAATTTCGATCACGAGTTTTATGCATAAAAACTTCGACTCTTTTCTAACAGTGTATTCTTCGCTATCGACAATTTGGCGATTATAAAATATATGGAATATTTGTTATACCATTTAATTGAATTGTTTTATGCATTAAATCAATTTAATATGAAATTATTAAATAACATTAAATTTAAGAAAATTTATTATAGCTATTAACGATGTCATTGCATATTTAGGATTTAAATAGTTCTTCGATTAATCGAAAATCGATGTTTTTCGAGCTGTGTAATTCATGTCCAGAATTTGATAATCAATTAATAGGCAAGGCAAAAGTTGCTAAATATTGAATGCTATTTTTTATATAAGATTTTTTTTTTTTAGTTTTTAATTTTATTGATAAACTGATTAATTGATTTCTGATTTTTTTTTTCGTCAAGTCCAGAATTCGATAATTAATCAATAGACAAAACAAAAGTTGCTAAATATTAAATGCTGTTTTTGATATTTGTTTTTTTTTCAAGTTCAGAATTTAATAATCAATTAATTGGCAAGACAAAATTTGTTATATATTGAATGCTATTTTTTATATCTGAATTTTTTTTTTCCAAGTCCAGAATTTGATAATCAGTTAATAGACACGACGAAAATTGCTAAATAAATTAAATGATGTTTCTAGTGAACGCTACAATTATATCGTTCTTGTCTTCTTGATTTTCTAGGAAAACTTCAAAAGCTCTTTGACGTTTACGAAGACAGAAATAGAAAATACGTTTCTATATTTCTATGACTCTTACATGACTGAATTGTTATTATAGTCCACGACTAATGCAATGCAGCAACATTGACTCATCAGATAGTTAATATATATTTTTATTTTATAACATCATCAAACGTTTAATATCAAACAGGATGAGAAGAGAATCATTATCTTTTCGACAGGAAGTTTGAAAAACATAGTTTTCTCTTTTTTCTCATCTAAATTAGTTTGTTTTTTCTGTTTGTTGCTGACGATTAGATTTCAAGTGTTGAGTAGGATAATCAAAGCCTCCATAATTTTTTTTAGATAATCATTTGAAAATTATTTTTAAAAATCTGAAAAAATTCACATGGAGTGTCTTTTAGTGGTACATTAATATAATCAATTACAGGGCAAATCGGAGAGGGTCGAAAAAAAAAGTGGCTGAATTGACAGAGAATGCCACCCACATAGCACATAATATTGCCTAAATATTGCAGGAATATTTCGAATATTTCATTACACAGGAATATTACCATAAGCTTCCAATCGAATATTCACAAATATTTAATTGCAATATTGTCAACTTAAAGTTCAGAAATATTGTTAAAGGTAAAACAATTGCCAATCATTTTTAAAATATTTCTGAACATTACCTGTGAAACAAACAATCCAATTTCTTCAACAATATTTCACAAAGTTTCGAATAAAAGGTTCCAGATTAGATTTTGCAAATATTACAATGAAACTTTTTTGCAACATTCCAAAACGTTTCACGTGGAAATTTCTAAACTAGTTTTAAAAAGTTGAATTTGTTGATAAAAAGAAATTCGCCTCGTTCAATTGAGTATCATTCGATTTGAAAAAACTGAAATTCAATCGGGAAGTCGTCATATAATTATTTGGAAATGGGGACAAATTCTGACAGAAATTGGAAGCCTCATTAGAATTGATTGGAAAACGCGGCACGGTATGAATCGATTTTTTTTACAAGATTGTTATGCACCAGAAATCTTCTAAAAGGTTGCTCAATCTTTATTTTTTAATTCATCAGTCTTTGTTGACAGAACACATGGGCAATAAAAGTATAACGTTTGTACAAGTAATCGATAGTCTAGTGGTTAGCGTGATAGACATTAAGTCGTTAAATAGGTTTGATAGGTAGGTAGATGTAAGTCTTTGAAGCGAGAATTTACGTTTCTTTCAACCGCATTCCCCTCTGGAACAAATTTAGTTAATGAAACTCTAATATTGTTATATATTTTTTAAGCAGGATCGCTTTTTAAAATTACTCATCGTTAATTCGACATGGATATGGTACGTAGGTGAGGTTGTGAGTTCGAATTCTGAACGGGATTTTTTTTTCCAATAAATAAGATTATTATCGAGGACATCCAATGGTTCTGCTTAAAAACTCGCAATCAAAAAATTATATTGAAAACGGTAGAATTTCTTACGAGTTAGTCTTGGGCGGAAAATGTAATATTAACACAATATTGCTCTGTAATATTATTGAAATATTATATTTGCAACGTTTTGAGCGGACATTGCAAGATTCCTACAATATTTTATAAATGTTTTAAACATCTTTCACAATATTTTCGCAATATTGCATTGTTGCAAAGGAATCTTTCGAGAATGTTTTAGAAATATTTCGGTGCTATGTGGGCAGTTTATGCATAAAAAATTCCAGTGAAAGTACATTAAATTTCAAGTAGATTTTTTTGTTTGCAGTGTAAATAAACTGATGATAAAAAATTCGAATTTTTCAGGCTTTCTGCGTGGCAGATCTTTTCAAGGAGCGACGAATGCCGTCCGAAACCGAGGAAAAGCTGCGTTCGGTGGATTACGACGCGGAGAACGGTACACAGGTGAATAACGGCAATGCCGATAGGATCCGTTGAGGGTCGCGCATAACAAGCTCGCTCTTCTTCGCGCTTGCTGCTGCCCGCGACGCAATACTCCAAAAAAAAAAAAACAAAAAAAAAAAAACAATGCAAACAAACAAATCAAAAACTTAAAACAAACAACAAAAAAAAAACGACAACGTGACGTTGATCTGGCTTTCGCCTAGACGCAGTACCGACTCGATACATTAGGAGGCATCGAGACAGTGACACCGACAACGATGACGACGACCACAACGAGAACGACGTACCAATAGAGAGAAAGAGAGAGAAATCGGATCCTCAGACAACGCGAGTGCCTTGCTCTAAATCTTCGCGCCTACAAGAGAAACGTTCGCATTTTCTCGTCTCGACAACTTTTCCATCTTCTGCGAAATATTCAACGTCCTTGCCGGATGATCTAAGCGAAAAAAAATCGCCTGGCAAAGCGAAGAAAACACAGCGTGAAATTTCAGCCTGACGTCCCAAAGGGACGTTAAAAAAAAGCTGAAAAAAAAATGAACTGTACCTTTTGGGGCTGATCGTTACGATCCCTAAAGTCTGAGAAGGTTTTTTCACTTCATTTTCCAATCCCTCCTTTCCTGATCTTTTGTCAACTCGATACAAACGTCAGCCACTTTGTGGAGGACAAAATGGGGTGGCGCTGGGTTAAATCCTCCGGCTTTGTCGGCGCTTTTACTGCATATCTCTGGCTCTGGGGCTTGCGGCGAATACGGAGACAATTGATTTTATTATTATTGCGTCTGAGACCGGATTCTTTCGTCTTGTTTAGAATTGTTGTATTTTTTTAAATGCCTTTTTTTCCCTCGTCTTTCAAACGCACTGCCGGCTCTTTTGGTAATTACTTGCTATTATCGCATAACTCTGTCGGGACTTCGGGATCAGGGATGGGCAAAATGTATTTAAAGAAAAAAAAAATGAATGTTTATCCACTCATTATTTATTTTCGCTTAAAATAATGAGTGGAATTTCCACTTATTATTTTTCCGAGTCCAAATTATGAGTGGTTTTTCATTAATTATCTTTTCAGTTACAAATAATTAGTGGTTTTCCACTCATAATTAATTTCAAGTTGAAATAATGAATGTATTTTCACTCATTATCTTTTCCAAGGAAAATAATCAATGGGTTTTCACTAATTATTCAAACTCGAAATGAATTATGAGTGGTTTTTCACTCACTATTTATTTTGGTTTAAATAATGATTTTTTATCCACTCATTATTCATTTCAAGTTTAAATGATGAGTGAAAAACCATTCATTATTTATTTCGAGTTTAAATAACGAGTGGGTTACCAGAACGAGAAAAAACGCTATGAATAATTAGAAATTTATTTAAAATAATTAATAATATTTAATAATAATCAATAATGTTTAATATAATTACTTAACAATTAATTATTAATAGCGTTTTTCTTGCTCGGGAAAATCCCTCGTTATTTAAACTCGAAATAAATAATTAGTGGTTTTCCACTCATCATTTAATCTCAAAATGAATGATGAATGGATTAAAAATCATTATCTAAAATCAAAATAAATTGTGAGTGGAAAACCACTAATCATTTATTTCGAGTTTAAATGATGAGTGGAAATTCATTCATTATTTCCCCTCGAAAAGATAATGTGTGGAAATTCATTCATTATTTAAACTTGAAATAAATTATGAGTGGAAAACCACTCATTATTTATACCTGGAAAAATAATAAATGAAAAACCACTCATTATTTGACCTCGGAAAGATAATTAGTGAAAAACCATTAATTATTTCAAGCGAAAATAAATAATGAGTGGAAAATCATTCAGTATTCAAATACTTTTTCACTCAAATGTGCCCATCTCTGTTCGGGATGTGTTTTTATTCTCTTCATTTGTCTTTTTTTTTAACACTATATTCGCTTTATGAATTTTTTTTTTGCGTACAGACACGAGGAAACGAGCTGGGCAACGATCATGAGCTAAAAAGCATTTATCAAATGAATGCTAGCGAGTCGTATCGACTGTAGAATTTTAAGATTGCATTAACCTCGATTTAG
The DNA here is from genome assembly GCA_963970395.1 of Ephialtes manifestator. Taxonomy (NCBI): domain Eukaryota; kingdom Metazoa; phylum Arthropoda; class Insecta; order Hymenoptera; family Ichneumonidae; genus Ephialtes; species Ephialtes manifestator. Next base: position 2,594,159 of record OZ019969.1, on the reverse strand, counting down.
CGTACAACGCTAATTAGCTATTACTAATTAGACGAGCGACTTACGGTGAGAAAGTAATTTGAATTTTTTTTTTACTATTAACACAAATTCTTTTAACTTCAAATATCCGCCGACATTTTTAACGAATTTTAGTGAGAAATTTTGGTCCTTTTCTGGTTTTACAAAAAAAAAAAAAATGTATTAAACTGGAAATATAAAACGAGAAATTGACGAAAGTCTCTTAAATTGTCGGAAAGTTTTCGTGGATATTTGGGGACATTTTTGTTAAAAGTACTTAAAATTTTGTTTTTTTTTTTAGTATTAGCTATTTTTATCTTTACAAGATATAAATAGTGAAAATATTTGAAAGTAAAATTAGTAAATTCCGACATGGATTTCAAAAGGATTTTAATTTTTCTTGTCGTTAAGTCGCTCGTCTAATAATTCAAGGCCGATTCTTCGCCTACACTGTACGAATACACAAAAGCGTATATTAACTATTATTATTATTATTATTATTATTATTATTATTATTATTATGTATATACCACAGATATATATTTATTTCGCGATAGAAAAGTTAGGAGAAATTATTTTTAATTAAGTTTTTGTAATGCTGTGTCTACGATAATCGTAGACAGGAAAGTTGCTCGATAGGACGAAAAATTGTAAAAAGAAAATTGAATTTTTGATGCCTGTTGAGATTAGGAAACACACAGTGTCGAATTGCTGTGTGCATAAAGCACTTCAGAATTTCTCGCATTATTTGTATATAAAATTTTCGTACTAAAGGAGAGAATTTCCTTTCGCGAGATTGTAGACAGGGAAGTGCCGATGCAATATCGATGGGTTAAAGCAGGGCTTGAAACGAAACGAAAAACCGATGAAATATTCGGTTGAATATGTGCCCGGTTTGACAGAAACGATCGACCGGTTTCAAAGACAAATTAACGAAATCATGATATTTATAATTCTTCAGACCGAATTTCGAACAAATCATCTTTGATTTATGCGATCCGAGTCGCGGTTGCGAGCGATAGGAGAAGGTTTCCATATGGTTTTGTTTTTTGGTTCATATCATTGTCAGATTGACAGGCAAAATGTCACCAGTGAAGAAGAATCCTTCGCACGAATATTTCGAGAAAGATTCAGTGACAAAAAATGTCAAGTACCTAATTGACGAATAAGAATTGATGAGGAAGTACAAGTGCAAATTTTTGTGCAGCATTTTTAATGCAGCGATTTTTTTTCCTACGACGTGGAATAATTGGTATGCTATGTAAAATATTTGAGTTAATCCTTGAGTGACGACCTCTCAGATCTGGTCCACCATTTTTAATGTTATCATTTTAACTTTGTAAAGCACTTAGCTTTCTATTCGACTTTTTTTAGAAACATTTTTTTTAATCTATGATTCTTTAATACAATTTTGTTTTTAAATCGTTCTTCAAGAAAATAAATATATCTAATCTATAAATATTAGATTGTCACTATGATCCGTGTCTAAAGGGCTGTGATTAAGGAGGATCGGTGGCGAATCGCAAAGTCAAATCAGAGATAAATTTTCGCGATCGATTCTTTAAAGTTTAATGCATTAAATAATAACAGTGGAGGATGATTTGTATTGAAGCATGTAGACTTAATCCAGAGAAAGATTAATAGTCACGGATTTGCATAAAGATTAACTGATTAACTGATTCGTTGAGTTTTTTTCAAGTATTATCTTTAATTCTTTGCCGATTTTTATGAACGATAGCTCATTGTTTTTCTTAAAAGATACTCTACGAATTGACCTCCTAGATATTTCATAGTGTTCATCGTTTTGTAATTATAGCCTGTTGTTTATGAAAGTATTTTAATTTCTGTTAAACAACAGTCTAGAATTATTAAACAATTAACACTATGAAATATCTAGGCGGTCAATTCGTAGAGTATCTTTTAAGGTAGAGAATGAGTTGTCACTCATTCAAATCGGCCAAGAATTACAGATTATACTTGAAAAAAACTTAACGAAAATGTATCCCATTGAAAAGAAACGTTAATCAGTTAATATTTATGCAAATCCGTCACTATTAATCTTTCTCTGGATTAAGTCTACATGCTTCAATACAAATCACCCTCCACAGCTATTATTTAATGCAGTAAACTTTAAAGAATCGATTACAAAAATTTATCTCTCCTTAACTCAAATATTTTACATAGTATACCAATTATTCTACGTCGGATCGATTCTTTAAAGTTTAATGCATTAAACTTTAAAGAATCGCATGTAAACTTAATCCAGAGAAAGATTAATAGTGACGGATTTGCATAAAGATTAACTGATTAACGTTTCTTTTCAGTGTGATATATTTTCGTTGAGTTTTTTTCAAGTATTATCTTTAATTCTTTGCCGATTGTTATGAACGATAGCTCATTATTTTTCTTAAAAGATACTCTACGAATTTACCTCCTAGATATTTCGTAGTGTTCATCGTTTTCTAATTATAGCCTGTTGTTTATGAAAGTATTTTAATTTCTGTTAAACAACAGTCTAGAATTATTAAACAATTAACACTATGAATATCTAGGCGGTCAATTCGCAGAGTATCTTTTAAGGTAGAGAATGAGCTGTCACTCATTCAAATCGGCCAAGAATTACAGATTATACTTGAAAAAAACTGAACGAAAATGTGTCCCATTGAAAAGAAACGTTAATCAGTTAATATTTATGCAAATCCGTCACTATTAATCTTTCTCTGGATTAAGTCTACATGCTTCAATACAAATCACCCTCCACAGGTATTATTTAATGCAGTAAACTTTAAAGAATCGATTACAAAAATTTATCTCTCCTTAACTCAAATATTTTACATAGTATACCAATTATTCTACGTCGGATCGATTCATTAAAGTTTAATGCATTAAATGCATTAAACTTTAAAGAATCGCATGTAGACTTAATCCAGAGAAAGATTAATAGTGACGGATTTGCATAAAGATTAACTGATTAACGTTTCTTTTCAGTGTGATATATTTTCCTTCAGTTTTTTCCAAGTATTATCTTTAATTCTTTGCCGATTTTTATGAACGATAGCTCATTGTTTTTCTTAAAAGATACTCTACGCATTGACCTCCTAGATGTTTCATAGTGTTCATCGTTTTCTAATTATAGCCTGTTGTTTATGAAAGTATTTTAATTTCTGTTAAACAACAGTCTAGAATTATTAAACAATTAACACTATAAAATATCTAGGCGGTCAATTCGTAGAGTATCTTTTAAGGTAGAAAATGAGCTGTCACTCATTCAAATCGGCCAAGAATTACAGATTATACTTGAAAAAAACTGAACGAAAATGTATCCCGTTGTTTTTAGATCTATGATTCTTTAGTATAATTTTGTTTTTAAATCGTTCTTCAAGAAAATAAATATATCTAATCTATAAATATTAGATTGTCACTATGATCCGTGTCTAAAGGGCTGTGATTAAGGAGGATCGGTGGCGACTCCCAAAGTCAAATCAGAGATAAATTTTCGCGATCGATTCTTTAAAGTTTAATGCATTAAATAATAACAGTGGAGGATGATTTGTATTGAAGCATGTAGACTTAATCCAGAGAAAGATTAATAGTCACGGATTTGCATAAAGATTAACTGTTTAACGTTTCTTTTCAGTGTGATATATTTTCGTTGAGTTTTTTCCAAGTATTATCTTTAATTCTTTGCCGATTTTTATGAACGATAGCTCATTGTTTTTCTTAAAAGATACTCTACGAATTGACCTCCTAGATATTTCATAGTGTTCATCGTTTTGTAATTATAGCCTGTTGTTTATGAAAGTATTTTAATTTCTGTTAAACAACAGTCTAGAATTATTAAACAATTAACACTATAAAATATCTAGGCGGTCAATTCGTAGAGTATCTTTTAAGGTAGAGAATGAGCTGTCACTCATTCAAATCGGCCAAGAATTACAGATTATACTTGAAAAAAACTTAACGAAAATGTATCCCATTGAAAAGAAACGTTAATCAGTTAATATTTATGCAAATTCGTCACTATTAATCTTTCTCTAGATTAAGTCTACATGCTTCAATACAAATCACCCTCCACAGCTATTATTTAATGCAGTAAACTTTAAAGAATCGATTACAAAAATTTATCTCTGATTTGACTTTGACAGTTTCATTGTTTATTCGTTTTCTAATCGCTTCGCGACCGAAACGCTGAAAAGAGATGATATGCTCGGTCTTGATCAAAACCGATATGAAGACAGCACAATTGCATTTCTTTGAGGAAAAACAATACCGGAACCACGTTTCGTTTCAAGTCCTGGTTTCAAGTCGGAATTACACGTAAACTATGATTATTATATAGCAGATATAGCCAATAAATGCTGTAGAATCATCGATTTGTACTAATTCAACGAATGCAATTTAGTTGAACACGTGCAGCAACGAATCGACGACGAGCGGTGCATCACAGTCGTTTGTATTTTTAAATGTGACGATTGCAGACGTGTGGGTTAACCACTCGCTGCGATTCTCAAACACAAGCCACCGTTATTCGCGTGAATAAAAATAATTGTCTTAGCTGCAAAAAAAAAACCGATCATTTTCGGAAGAAACTTTTTCTACAAATATTAAAGGGCTTTAAAAAAACCAATTTTATTGCGCCGTTCATTGAGATTTTTCGATATTCATAAACATTGTTTACACAAAATAGCTAGAATTGAATTAATTTTTTTTCCATTCATCCGCAAATTATTTAAAAATGAAAAAAGTACGATTTTTCGCTTTTTTCTTAACTTTTTATTTTTACAAAGCAAAAAAATGTGACATATTTTTAACAAAACTAACATTTATGCAAAATCTAAAGCGCTGCTTTTTAATGTTTTTTTAAATAACGTATTCATAAATGAATTTCTACCGAAAATCGATTTTTTTTGTTGCTAAAAAAACGAAACGTTTTCGAATTAATAAATTTTAATAAAAGTAATAAAATCGCGCGATTAACGATGGTTCGAGTTTTGAACCACGAGTATTATTGCTACGTATAATATAAACTGTATTCAACCGGCCTCGAGCGATAGGAAAAGGAGAACCGAAAAAAAAAACACCTCGAAAGTATCCATAAATTAGGAATTATTATTTATTATGAATTATTATCTACTGGAAAAAAAAGATCGTACTCTTTTGTAGTTTCTTCGTCGCTGTTGACCGGATCGATTATTCAGAGAATTTTTAGACTAAAAAAAAACAAATACGAATTCCTTATGATATTATTTTTGCTATAAAAAATAATAGAATAATAATAATTAACGCGTGATAATGATGGTGCATTTTGTACGTGGCATCACTAACAATCGCAATCTTTTCTAACGTTGAATACGATTATTATAGAAATATATGTTGATCCTACGTTATATACCGAGTAATATTTTATTTTATCCTTATTTACATATGTTATATTATATATGAACATATATCTACCGTAAAAATTGTACTTTTACGCTAAATCTCACATAGATTGGCCTAGAAAAATTTCATAGATACTAAGTCGTTCGATAATATGTTTCCGAGAAAATGAAGAATGATAAAGTTGATTGAAAACGAGTGTATGTATATATACTTACTATATATATATAGATATAAAATGAAATCTCTTCAGATGAGTTCAGTGAATTTAAAACCCGTCTATTTAATCGTCCCGTAGACGCATTATTTTTTTGTTGTTCTGCCGCTTGCAATTTTACGTTCCGCTTAAATGTTACGTCGAGGAAGAGCTTGCCAACAATTTTGTACGTAAATCGTTGGACAATTTCTTTTTTTTTTCATAGGCTTCAGGCTTTAATCATCTACGACTGTAATTGATTTCAGGAAGAACAGAATCCTCTGAGACTCAACCCTACGACCTACGGTGGAATCCGAAGCTCAGATTCCATGGGAAATGGATAAACTATTATCTCCTCTAAATAATTGCAATCAGTACAATCGCAGGATAATTTAGTATTTGAACAAAGTATTAAGATAATTTCTTTGGAAAAATCATCTTATGATTTCTTTGGTGGGATTCTGGGTAGAAAAAAAGAATCTTGTGAAGAATCTTAAGGGGAGGGATTCAGGAAAAAAAAATTGATTTTGGAAATTCAATATCATCCAAATCCTATTGTATATAAAAATACCCAACGCACTATATTGTTGGTACTCGATGAAAGGATTTTTTACTGTCGTCTGACTTGCATGTGCTTTTCAATATTATCTTAAGCAAAGTTCCTAGGTTTTTCATTCTGCGCATGATTCAGATCAAACTACTAGGCAGATTGGAATGGTTGGCGGCTCGTTTTCTTCATCATGAAAAGATACACTGACTAAATGGAGCAAACTATTTTTTTTCATTCTGAAAGCAAAGTTAATCACTGATTTAGAAAATAGCATAAAATTTATTTATTAATAATTATGTCACTTAAAAAATATAACGTTTTATTAACATTTGCTCCATTTAGCCGGTGTATCTTTTCATGAAGAAGAAAATGAGACGTCAACCATTTCAATCTGCCTGGTAGTTTGATCTGAATCATGCGCAGAATGGAAAGCCTAAGAACTGCAGCTTAAGATAATATTGAAAAGCATGTGCAAGTCAGACGACAGTAAAAAATCCTTTCATCGAGTACCAACAATGTAGTGCATTGGGTATTTTTATATGCAATAGGATTTCGATAATATTGAATTTCCAAAAGCAATTTTTTTGACCTGACTCCCTCCCCTTAAAAAAAAGTTTTGAAAGAATCTTTGAAGGAATCTTGAAAAGAATCACGTATAGGATCCGGAGTAACATTCTTTTCAAGATTCTTTCTATCCGAAAGCGTTCTGAGAATCTTTCAAAGAATCTTCGAAAGAATCTTGAAAAGCGTCTTTAAGAGAATCGTGAAAAGATTCCGTCCATTAAACAGAAAAATCGTTGGAAGAGTCATAATGAAATTTTTCAGAGGAATCGAGCGAAACCTGTTGTTGCTTTCCCTTGGTGTCGAGACAGTATATTTCGGTACGTCAACAAAGGGTAAACCCTTCGTGTTTAGTCGAACTCAGGACAGCTTTGCAGTCTTATATACGTTCATGCTTCAAGTCACTTGCGAGAAAAACGCTTCGACCGCTCGCCATCTAGCGGAGTATTGAATATCAGTGTTTCGTACGATGCCACTAGATGGCGAGTGGTCGAAGCGTTTTTCTCGCCATCTAGCGGAGTATTGAATATCAGTGTTTCGTACGATGCCACTAGATGGCGAGCGGTCGAAGCGTTTTTCTCGCCATCTAGCGGAGTATTGAATATCAGTGTTTCGTACGATGTCACTAGATGGCGAGCGGTCGAAGCGTTTTTCTCGCCATCTAGCGGAGTATTGAATATCAGTGTTTCGTACGATGCCACTAGATGGCGAGTGGTCGAAGCGTTTTTCTCGCCATCTAGCGGAGTATTGAATATCAGTGTTTCGTACGATGCCACTAGATGGCGAGCGGTCGAAGCGTTTTTCTCGCCATCTAGCGGAGTATTGAATATCAGTGTTTCGTACGATGCCACTAGATGGCGAGTGGTCGAAGCGTTTTTCTCGCCATCTAGCGGAGTATTGAATATCAGTGTTTCGTACGATGCCACTAGATGGCGAGTGGTCGAAGCGTTTTTCTCGCCATCTAGCGGAGTATTGAATATCAGTGTTTCGTACGATGCCACTAGATGGCGCGCGGTCGAAGCGTTTTTCTCGCAAGTGACTTGAAGCCTGAACGTATATAAGACTGCAAAGCTGTCCTGAGTTCGACTATACTAGTGTTGCGACGATACATGAAAAAATATCGATTCACATAATCGATTACATTTCTCAAAAAAGAATTATCGATTCGATTAATCGGAATAAAATCAATCGATTGTAAAAGAATCGATTAAAAATCTGATTTTCATCTCAAGTACTGAATAATCATAAAACAAAAATAAAAATAAATTGGCACGATTAACTAGACGACATCTGATTGGCTGCGGCTTTCGCCTAGCCTACTTGATTGGCCAATTCCTCGCGCCCCGTCTAGTTTCACCGCGAACTCGCTGTCTCGCTGTATAGATTTAATTCAAGAATCTTTGAGAATCGATTATCAAAAAAATCGTGGAAAAACAATCGACCCGCGAATAGGGATGCCGTATCGACGGAAAAGTATCAATACTTCGATTGTATCGAATCGTTTTAAAATGTATCGATACTACAAAATTTCGAGCACGAAACAATCGATACATTCAATATCGATACACATGTAATGTTGAAAACCAATGACAGTCTAATTAATGCCGTTTAAATCAGGATAAATCAGGATAAACATTTTAATTCAGGGTTTTCCACAGGTTTTCCACTGGAAACAAGATTTTTATTTCCAGCATAACGTCGTTTATTTTTTTTTATCATTACATTCTTTGAAATACGATACGTAAAGTAAATTAAAAAAAAAAATCTTTTTTTCAGTATCGATATTCGTGTAAAAGTATCGATTCCATGTATTCGATTAGGTGGTGAGTATCGATACAAAATATCGATATTATCGAATTAAAATATCGATACCATAAAGTATCGATACTTTGTCGTCATCCCACCCGCAAATAATCGACCGTCTAAATAATCGATGAATAATCACGATTAATTCATGAAAAAAATCGATTCTCGAATAATTGAACCAGAATCACGCATCACTAGATTATACACGAGGGGTTTACCCTTCGTTGACGTACCGAAATGTACTGTCTCGACACCAAGGGAAAGCAACAACAGGTTTCGCTCGATTCCTCTGAAAAATTTCATTATGATTCTTTCAACGATTTTTTCTGTTTAATGAACGGAATCTTTTCACGATTCTCTTAAAGACGCTTTTCAAGATTCTTTCGAAGATTCTTTGAAAGATTCTCAGAACGCTTTCGGATAGAAAGAATCTTGAAAAGAATCTTGCTCCGGATCCTATGCGTGATTTTTTTTCAAGATTCCTTTAAAGATTCTTTCAAGACTTTTTTTAAAGATTCTTTAAAAGATTCTTCACAAGATTCTTTTTTTCTCCGCGGGTAAAAACGAAAATGAGAGAAAACATAGTTCCAGATTAATGTTAAACATTCCGCGTATCCGTAATTATTGAAAAGCACATTTTTCACACATTTATAGACTTTAAAAAAAAAGAAATACACAATGAGATTATCGGTTTAAAGAAAAGAAGAAGGCGCTAAAAGACGCTAGAAATAATTGATAACAAAAACGTGCGTGGAATATTAATAGATTAGTTTAATTAATTAATATATTCATATTTAATTAATATTTCGCGAATGTTAATAATTAATTAATATTTCGCGAAGCGCATATCGCCAAAATTGCGACACGCTGTTTCAAAAATAGAGAGTAATTTCTTACAGACAATAACATGTAAGCAGGATATATTTAAGGTGGTTTTATACTTGTCTTTTTTTTAAATTAAAATATGAAGGATGCAAAGAAGAATTTTGAAGAAAACAAGAACTAAAACAAGAGAAGAATATAACTTAATTAAGTAGATTAATTTTCAAAGATTCCACGAAAAGCATTTAAGCAGGAAAGTTGGTCGTTTTTGACTTCTTTTTTTTTTTAGAAATAAAAAATGAGATTATTAACATAATGGGAAAAATAGAAGCGACATTCTTGCAGCTGCTCGGAGGCGCCGGTTATATTACAATTAGGCTATCACTGAAGAGATGTCTTCGCCTCCCTTTGTGAATCCCTTTGGGAACGGTCGTTGATTGATGATTCGACCTGGAAACGCGCGATCGTTAGACACGGAAATCCCGATGCGGGTGGGCACGTCGCTTCTCATTAGGCACTACACGAACGTCGCGATTGCAATCTAGAGCATAACAAATGCTCGTCTCTTAATAATAACATGCCAAGAATGATAAACAGTGTCAAAAATGAAGGATCGTCGTATACTCCATGGTGAAAATATTTGTGTGAAAATCACTGCCTTTGTCACGAAAATTACCGAATTTTTTCTAACAATTAATACATTTTTTTTTTTCCTAAAGATCTATGAATTTTTTTCTGAAATTTCCAGAATTATTTCTGAGAAATTCAGAATTGTTTCGGAAAAATTCAGAATTATTTCTGAGAAATTCAGAATTATTTCTGAGAAATTCAGAATTATTTCGGAAAAATTCAGAATTGTTTCGGAAAAATTCAGAATTGTTTCGGAAAAATTCAGAATTGTTTCTGAAAAATTCGGAATTGTTTATGAAAAATTCAGAATTATTTCTGAAAAATTCAGAATTATTTCTGAAAAATTCAGAATTGTTTCGGAAAAATTCAGAATTGTTTCGGAAAAATTCAGAATTATTTCTGAAAAATTCGGAATTGTTTATGAAAAATTCAGAATTATTTCTGAAAAATTCAGAATTATTTCTGAAAAATTCAGAATTGTTTCTGAAAAATTCAGAATTATTTCTGAAAAATTCAAAATTATTTCTGAAAAATTCAAAATTATTTCTGAAAAATTCAGAATTATTTCTGCAAAATTCAGAATTGTTTCTGAAAAATTCAGAATTATTTCTGAAAAATTCAGAATTATTTCTGCAAAATTCAGAATTGTTTCTGAAAAATTCAGAATTGTTTCTGAAAAATTCAGAATTATTTCTGAAAAATTCAGAATTATTTCTGAAAAATTCAGAATTATTTCTGAAAAATTCAGAATTATTTCTGAAAAATTCAGAAGTGTTTTTGAAAAATTCAGAATTATTTCTGAAAAATTCAGAATTATTTCTGAAAAATTCAGAATTATTTCTGAAAAATTCAGAATTATTTCTGAAAAATTCAGAATTGTTTTTCTGGATATTTCAGAATTTTTTCTGAAAATCTTAGTATTATTTCTAACATATCTCCTGAAATTCTCTGAAATTTTCATGATTTCGTATGTGTTCGAACTTTATACAGCTGTTTTTCTAAAAAGAAAAAGCGGCCCAGTTTCTGACGCCGACGGTACATTTATATCTGTAGTGAATAAAGTTTTCGCAAAAATATAAAAAAATTAACAGGAAAATTGAAGAGCGTTTTTTTTCTGTCGAATATTGCCGAGATTCGAAGGTTTTTTTTATAGAATATTTCATATCGAAATTTAATAGTGAGAGTTGCGACTGACGTTTCAATGGCTTCCGAGCGACATTCATAGTCGGAAGTCACTACCTCAAGCACATGCGGAATTTTGGATTTATACCCTTAAGTAAGTACCAAATACTATAAAAGTGATATAAATACCTTCAGAATAAACCACACTCTAGATCTGATACGTAAAAGTTCATCCAAAGGTTAGTTCTTCCCATAAATTCTCGGAGTCAGTAAGTGCATCGCCTAATTAAGGTTACGTTGCAGTTTCTGACACTGTATGTATATAACCTATGTCGAAGCGTCAGAAACTGGGGACTGGTTGGTGTCACAAACTGCGACATACATGTCAGAAACTGGGTCCGCGCCGGTGTCAGAAACTGCGACATGGAAGATTCAACAGTGTCAATAACCCCGGTAGTAGACGACCATAATCAAAACAATAATTTAATTATTATTTCTTAATGATTTAACTCCGAAACTTGGTGAATCTCATTCAGAAGGGCTCAATGTACACGTTAAAGGAATTTTCCTTCAGTTTCATAATATAACGTGTTCGTAAATAAATAAAAAACGAGGGCCGCGGTTCTAAAGATGTCAGAAACTGGGCCGTTCACCTTAATTCGGAACTCACCCAATCAGAAACCTCAGAGGCTTCTCGCAGAGACTCATGGGTAATCAAAATGGCGGAAGCGCGCGCACGACGACCATAAATTAGTATTTCCAGTGAGTAGCCGGTAAAATCGTTAGGATAGTGAAAATAAACAATCGTACCTTAAGCAAACATTTCTTCAATTCATTCCTCGCGACGTTAATTAGCAGTGATTTGCATGTGTGAAATTCTCGCTGCTATGCACAAATTTATATTTACCATCAGAGGAAAATAGTCTTATATAGAAAAATCTCATCTCCGAAAATAAATCGCAACAATGAAATGTCACCTTTAGTTTCTCCTTTAAGGTAGTTTTTTTTTCATACAAATCTACAAGAGCTCCAGAAAAATGTAAGTAATTCCCAAGAATACTAAATTATTTTCCGATAACTATATATATTATATATTTTATATTTTGTTACCTTTCCTTTTAAAATTTAATAATGAATATTTATATTTATTATTTTATTATTATTATTATTATCATTATGATTATCATCACCATGTTATACTTTTTTTTAAGCGGAGGTGAAACATCCATGAGTGCTAGAAAGATAGCAAATATCTTCCGGATTAAGAATTCTCAGAAACTTTATCTTACTTGGAAAAACCGAAAGTCTTACATCATGAGCCTCTTAATTCTGCATGATGTAAAACTTTCCTTTTACCTAAAAAAATATCAAGTTTCTAAGAATTTTTGTTGCGAAAGATATTCGCTATCTTTCTCGCACTGATGGAAGTAGCGCCTCCAATGGCGGAGGAGGTTGGAGCGCTCCACACTAGTCAAATCAGTGCTAAATTTTTAAAAGCGTTTCTACAATTTCAGATGGTTTAATAATCTGTTCCAAGGTGTTAATCACATAGTAGCATTAGTTCTTGATATTCAAATACATTCACAGCTGTAATATCAACAGCAAATCGATCAATATCTGCAAATTTCCGATGTTATGTTTTTTCATCCAGTTTTTTAAAAGGATAAATCGTAATATCAGTCCGATTATGACGACCAACAGCTCATTTTGTTTACTAAAAGATATTCTATCGATTGGCCGTTTATTTTTTTAAATCGTATTAGTAGTTCAAAAGATACAACCGTTTGTTTATCCTATCATAACCTAACATCAAGTATACAAATGGCTGTAACTTTTGAACGCCTGATAATAGAAAATCCGGACGGTCAATCGATTAAGGATCTTCCACTGATCAAAATGAGCTATGTTTCGTCATAATCGAACTTATATTACGGTTTACCCTTTTACAAAACTGGATGAAAAAACATGACATCGGAAATTTGGAGATATTGATCGATTTACTGTTCATATGACAGCTGTGAATATATTTGAATATCAAGAACTAATGCTGCTTTGTGATTAACACTTTGGAACAGATTATTAAACCATCTGAAATTGTAGAAACGCTTTTAAAAATTTAGCACTGATTTGACTAGTGTGGAGCGCTCCAACCTCCTTAAGGTAGTTCTGTCGTGAAGGCAATCCAAACTCATATGCATGAATTTTTGACATGTTGTAATTTAGCTATTCAATTATACTTGCACAAAATCTTGAAGGCTTTTACCGAGTATTTGAATGAACAATTAAAACTTGAAAATCGATCTTTTTACACGGCGCTCACGGGAGGGCTGAAAAAATTGATCTTTAAATCGAAAATTAACATACTTAGATCAAAGATAGAGAAAAAATAAAAAGTACTACGAATTCGCAAATCATTCAGGAATTGATGCATCATGAAAAAAGGCGATGTCTCCGGAATAATGTTTAATTGAACCAAGATCAAAGTGACGCCAAATGACGTTTCGTAACCTAATTATCGTAAAAATGAAGTCAAATCCGCACTAAACATGTCAACTATTTACAAATAATCGTTTCAATTTGATTACGACAATTTCGAAGGATTCTCGATTATTTTTTATATTATTATTCAGGCAGTCAAAGTGATGCGTATGATTATTTTTTAATGTCATATAGACTCTAAGATTTATGACTGGCGTACCGACAGAACTACCTTAAGAGGCAATGATACACCGGCTGGAATTTCTTCGCCCAATGTTAAACGCCTATTGGCTTCGTACGTGACCTTCATTCGCGGCCATTTTGGACAGCCAGCGTTCGAAGCGGCGGAATTGTGCAACAGTTGATAAAAAATTATCACAGTAAAGCATGCTAGCGTACATTAATTAACGATATTATTTATATTTCTTTAATAAATCGACACTATGAGTGCGCCAAAAGGGAAGGCCTCAATGCCGTGTTGCGTCGTGAATTCTAAAAACACCTCTGTAAATTCACCGGGTGTACATTTCTACAGTTTCCCTACAGGAAAGATCCAAGTTTTCAAGCAGAAAGGGCGCGAGGACTGGATTACCTCCGTTAAACGAAAAAAAAGTTTCAGAGTTACTGTACGAACTAAATGTTCTCTAATCAATAAAAAGTTATAGACTACAATACTGTTACTAGGATTGAAACTTTACAATACTTACTTCCAATTTCACCTTGTACGGTGTAGTAGTGGAAGTGTCACTGACGTTTGGCGAATAATGCTGCACTTTATTAAGATACGTTTGTCTGAATCTGTTTACTCCTCCACTCGACGCACATGGCATACAGATAACGCCTTTTCTTTTATAATACCTTGTGGATTAAAATCAATTGCATGCGTTATCGCCTTGAATCCCGTTCTGATTATCAATTCCATCTTTCAATGCCGTTTTAATGCTGCTGTCAGCTGTCATAAACATAAACACCGGCGAAAAGTGCAGACGACACCGGGCACACGAAAATTTATGTACCCTTTTTACGAAATAAATCGAATAGCAAAAAGCTATTATCATAACCAAAATTACAAAAAAAAATAAGTTAAACAACCGATTTTTTATTTATAACAATACTTTTCAGTTGTTCATTTAGTATAATCGGAAAATCTTCTGTAAACTATATTCTACCATAAGAATCAATGCTTTTTTTATATCAACTGTTGCCGAGGTGTACCACAAGCGGCGCTGGTATCTTAACGCACTAAGCCAATAGGTCTGTCTCTCTCGCACATAGCTCTGTCTCTCTCGCACTATTTTTCTTTTAATTCTCCTGACCAGACGGCTGTTTTGATCCAGGAGCCCGAAGCTTAGCCCAATTCTGCCATACTTCCGCACATTCTGTTACAATCTGAGCTTTATCTGCCGAGTATTTTGAAAGAAAATAGCTTTCAAAATTTCGAAGTGAGTATCACTGCCTCTTAAAGTTGATCGTCAAAATCCGTTGTGCGGTTACACACGGGCAAATTGTTGCCTACCGTAAATATGTACAATGCATATATATATATATATATATATATATATATATATATATATATATATATATATATATATACACACTTATGTTCTAATAAACCTCTTTCCATATCGTATCAACTTGAGTCTCGAAAGTATGCGACAATATTAAAAAATGTGAAAAGATTGAATGTAGGTAATAATACCGACGTTAGTTTTTCGATCCCCATATTCATCGTAGTTATTTGCCTCTGCCACATGCCGTGTTAATTAACATCACAAAAGTCCACGTCATGAATCGTTTCGTCGCCGTTTATTGCGGCCCGCTTATCGCTACATTTTTTATTACCACTCAAAAGTCTTTTAAACTCCCACGTTTATTCTGTAAATGTACACGAGAGACAATCGATAGACACTTAAGTTTTCAGTGATTTTTTATCACTACGATATGACGATTAAATCAAGTGCGCTTGACATTCCGCTGATTTGACGTAAGCGAACGTTAAAATTTTTCGATAATCCTATCAGCAACAGGAGTGTGAAATTATTATTGTTCACTCTGTCATGCACATCCTGCGTAATCTTCAAAATATAAACACAATCATTATACTTGGCGGTTTGGCTTTGTGTCTCGTGTTTATGATTCAGGTAAAGCAAATTTACAACAAGAATCAAAAGTACAACAGGTATCTCGGTTATAAACAGTATGTGAGTAATTTTCTCATAATTTACCATTAGATCGTCAAAGTATTTGTATAAAACATGAATGAAAAGAAATTTGAAAATTATGTCGCAGATTACAGAAATTTCGACGGAGATGGCGAATGCCGAAAAAACTGTAAATAAATCAGCGGCTTATGTTCGTTTGCTTAACGAAGCATTAGCCAAACGTGAGAAGGATGGAAAAAATGCTTCGATACCCAGAGTCACATTTTCTAGTTGAAATTCTGTAAGTTGTCGTCTCGTAACGATGATTTTTTATTTATTAAAATATTATGTCGCAACTTATGTAAAGTTATGTAGTTTTTCATGGATATGCTAGAGTGTAAAAACTTAAATATATCATTTTTTATGAAGCAGAAACTCAATTTTATATGCTTGAGTATAAAAACTCAAATATACCATTTTTTATGAAGCAGAAACTCAATTTTATATGCTTGAGTATTAAAACTCAAATATATCATTTTTTATGAAGCAGGATCTCAATTTTATATGCTTTAGTATAAAAACTTAAATATATCATTTTTTATGAAGCAGGAACTCAATTTTACATGCTTGAGTATAAAAACTTAAATATATCATTTTTATGAAGCAGAAACCCAATTTTATATGCTTGAGTATAAAAACTCAAATATATCATTTTTTATGAAGCAGAAACTCAATTTTATATGCTTGAGTATTAAAACTCAAATATATCATTTTTTATGAAGCAGGATCTCAATTTTATATGCTTGAGTATAAAAACTTAAATATATCATTTTTTATGAAGCAGGAACTCAATTTTATATGCTTGAGTATAAAAACTCAAATATATCATTTTTTATGAAGCAGGAACTCAATTTTATATGCTTGAGTATAAAAACTTAAATATATCATTTTTTATAAATCTGAAACTCAATTTTATATGCTTGAGTATAAAAACTCAAATATATCATTGTTATGAAGCAGGAATTCAATTTTATATGCTTGAGTATAAAAACTCAAATATATCATTTTTTATGAAGCAGGAACTCAATTTTATATGCTTGAGTATAAAAACTCAAATATATCATTTTTTATGAAGCAGAAACTCAATTTTATGTGCTTGAGTATAAAAATTCAAATATATCATTTTTTATGAAGCAGAAACTCAATTTTATATGCTTGAGTATAAAAACTCAAATATATCATTGTTATGAAGCAGGAATTCACTTTATATGCTTCAGTATAAAAACTCAAATATATCATTTTTTGTGAAGCATGAACTCAATTTTATATGCTTGAGTATAAAAACTTAAATATATCATTTTTTATGAAGCAGAAACTCAATTTTATATGCTTGAGTATAAAAACTCAAATATATCATTTTTTATGAAGCAGAAACTCAATTTTATATGCTTGAGTATAAAAACTCAAATATATCATTTTTTATGAAGCAGAAACTCAATTTTATATGCTTGAGTATAAAAACTCAAATATATCATTTTTTATGAAGCAGAAACTCAATTTTATATGCTTGAGTATAAAAACTCAAATATATCATTGTTATGAAGCAGGAATTCAATTTTATATGCTTGAGTATAAAAACTCAAATATATCATTTTTTGTGAAGCATGAACTCAATTTTATATGCTTGAGTATAAAAACTTAAATATATCATTTTTTATGAAGCAGGAATTCAATTTTATATGCTTGAGTATAAAAACTCAAATATATCATTTTTTGTGAAGCATGAACTCAATTTTATATGCTTGAGTATAAAAACTTAAATATATCATTTTTTATGAAGCAGAAACTCAATTTTATATGCTTGAGTATAAAAACTTAAATATATCATTTTTTATGAAGCAGAAACTCAATTTTATATGCTTGAGTATAAAAACTCAAATATATCATTTTTTATGAAGCAGAAACTCAATTTTATATGCTTGAGTGTAAAAACTGAAATATATCATTTTTTATGAAGCAGGAATTCAATTTTATATGCTTTAGTATAAAAACTTAAATATATCATTTTTTATGAAGCAGGAACTCAATTTTACATGCTTGAGTATAAAAACTCAAATATATCATTGTTATGAAGCAGGAATTCAATTTTATATGCTTGAGTATAAAAACTCAAATATATCATTTTTCATGAAGCAGAAACTCAATTTTATATGCTTGAGTATAAAAACTTAAATATATCATTTTTTATGAAGCAGAAACTCAATTTTATATGCTTGAGTATAAAAACTCAAATATATCATTTTTTATGAAGCAGAAACTCAATTTTATATGCTTGAGTATAAAAACTCAAATATATCATTTTTTATGAAGCAGGAACTCAATTTTATATGCTTGAGTATAAAAACTCAAATATATCATTTTTTATGAAGCTTCAACTCAATTTTATATGCTTGAGTGTAAAAACTTAAATATATCATTTTTTATGAAGCAGGAACTCAATTTTATATGTTTGAGTATAAAAACTCAAATATATCATTTTTTATGAAGCAGGAACTCAATTTTATATGCTTGAGTATAAAAACTCAAATATATCATTTTTTATGAAGCAGAAACTCAATTTTATATGCTTTAGTATAAAAACTTAAGTATATCATTTTTTATGAAGCAGAAACTCAATTTTATATGTTTGAGTATAAAAACTTAAATATATCATTTTTTATGAAGCAGAAACTCAATTTTATATGCTTTAGTATAAAAACTCAAATATATCATTTTTTATGAAGCAGAAACTCAATTTTATATGCTTGAGTATAAAAACTTAAATATATCATTTTTTATGAAGCAGAAACTCAATTTTATATGCTTGAGTATAAAAACTCAAATATATCATTTTTTATGAAGCAGAAACTCAATTTTATATGCTTGAGTATAAAAACTCAAATATATCATTTTTTATGAAGCAGAAACTCAATTTTATATGCTTGAGTGTAAAAACTTAAATATATCTTTTTTTATGAAGCAGAAACTCAATTTTATATGTTTGAGTATAAAAACTCAAATATATCATTTTTTATGAAGCAGAAACTCAATTTTATATGCTTGAGTATAAAAACTTAAATATATCATTTTTTATGAAGCAGAAACTCAATTTTATATGCTTGAGTATAAAAACTCAAATATACCATTTTTTATGAAGCAGAAACTCAATTTTATATGCTTGAGTATTAAAACTCAAATATATCATTTTTTATGAAGCAGGATCTCAATTTTATATGCTTTAGTATAAAAACTTAAATATATCATTTTTTATGAAGCAGGAACTCAATTTTACATGCTTGAGTATAAAAACTTAAATATATCATTTTTATGAAGCAGAAACCCAATTTTATATGTTTGAGTGTAAAAACTTAAATATATCATTTTTTATGAAGCAGAAACTCAATTTTATATGCTTGAGTGTAAAAACTTAAATATATCATTTTTTATGAAGCAGAAACTCAATTTTATATGCTTGAGTATAAAAACTTAAATATATCATTTTTTATGAAGCAGAAACTCAATTTTATATGCTTGTGTATAAAAACTTAAATATATAATTTTTTATGAAGCAGAAATTCAATTTTATATGCTTGAGTATAAAAACTCAAATATATCATTTTTTATGAAGCAGGAACTCAATTTTATATGTTTGAGTATAAAAACTCAAATATATCATTTTTTATGAAGCAGGAACTCAATTTTATATGCTTGAGTATAAAAACTCAAATATATCATTTTTTATGAAGCAGGAACTCAATTTTATATGCTTGAGTATAAAAACTCAAATATATCATTTTTTATGAAGCAGAAACTCAATTTTATGTGCTTGAGTATAAAAATTCAAATATATCATTTTTTATGAAGCAGAAACTCAATTTTATATGCTTGAGTATAAAAACTCAAATATATCATTTTTTATGAAGCAGAAACTCAATTTTATATGCTTGAGTATAAAAACTCAAATATATCATTTTTTATGAAGCAGGAACTCAATTTTATATGCTTGAGTATAAAAACTCAAATATATCATTTTTTATGAAGCAGAAATTCAATTTTATATGCTTGAGTATAAAAACTCAAATATATCATTTTTTATGAAGCAGAAACTCAATTTTATATGCTTTAGTATAAAAACTTAAATATATACGATTTGTATGAAGCGGGAAATTAATTTTGTCCCAAATTATCCAAAGACATGCACTGAGGATTATTTTTGTTCTTTCCTATTCCTTCTAATACTCCTCCAGGTGCGCATAGCCAAGGATCTTGTGTAGTTTTTTGCCACTCCAAAAGTCTCTTTCGCAAAGTCACAAAAATATCCTGTAAATCATAAATTTACATTAGATAATAAAATTTAAAACTCTAATTATTTATTGATTTACCTTTGAAGATGATTTGCCAAAAACGTTGTTCAGTTCTTCAGGATCCAATTTTAAATCGTACAATTCCCACTCGGGTCGATTGTAATATTTATCTAAAGTTTTGTACCACTTCAGAGGCATATTTGAACGAGTTCTGTTCAAAATATCCTTAAGGAACAGACATAAAAGATTAATAACTAATTCTTAATAATCTGGCAGAGTAAAAACTTGAAAATTGCTTCCTCATTATTTCACAATATTTGCAAAACTAATTTTATGCAGAAGTTTGATAATTAATATCATAAAGGAAGCTTTTTGGCAAATAATTTTGAATCTAGTTTTCTAAATCAATTTTTATTTCATTAATGAAATAATATTAATTTTTTGAAAAATTCGAAATCCTATAAACTCTAAATATGTTTTACGATTTCAGTAAAAATGACCTCAAAACCATCCACAAATATACAGAATTTTTCGATTCTGAATATTTGAAAGATATTAAATTATAGAAATACAATGAAACAGTTAAAATTGGGACTCAATTTTGTTGTAAAAAAATGCACCAAAACCAACACGCACAATCTAATATTTCTGAATGATATCTTTTTAAATATTTGAGATATTTTACACAAACCCAGCACAAAAGTTTGCATATTTTTTAACCTTCATAATACGATTTTTAATATAAAAAATAAATGTTTAATATTATTAAATTACCTGAAACGAGGGAGAAACATAAAAATCCTGATCTATTGGAAAAGGCATTTTAAAGTTGAGATTATGAATGAGTTTCCATCGTTTAGTTCTAATAGCTCGCATGGGATAATACATCGTAATTTCATGATGATTGTGGCTAGCAAAAACCGCCAAATCTTCATCCACAGGCTCTGATAATAAAAATAAATACATTTAAAAAAAATAAATATAATAAAAAATTAACAAAAATCCAAATTCGCCACAAATTAATAATTATACTTTTTACCTTCCGAAAGAAGAGGCAAAAGCGTTCTTCCAGTGAATGAGAGACTGGGAATTTCGTTATCGCTCCAAGATTCGTTGACGTCGACATTTTTTATGTTGAACCAGTCCAAAACAGTGGGAACGACGTCCAGAAGCGAGGTCATGCTGTACGTCACCTGATTTTTTCTTTCACGATGATACGGCGAAGAAATCATCATCGGCTCCGCCATTCCAGAATCATAAAGATTAGTTCGTCCACTTGGAAATGGAATTCCATTGTCGGACGTGTAAATCACTAGAGTGTTGTCTTTAAATCCCGCATCTTCGAGTTCTTTCAGTACCAAACCAACCCCTTAAAACACATCGTTATTACAAGCGTCGTAAATTTTAGAAACTACTGAAAAATAATTTTTTTCGTTCTTTTCAGGGCCTGAAACGAAACACGTGGTTCTGGTATTGTTTTTTCCTCAAACAAATGCAATCGCGCTGTCTCCATATTAGTCCAGACGCCAGAGGGGGTTCTGTGTGCCATTCGAGGTCCGCGAAATATTCTTGATGCAGATGATAGGTTTTGACCTCCTGAACACGAATATATAAGGTGTTTTGCGGAAAACCCGGTCGTTTAGTTATTAATCGCAATTGTTTATTAACAATAGAAATTGTTGTTTTTTTGAACTCGGATATTTTTTTTTTGTATAGTCCTGTCAATTCTGAGTCGAAAAGGTCCCATACAATTTTGCTCTACAATCCATAGATTCGGAGCAATAAATTGTTGAAAGTTGCTATTAGACCAAAATTGCTCTTCTTAACAAATTAGTAACTTCGAAAATATAAGTCGTAAAAAAAAATGTAAAGGAACTAATTTTGCCCAATGAACCGAGTAATATGAAAAAATAAATGCGAACACGAGCAGAACAAAAAATAATTATTTATGAAGAGTCGCGAAACGGTATTTTTTCTCTCATAACATACGCATCGAGCGTATGTTATGAGAGAACCTCGAATGGCACACAGAACCCCCTCTGGCGTCTGGACTATATCGGTTTTGATCAAGACCGACCATATCATCTCTTTTCAGCGTTTCGGTCGCGAAGCGATTAGAAAACGAATAAACAAATGAAAAGGCGGTTGAAGCTATTGCGGAAAGTTTCGGGATTTTGTGTAACCTCACGGGTAATCACAGCCCTTTAGACACGGATCATAGTGACAATCTAATATTTATAGATTAGATATATTTATTTTCTTGAAGAACGATTTAAAAACAAAATTATATTAAAGAATCATAGATTTAAAAAAATGTTTCTAAAAAAAAGTCGAATAGAAAGCTAAGTGCTTTACAAAGTTAAAATGATAACATTAAAAATGGTGGACCAGATCTGAGAGGTCGCCACTCAAGGATTAACTCAAATATTTTACATAGCATACCAATTATTCTACGTCGTAGGAAAAAATTCGCTGCATTAAAAATGCTGCACAAAAATTTGCAATTGTACTTCCTCATCAATTCTTCTTCGTCAATTAGGCACTTGACTTTTTTTGTCACTGAATCTTTAACGAAATATTCGCGCGAAGAATTCTTCTTCACTGGTGGCATTTTTCCTGTCAATCTGATAATGATATCAATCAAAAAACAAAACCATATGGAAACCGTCTCCTATCGCTCGCAACCGCAACCCGGACCGCATAAATCAAAGATGATTTGTTCCAAATTCGGTTTGAAGAATTATAAATATCATGATTTCGTTCATTTGTCTTTGAAACCGGTCGATCGTTTTGGTCAAACCGGGCACATATTCAACCGAATATTTCATCGGTTTTGGGTTTCGTTTCAAGCCCTGGTTTTTTTGCTTCCTCATAGCTTTTTTTCATGAAATTTTTTTTTTCGAGATTTTCATTTCAAAACGTTTAAAATGGTCTGAAACGTCGAGAAAAGTAATTTAGAAAAATTGTCCGGATGTATGTATGCATGTGTGTAATGAGAGGCCAAAAATTGATATAATATAATAACAACAATATAATAATATAATATAATAACAATATAATAATAATTGTAACTTATAAAGTATTCGACCGAATCAGCTAAAATTTAAACAACATGTACACTATTGACTAATCTTCAATTGGTATAAATTTTACAAAAATCGCTTAACGCATTTCATTTTTATAATAAATTTTGAAAAAAGTACGTAAATGCTCTAGTTCGAACGAATTTTTAGCTATCGGGCTGAAACTTCGTATTAAAATTGAACAAAGTGATACGACCTTTGTTATTGAATCAGGGCCAAATCGATAAAGTGATTCGGTTTTTATGAGATTTTGAATTTTTCAAAAAAATTTCGTTTTGCTCTAATTCAGGTAAAATTTCGACTAATCGACTGAAATTTTCTACACAGGAAAAATAACATTCAGCCCTGCCACGTACCAAATTTGGTGATGATCGGTAAAGCGGTTCGGATTTTACGTGATTTTGAATTTTTTTAAAATTTATTGGTTTCGCTCTGGATTTCGTAAAACGTCAGAAATCATCAACTACGTCAATAATTCTCATCTTTCGCAAAGCTTCCTCTATGAGTAAGCCAAAAATAAAATAAAGAAAATTCCTCATAGAGGCGGCTTTGTAAAAAACGAAAAAGAATGAAGAAGCAATGTGCAAATTTCTACTTTGCATCCTTGTTTTTTTCTTCTAAATTACCCTGATCCAGCCTGGAAATCGTCGTATATTGAGCAGCAATATCACGTCTTGCTGCTTCCGTGTCTTGAACAAAATACGGAACTTTAACTTGATCCCATTGATAGTAAATGGGACTCCAATCTGGAATAATTCCCATTCCTTCATTTCCATTACCAAACTTTTCACAAAAATTTCCGTACTCGGGATTAGAATGGCCGCAACGATGAGGATCGTGAAAGGCAACGTAGAGAAAGAAAGGCCTGTAAAAAAAAAAGTCATTTTATAACTTGAACAACAAATATTATTTTATTTTTGTTATAAGTAATTGTTAATTTTGCTTGTTATAAAAGACATATATTTTTTGGCCCTTTTTGTATGATTAGCAATAAAATGAAAAATATTGTATGGTAATAAATACAATGCAAATAATTTTAGTTTGGGCCTTTGATTCAATAAATAAAACGAGTTAAATTTAAAAAAAAAATGAAAAACATTTGAAAAAGTAAAGAAACGTACTGCGATTTGTTGGCTGAAAGAAATTCGCGCACTAAGAGTTTAATCTTTGTTATATTTCTTCCAACTTGGAGAATAGAATTGTTTTCTTCAGTCTGCGAGTAATCGAATGGATAAACGTTGCTTGGGCCCACATGTTTTTTTCCTATTATTCCAGTTCTTATTTTATGGTCTTTTAGTACTTTGGGCAAACTTTTAACATTGTCAAAAGAATTGAAGTGATGAATTCCTTGATGTAATCCGTACATTCCGTTCTGATGGCTTGGCAATCCTGTTAGAATAGCAGAACGACTGAAAATATCGTAATAAATCATTTAATTCATCAAATAGAAAATTTATATTAATTGTTTCTGAATAAATACTCAGAATTATTACCTTGGAGAACAGCTGCTTACAGAAGTGTAAGCATTGTTAAATATCAAACTATCCTTTGCCAGACGATCGAGATTCGGACTCTGGCAAATATTGTTTCTGTAAGATCGCATCTCAAAGCCTCCATCGTCAGCTGCAAATAATAAGCTTAAATAATCATTCACTGATTTTTTAACTGTCTGTTATTAAAAGAAATTATATAAGTTCACCAAAAAAAGTTTAAGAAATAAATAATATTTTGCTTCCCTGTATTAGAAGACATGGATATACAAGATGTAATAGAGATGATCAGTGAACAGAGTAATGTGGAACAAATTGAAATCAGAATAAAAGAGGGGCTAGAAAACTTAAAAAATGAAACTTTGAAGAAAGAGTGGGAGAAAATTGAGGTATCAACTTACAATAACAGATATAAGCTTATTGTGGAGAATGATTGCATGTCATGGAGATATTGGGTGGAAGAGAAAGTAAAGAGCAAAGAAAAAGAAATGTGGGCTAGAATAAGAAGTGGAAATATAGGCAGAGCGGGCAAGAAGGGCATGAGTGACTGGATGTGTAGAATATGTGATGAACAAGAAGAGACTGTGGAACATTTATTGATGTGCAGAAAAAGCAGAGAGTTAGTGAAGGAAAATACAAGAAAAGGAGTGGATGCGTTGATGAAAAATATTGACGAGGGGGCGATTGTTGGAGAAGTAATAAAAATGGTAAGGGGAAAAATTCAAAAGGAAATATGTGCGTATTTCAGGGAAATTGAAGAGGTATGGATTAAAAGAAGTATGGAATGAGAGTTGGAGAGAATAGAGGAATGAGTGGGAAAGCGTGAGAGGGAGATGGCGCAGATGTAAGGTTTGGAATTAAGAATACAAAAGAGATCATGAGAAATGTTAACGTTATACGAGATTTTATAAGCTTTGTAAAAAACTTTTAAAAAGTTATGCAAATAAAACTATCTACATACATAATATTTTGCTTCCTCATAGAAGGAAGGAAGAAAATATTTTTTTTCGAGATTTTCATGTCAGGATACTCAGAATGGTCTAAAACGTCGAGAAAAGTGGTTTAGAAAAAATGTCTGTGTGTGTGTGTGTGTGTGCGTATGTGCACAATTTTTTGTTAGCACGATAGGTGTCGCAATTTTTAAGATGTCCGGCACAAATTTGAACCACGAGTAAACTGTCGTTAAACAAGGTATGGGATTGAATTTGGAGTTAACCCATCAAGGTGTTCAAAATTTATGGCATTTTGAAGTTTTTGGAGAATGTCAGCTCGGGCTCTAACTTCCGCAATTTTTATGATATCCGGCTCAAACTTGGACCAGAAGTGGATAGTTGTCAAATAGTGTTTGAGATTAAATTTGGTATCAATCCATTAAGGGGTTCACAATTTATGGCATTTAACAAATTTTTGACATTTTTTGTTCGTGCTCTAACTTTCGCAATTTTTAAGATATTGGGCTCAAATTTGAACCACGAGTAAACTGTCGTTAATCAAGGTATGGGATTGAATTTGGAGTTAATCCATCAAGGTGTTCAAAATTTATGGCATTTTGAGTTTTTTGGAGAATGTCAGCTCGGGCTCTAACTTCCGTAATTTTTATGATATCCGGCTCAAACTTGGACCAGAAGTGGACTGTTACCAAATAGTGTTTGGGATTAAATTTGGTGTCAATCCGTTAAGGGGTTCACAATTTATGGCATTTTTTAATTTTTTGACATTTTTTGTTCGTGCTCTAACTTTCGCAATTTTTTAGATATCAGGCTCAAATTTGGTCCACAAGTGGACTGTTATTAAATAAAGTTTGGGAGTGAATTTGACGTCAATCCGTTAAGGGGTTTAAAATTTATGGCATTTTGAATTTTTTGTTTGTGCTCTAACTTCCGCAATTTTTAAGATATTGGGCTCAAATTTGAACCACGAGTAAACTGTCGTTAAACAAGGTATGGGATTGAATTTGGAGTTAATCCATCAAGGTGTTCAAAATTTATGGCATTTTGAATTTTTTGGAGAATGTCAGCTCGGGCTCTAACTCCCGCAATTTTTATGATATCCGGCTCAAACTTGGACCAGAAGTGGACTGTTGTCAAATAGTGTTTGAGATTAAATTTGGTGTCAATCCGTTAAGGGGTTCACAATTTATGGCATTTTTAAATTTTTTGACATTTTTTGTTCGTGCTCTAACTTTCGCAATTTTTAAGATATTGGGCTCAAATTTGAACCACGAGTAAACTGTCGTTAATCAAGGTATGGGATTGAATTTGGAGTTAATCCATCAAGGTGTTCAAAATTTATGGCATTTTGGGTTTTTTGGAGAATGTCAGCTCGGGCTCTAACTTCCGTAATTTTTATGATATCCGGCTCAAACTTGGACCAGAAGTGGACTGTTGTCAAATAGTGTTTGAGATTAAATTTGGTGTCAATCCATTAAGGGGTTCACAATTTATGGCATTTTTTTATTTTTTGACATTTTTTGTTCGTGCTCTAACTTTCGCAATTTTTAAGATATTGGGCTCAAATTTGAACCACGAGTAAACTGCCATTAAACAAGGTATGGGATTGAATTTGGAGTCAATCCATCAAGGTGTTCAAAATTTATGGCATTTTGTATTTCTTGGAGAATGTCAGCTCGGGCTCTAACTCCTGCAATTATTATGATATCCGGCTCAAACTTGGACCAGAAGTGGACTGTTACCAAATAGTGTTTGGGATTAAATTTGGTGTCAATCCGTTAAGGGGTTCACAATTTATGGCATTTTTTAATTTTTTGACATTTTTTGTTCGTGCTCTAACTTTCGCAATTTTTAAGATATCGGGCTCAAATTTGGTCCGCAAGTGGACTGTTATTAAATAAAGTTTGGGAGTGGATTTGACGTCAATCCGTTGAGGGGTTTAAAATTTATGGCATTTTGAATTTTTTGTTTGTGCTCTAACTTCCGCAATTTTTAAGATATCGGGCTCAAATTTAGTTCATAAGTAGAGTGTGGGTTACCTAAGCACCAGTTCGAATCTGGCGAGAATATGTCAAGAGGTTCAAAGCTAATGCCATTTAAAATTTTTTTAAACAAGGCTACAAAGTAGAACTTTGCAAATTGCTTCCTCATTATTATTGGATTTTTGCAAAGCTTCCTCTATGAGGAAGCCAAAATAGATTAACATGCTTCCTCATCGAGGTAGATTTGTAAAAATCCAATAATAGTGAGGAAGCAATTTGCAAAGTTCTACTTTTTTTCTTCTATTTTTGTTTAAATCTATAATTTCAGAAAAAAATATGTAAGATAATAATTATAGAAAATCATAAATATGTTATTTCTTTCTTAAACTTCTATCATCTTATCATTCGCCGATTTTTTAACTACCAGTTATTTTAAAAATTCTCATAATTTTCTATTTTTGTTTAAATATATAATTCCATTTTTTAAATATCTAAAAAACGTGTATGATAATAATAATAGAAAATCAAATTATTATAGTGAAATTCTCTTTTTAAAACCTTATTTTGTGAAATTATTTAAAAAGAATCGCCGAATGATGAGATGATAAATGTTTGAATTGCTTGAAGGAAAAAAAACGATCAAAACAAATATCGAAAATTAAAAAATTTCAAGTCTCCTTTGAATTTTTTAAATTTTCAATATTTGTTTTGATCGTTTGTTTTCCCTCAAACAATTCAAACATTTATCATCTCATCATACGCCGATTCTTTAACTACCTGTTATTAAAAAAATTCATATAATTAACCCAAAAAAAAAATTTAACAAACAAACAAAACTCTTATAATTTTCTGTTTTTGTTTAATTATATAATTCCAAAAACAAAACGTTTAAGATAATAATAGAAAAACAAATTTTTATGTAGCAAATTTTCTTTTTAAATCCTTATTTTATGACATTATAAAAATTCTTTGAGAATAAAAAAAACGATCAAAACAAATAAAAAAAATTATTTAAAAAAAATTCAATCCTTTTTTGAATTTCGCGCCAATTCTAAGTAGAAACGCACTTGCGTGTAGCGAGAATAATTTGCCGATTCTTTAACTACCTGTTATTAAAAAAATTCGTATAATTTACCCAAAAAAAAATTTAACAAAAAAATAAAACTCTTATAATTTTCTATTTTTGTTTAATTATATAATTCCAAAAACAAAACGTTTAAGATAATAATATTAGAAAATCAAATTTTTATGTAGCAAATTTTCTTTTTAAATTCTTATTTTATGACATTATAAAAATTCTTTGAGTATAAAAAAAACCACCAAAACAAATAAAAAAAATTCAATCCTTTTTTGAATTTCGCGCCAAATTTAAGAAGAAACGCGCTTGCGCGTAGCGAGAATACAAGCGAGAAACGGAAAGTTTTTTATTTTCTTTGAGAACAATTAAACATAACACTTTACCAAGTAGCAGAAGAACATTTCGAGTTTTAGAATTTGAAATTTCCAAAGCTTTTGTCACACTTTTATCAATCACGAAATCGCCAAACCAGCACAGAAAAACGATGACGAAATTTCCAAAGTTTCTTGACATAGTGGCTTAAGCCGGTGGCCGAGAGTAACGCACGTCTCGATCGATGAGCCACGTAAACGAGACTTTCACCCGCGCGCGCTTGTCAAGTAGCTTCGTCGCTTCTACTTCTCAGTGCTCCGATTGCTCTGATTCGTTTCGCTATTTTTTTCTTTCGCAGCTTCGAACAAAATCGCTCCGAACAATAAATAAATAATTCTGCATTCTTGTACGTTTGTTACACTCTTAAGAATCATTTTACTTGTTGTCTATAAGACGAGCATTCCTACAGGTTAATTGTGTTTACTCGCCATCCCACAAATACCGTAAAATCCCAATTTTTTATCTTCATTTTTATGTGATTTTTATTTATTTTATCATTTAAAAAAAAAAAAATTAAAAAACTACGAGATTTTTCGGATTTTTTTGCTGTGAAAATTTCTTTATAAATGGTCCAGTCCAGTCTGGACAAAAATTACTGGAGGAGAGGGGATTGGTCTCGCCCACAGAGCATCCGATAATCAATGGGGAGCGCCTTTCACGTGACTGCAAATTTTGAAAACTCTCACCAAAGTCCAATTTTTCAAATTCGCAAAATATTCACCTTCATCATTTCTCTAATTTTCTTTAATATTTTCTTCAAATATTCCTGGCAATATTCACTGTTTATTTCAATTTTTTTTTGTTCTTGTTAATATAATCGTAATATTTTGTACTTTTAGCTGGAAATTGAGGAAACAACATGAGTCAGAAAATAATTTGCCTGTTCGACGTCGACGGAACTCTGACGAAGCCTCAACAGGTAATATGATTAGATTCAATTTGTAGGATTTTTTGTAAAAAAAATAACAAGCATTTTATTCATGTTACTGATTTTTTTTTTTTAATTTTTTTTTTATTTAAAAAACAGGAAATTGACCCGCAAATTGAGAAGACTATCTTTGCAACGGCGAAAAAAGAAGGATGGGATGTCGCGGTTGTCGGTGGATCTGATATAGTGAAGATAAAAAAACAATTGGGAGGAGAAAAAATATTTCAGAAGTACAGATACGTATTTGCTGAAAATGGTCTAATTGGGTACAAGGATGGCAAACAACTGTCTTCGGACGTAAGTTTAACTCGCGAAGTTCCCTCTCTTTTATTTTCGCAAGGTTTGTCTACGTAACTTTCCAAGGACGAGCAACTAGTTAGCACATAATGCGATAATAATGAGATAATTCTCATTTATGTAAAAACTATTTATGGACATACATAATTGGTCGTAAAAAAAATTTCCTACAGAAGTTTTCCTCGAAAAGGATTTACGAGTAAAATACTCATGACAAAATTTTCATGATTATTTTTTCCACTCGGTTTTCGGCCAATTAGAGCGCAGTGTTTGAAGCTATCCAACATTTATATCGGAAATTTCTTCAAAATTTCCAGGGATGTGCAAAATGTATTTAAAGAAAAAAAAATGAATGTGTATACACTCATTATTTATTTTCGCTTAAAATAATAACTGGATTTCCACCCATTATTTTTCCGAGTCCAAATTATGAGTGGTTTTTCATTAATTATCTTTACAGATACAAATAACGAGTGGTTTTCCACTCATAATTAATTTCATGTTTAAATAATGAATGTATTTTCACTCATTATCTTTTCCAAGGAAAATAATCAATGGGTTTTCACTAATTATTCAAACTCGGAATGAATTATGAGTGGTTTTTCACTCACTATTTATTTTGGTTTAAATAATGATTTTTTATCCACTCATAATTCAATTCAAGTTTAAATTATGAGTGGAAAACCACTCAGTATTTATTTCGAGTTTAAATAACGAGTGGGTTACCGGAACGAGAAAAAACGCTAGGAATAATTAGAAATTTATTAAAAATAATTAATAATATTGAATAATAATCAATAATGTTTAATATAATTACTTAATAATTAATTATTAATAGCGTTTTTCTTGCTCGGGAAAATCCCTCGTTATTTAAACTCGAAATAAATAATGAGTGGTTTTTCACTCATCATTTTATCTCAAAATGAATGATGAGTGGATAAAAAATCATTATCTAAAATCAAAATAAATGGTGAGTGGAAAACCACTCATTATTTATTTCGAGTTTAAATTATGAGTGGAAATCCATTCATTATTTCCCCTCGAAAAGATAATGTGTGCAAATCCATTCATTATTTAAACTTGAAATTAATTATGAGTGGAAAACCACTCATTATTTATACCTGAAAAAATAATAAATGAAAAACCACTCATTATTTGACCTCGGAAAGATAATTAGTGAAAAACCATTAATTATTTCAAGCGAAAATAAATAATGAGTGGAAAATCATTTAGTATTTAAATCGTGTACTTAAATACTTTTTCACTCGAATGTGCCATCCCTGGGTATTACTACTGAAAATTGTTGTTTTTGCTTCCTCATAGAGGAAGTTTTGTTTTCATGAAAAAAAAAAATTTTCGAGATTTTCATGCCAGTATGCTTAGAATTGTCCAAAACGTCGAGAAAAGTGGTTTAGAAAAAATGTCCGTATGTTTTTGTGTGTGTGTGTGTCCTGGGCTCCGAAAATTCGATGAACTATTACTCAGTAACCGTTCGAGCGATATGGCTCAAATTTGGCACGCAAGTGGAGTAGTTGCCCAGCTTTGAATGTTGAGATTTCCGAAAAAAAAACAATCATCCATTTTGATTTTATGGTACTTTTAATTTTTTGAAAAAAGGGCGTGGTCGCTCTAACTTTCGTAAAAATTAGACGACTTTGCTAAATAGTTGTTTATAAATAAATATACGTTCAATGTTATTTGGCATTGCATTTGGGCGAAATCGGTAAAGCGGTTCAGATTTTATAGATGTTTGAATTTTTCGAAAAAAATCATTTTTTTTTATAAATCACGTCGAATTTCACCAATTTAACCGAAATGTTTTACAGACGAAAAGGAACATGCAGCTATGCCACGTACCAAATTTGACGATGATCGGTAAAGTGGTTCAGATTTTACGACATTTTGAAATTTACAACAAAAAAAAACGATTTTCGCTCTAGCATCAGCAAAAGTTGATAATGCGAGACAAAAGTTTGTACTCAATGGAAATAAGAATGCAAAGTAGAACTTTGCACATTGCTTCATATATAATTTTTATTTTTTTAAATTTATAATGATCGCGTGTCCCAAAATAGAATTGCTCATAACTCTCGAACGGCGTGACGAATCGAGATGAAAATTTACACAAAAGAGGAGGATAAACTTCGTTTTCGTTATTTCGATTAAGGTAGTCCTTGCGCATTAAGATGAGGTCAAATAAGTTTTCGAAAAATGGGAGGGAATTGCAAACACTTTTCGCCAATATAAACAAGGCTGCAAAGTAGAACTTTGCAAATTGCTTCCTCATTATTGTTGGATTTTTACAAAGCTTCCTCTATGAGGAAGCCAAAATAGATAAACATGCTTCCTCATAGAGGAAGATTTGTAAAAATCCAACAATAATGAGGAAGCAATTTGCAAAGTTCTACTTTGCAGCCTTATTAATCATTAAAACGTGTTTTTCTTTTACAGAGTATTCAAAGCTTTATTGGAGACGACGCTTTGCAAGATTTCATCAATTTCTGTCTGAGTTACATCGCCGAATTGAAATTACCGTTTAAACGCGGTACTTTCATTGAATTCCGTACAGGAATGCTAAATATCTCGCCGGTCGGTCGTAATTGTAGTCAGAAAGAGAGAGATCAGTTTGCAGACTTTGATAGCAAGAATCATATTCGTCAGAAGTTTATACACGCTTTGAAGAAGAAGTTTCCCGATCTTGCGCTTACTTACAGCATAGGTAAAGTTTAAACTTTGAATTATAATTATAACAATTAACTTTAATGTATTAGTATTAATATAACAAATTTTTTTAAAAATCTAAAAAAAAAAATCCAATATAAAAAATTATATTGCTCTACAACATCTCAAAAGGAAAAAAAAAATCTTTAAATATTAAGTTCGCGACCCTGTCGATAACCGGT
Source organism: Ephialtes manifestator (assembly GCA_963970395.1). Taxonomy (NCBI): domain Eukaryota; kingdom Metazoa; phylum Arthropoda; class Insecta; order Hymenoptera; family Ichneumonidae; genus Ephialtes; species Ephialtes manifestator. Next base: position 2,561,051 of record OZ019969.1, on the reverse strand, counting down.
GAAATGCCTCATATAAATTTCTTTATGAGGAAAAGGAAATGATTTAAAAAAATCTTCTAGGTGGCCAAATATCTTTCGACGTATTCCCGATCGGTTGGAACAAAACTTACTGCTTGCGGCACATCGACGAGTACGATGAGATTCATTTCTTCGGCGACAAGACTGAAGAGGGTGGAAACGATTACGAGATATACGAGAGCGATTTGACGATCGGTCATCGAGTAACCGATCCTGAAAGTTTGATCCAAGAGCTTCGAGTACTCAGCGCAGTTCTTCAGGAAAGGCGTAACAACGATTAAGGAAAACTGCAAGAATTTGGCGTAACATCGTTTGTCATTCTATTCAGGCCTCGATTCTCGATACTAAAAAAACATTCGTCGCAGTTGTCGATCACTGAACGGTGATCAACGTTGTACAATTTTTAAACGTTATTATCGTATTAACGTACAATTTAACGTTGTTATGTTATGTTTTCTGTACATATATCGAAGAAGAAACAAATATAATGTATATTGGACCAGTTGAAGAAGAATAGTTTTATTCATTCGTAAACCTTGAACGTTTCGTAATATTAGCTACTTCAATATTTTAGGATGCTAATTATAGACTTAGATGTCGTAATTATGAGCACCTCAAGTTAAATTAACGTCAAGTTAAATTTTTAAGTCCAATCATAAGAATTCACTGTATTTATTTATTTTATTTATTTTATTTATTTTATTTATTTTATTTATTTTATTTATTTTATTTATTTTATTTATTTTATTTATTTTATTTATTTTATTTATTTTATTCATTTTATTTATTTTATTTATTTTATTTATTTTATTTATTTTATTTATTTTATTTATTTTACTTATTTTACTTATTTTACTTATTTTATTTATTTTATTTATTTTATTTATTTTATTTATTTTATTTATTTTATTCATTTTATTCATTTTATTCATTTTATTCATTTTATTCATTTTATTCATTTTATTCATTTTATTCATTTTATTCATTTTATTCATTTTATTCATTTTATTCATTTTATTCATTTTATTCATTTTATTCATTTTATTCATTTTATTCATTTTATTCATTTTATTCATTTTATTCATTTTATTCATTTTATTTATTTTATTTATTTTATTTATTTTACTTATTTTACTTATTTTATTTATTTTATTTATTTTATTTATTTTATTTATTTTATTTATTTTATTTATTTTATTTATTTTATTTATTTTATTTATTTTATTTATTTTATTCATTTTATTTATTTTATTTATTTTATTAATTTTATTAATTTTATTTATTTTATTTATTTTATTTATTTTTTCTCTGCATTATTATGTATTCTATTATGTATCTGTGTTCTTAGGAAATTTATCACAGAGCACTCATATAAATTTCAATTTCAATTTCACCTCAAGGAAAAAAAACATGCAGCTTAAAGCTTGATTATCTTTTGTAATAGAAAAATTGGCTCGCCTAACCAACAATCCTACATATTCGCATACTCTCCCGTAAATGGGAACGAGCAAAATGGTCCATATAGGACTGAACGCTCGGAAACAACATTCAATACAAATAGAAAAATTTGGTTAAGCTATTCTCATATTTATTATATCATAATAATAAACCTGATGGGGTTATTATAAGTATTCAAACGTTTTAAGAACTGCAAAAAAAGTTCAATCAAACGTCCTGAAAAAAAAATGGAGCAGCATTCTCTAAATATTTGTTAATATACTAATTTTTTCAAATACGAATATTCCATCGAATCAAAACGACCATTTTGTTCCGAAGAAACTTCAAACAATTTTAGTATCTTCTAAAAAAAGATACAGACAATTGTCACAAAATAATGCATATCGATTAAATAATACGACAAATGTTTATGAAATTCTGAAGCTTCACAACTTCAGAAGAAATATTCGAAATTTTCCCAATTAAATCCTACAGATTTTCCTTTTTTTTGTCGCTAATTTCAAACAAAAAAAATTGGGTCATACATGAACATAGAATGTTAAAATAGTTTATTATTACACATCGATAAACAGCGCCAACATATAACGTATCGTAAAAAAAAAGATATATCAGAAACCAAGTAAAACGGTTAATAGCTTGGAAGATAACAGTAACGTTACAACATTTCGTCGCAAATACACACAAAAAGTAAATCAGATAAACGCGCACCTATTCCACATTATTTCGTAGCATACATATTATTATATAAATTTCTATATATATATATATATATTTATCGTAGATTATTAAAAGTGTTTCGAGATTACGTGATTGTCACGCGAGCATTTAAAGCTACGAAAAATGCAAGTAATTCAATAACATCATTTTGCAGGGCTTGAAACGAAACCGAAAATCGATGAAATATTCGGTTTCAAAGACAAATTAACGAAATCATGATATTTATAATTCTTCAGACCGAATTTGGAACAAATTATCTTTGATTTATGCGGTCCGGGTTGCGATTGCGAGCGATAGAAGACGATTTCCATATGGTTTTGTTTTTTGGTTCATATCATTATCAGATTTACAGGAAAAATGCCACCAGTGAAGAAGAATCCTTCGCACGAATATTTCGATAAAGATTCAGTGACAAAAAAATGTCAAGTGCCTAATTGACGAAGAAGAATTGATGATGAAGTACAATTGCAAATTTTTGTGCAGCATTTTTAATGCAGCGATTTTTTTTCCTACGACGTTGCTATGTAAAATATTTTAGTTAATCCTTGAGTGACGACCTCTCAGATCTGGTCCACCATTTTTAATGTTATCATTTTAACTTTGTAAAGCACTTAGCTTTCTATTCGACTTTTTTTTAGAAACATTTTTTTTAATCTACGATTCTTTAGTATAATTTTGTTTTTAAATCGTTCTTCAAGAAAATAAATATATCTAATCTATAAATATTAGATTGTCACTATGATTCGTGTTTAAAGGGCTGTGATTACCCGTGTGGTTACACAAAATCCCGAAACTTTCCGCAATAGCTTCAACCGCATTTTCATTTGTTTATTCGTTTTCTAATCGCTTCGCGACCGAAACGCTGAAAAGAGATGAATATGGTCGGGCTTGATCGAAATCGATATGCAGACAGCACTATTGCATTTGTTTGAGGAAAAAACAATACCGGAACCACATGTTTCGTTTCATGAGGTTTAAGATTTCTGCATATTCAAAATAAAACTTTGGCAAGCTATATCTTTCAAATTACGATATCAAGAAAAAAACTAAAAAGTAGAAAATGTTCGTTTTCGTATTCTCTGGTGGACGATTTTTTTATTTTTTTTTTAAGTCCAAAATTAAGGTAGTTGTTCTTGATTCAGTACTTTGGCAAGCTATATCTTTCGAACTATAATATCGAGAAAAAAACTAAAAAGTAGAAAATGTTCGTTTTCGTATTCTCTGGTGGACGATTTTTTTATTTTTTTTTAAGTCCAAAATTAAGGGAGTTGTTCTTGATTCAGTACTTTGGCAAGCTATATCTTTCGAACTATAATATCGAGAAAAAAACTAAAAAGTAGAAAATGTTCGCTTTCGTATTCTCTGATGGACAATTTTTTTATTTCTTTTTAAGTCCAGAATTAAGGAATTTGTTTTTGATTTAGTATTTTGGCAAGCTACAACTCTTCAAAGCTCCGCGGAAAAAACTGAATAGTAGTAAATGTTCGTTGTCGTATTCTCTAACAGACGATTACATTTTTTTTGTCCAAAATTAAGGGTGTTGTTGTGGTTTTTATATTTTAGCAAGCTATAACTTTTAAGTTCAAGCTCCGCGGAAGAAACTGAAAAGAATATGTTTGTTGTCGGATTCTCTGATGGATGATTTAAAAAAAATTAAGTCCAAAATTAAGGGAGTTTTTTATCCGCGAAGTAAACTACTTCGAATGAAAAAATCGTCCACTAGAGAATACGAAAACGAACATTTTCTACTTTTTAGTTTTTTTCTCGATATCATAGCTCGAAAGATATGGCTTGCCAAAGTACTAAATCAAGAACAACTCCCTTACTTTTGGGCTTAAAAAAAAATGAAAAAATTGTCCACCAGACAATACGAAAACGAACATTTCCTACTTTTTAGTCTTTTTCTCGATATCATAGTTCGAAAGATATAGCTTGCCAAAGTACTAAATCAAGAACAACTCCCTTAATTTTGTACTTAAAAAAAAATAAAAAAATCGTCCATCAGAGAATACGAAGACAAAAATTTACTACGTTTCAGTTTTTTTCTCGATATCATAGCTCGAAAGATATGGCTTGCCAAAGTACTAAATCAAGAACAACTCCCTTAATTTTATATTTAAAAAAAAATGAAAAAATCGTCCATCAGAGAATACGAAAACGAACATTTTCTACTTTTTAGTTTTTTTCTCGATATCATAGCTCGAAAGATATGGCTTGCCAAAGTACTAAATCAAGAACAACTCCCTTACTTTTGGGCTTAAAAAAAAATGAAAACATTGTCCACCAGACAATACGAAAACGAACATTTCGTACTTTTTAGTCTTTTTCTCGATATCATAGTTCGAAAGATATAGCTTGCCAAAGTACTAAATCAAGAACAACTCCCTTAATTTTGTACTTAAAAAAAAATAAAAATATCGTCCATCAGAGAATACGAAGACAAAAATTTACTACGTTTCAGTTTTTTTCTCGATATCATAGTTCGAAAGATATGGCTTGCCAAAGTACTAAATCAAGAACAACTCCCTTAATTTTATATTTAAAAAAAAAATGAAAAAATCGTCCATCAGAGAATACGAAAACGAACATTTTCTACTTTTTAGGTTTTTTCTTGATATCATAGTTCGAAAGATATAGCTTGCCAAAGTACTAAATCAAGAACAACGCCCTTAATTTTGGACTTAAAAAAAAATAAAAAAAATCGTCCACCAGAGAATACGAGAACGAACATTTCCTACTTTTTAGTCTTTTTCTCGATATCATAGTTCGAAAGATATAGCTTGCCAAAGTACTAAATCAAGAACAACTCCCTTAATTTGGTACTTAAAAAAAAAATAAAAAAATCGTCCATCAGAGAATACGAAGACAAAAATTTACTACGTTTCAGTTTTTTTCTCGATATCATAGCTCGAAAGATATGGCTTGCCAAAGTACTATATCAAGAACAACTCCCTTAATTTTATATTTAAAAAAAAATGAAAAAATCGTCCATCAGAGAATACGAAAACGAACATTTTCTACTTTTTAGCTTTTTTCTTGATATCATAGTTCGAAAGATATAGCTTGCCAAAGTACTAAATCAAGAACAACTCCCCTAATTTTGGACTTAAAAAAAAATAAAAAAAATCGTCCGCCAGAGAATATGAAAACGAACATTTTCTACTTTTTAGTTTTTTTCTCGATTTCGTAATTCGAAAGATATAGCTTGCCAAAATTTTATTATGAATATGCAGAAATCTTAAACCTCATTTTCGTTTCAAGCTCTGTTATTTTGTAAATCGTGATGAAAATCGTTTGGCATACATACGAAATGTGGCCATCTGCGTTTAAAAGTACTTAAGAGATAGATAATATTCGTTGTACAAAACAGAGACAGTCTTAACGTAGGTCTTTGGGTAAATGTGCGTCAGTATTTTAGTTTATACACCTCGATAAACCGGCACGCGTTTTGTTGCAAACGCTGCGAGACCCTCAAGACGATCTTCGGTATTTAGCAGCTGTGCGTAACATTGTTTTTCAATTTCGAAACCATTGTCGATGGGAACTTCCACGCCTTTCGTTATCGCCACCTTGGCCATTCTGTAATGAGTTTTTAAAAAAAAATTGCTTATTAAAGATACCATCGATCGCGCGATCGCTAGAATACTTATTTTTTTATTGATTATTATTATATATAGTATATATAAGAGCGACTACGTGATTTTACTCATGTGTGTGTGTATGTTGGTTTGTGTGCATTGACTCATCAACAGACTCACAAATACTAATACAAGATAAGCCATCATAGATGCAGATAAAACCGGGCCCACCGATGTATGACTTACGTAATCCATAGGAATACATAATTATTAAAAGTTCTCGTGATTTGCTGCTACGAGAGATTTCATGTTTGAGGAAAATTCTTGACAAGAGTTTCTTAGTTTCTTATATGACGTTTACTCAAAAATTGAAGAAATTTTGGACCTCATGGACGTACGAATTGAATATATCTTTTGTAGTATAATTTTTAAGTCTTTGAAACTTTGAATTGTCAGTTTTACTATAGATTTCAAGTTTTTTATAATTTTCAGACTTGCAATATTTTTTAAAATAATTTTCAGACTTGCAATAATTTTTAAAATAATTTTATAACTTGCAATAATTTTAAAAATAATTTTATGACTTGTAATAATTTTTAAAATAATTTTATGACTTGCAATAATTTTTAAAATAATTTTATGACTTGCAATAATTTTTAAAATAATTTTATGGCTTGCAATAATTTTTAAAATAATTTTATGACTTGCAAAGATTTTTAAAATAATTTTATGATCGGTAATAATTTTTTTTAAATTGTATTTATTACAATAGAAATAGTAAGTAATTTAGTAAATTATTATAAGTTCTCGTAATTTGCTGCTACGCGAGATTTCATGTTTGAGGAAAATTCTTGACAAGAGTTTCTTAGTTTCTTATCTTACGTTTACTCAAAAATTGAAGAAATTTTGGATCTCATAGGCGTACGAATTGAATATATTTTTTGTAGTATAATTTTTAAGTCTTTGAGACTGTGAATTGCCAGTTTTACCATAGATTTGAAGTTTTTTATAATTTTCAGACTTGCAATATTTTTAAAAATAATTTTCAGACTTGCAATAATTTTTAAAATAATTTTATGACTTGCAATAATTTTTAAAATAATTTTATGACTTGCAATAATTTTTAAAATAATTTTATGACTTGCAATAATTTTTAAAATAATTTTCAGACTTGCAATAATTTTTAAAATAATTTTATGACTTGCAATAATTTTTAAAATAATTTTATGATCGGTAATAATTTTTTTAAAATTGTATTTATTACAATGGAAATAGCAAGTAATTTAGTAAATTATTATAAGTTCTCGTGATTTGCTGCTACGCGAGATTTCATGTTTGAGGAAAATTCTTGACAAGAGTTTCTTAGTTTCTTATCTTACGTTTACTCAAAAATTGAAGAAATTTTGGATCTCATAGGCGTACGAATTGAATATATTTTTTGTAGTATAATTTTTAAGTCTTTGAGACTGTGAATTGCCAGTTTTACTATAGATTTGAAGTTTTTTATAATTTGCAATATTTTTAAAATAATTTTATGACTTGCAATCATTTTTTTATAATTTTATTTATTATAATGGAAATAGTAAGTAATTTAGTAAATTATTATAAGTTCTCGTGATTTGCTGCTACGCGAGATTTCATGTTTGAGGAAAATTCTTGACAAGAGTTTCTTAGTTTCTTATCTTACGTTTACTCAAAAATTGAAGAAATTTTGGATCTCATGGGCGTACGAATTGAATGTATCTTTTGTAGTATAATTTTTAAGTCTTTGAAACTTTGAATTGCCAGTTTTACTATAGATTTCAAGTTTTTTATAATTTTTTGTCTTGCAATATTTTTTTAATAATTTTATGACTTGCAATCATTTTTTTATAATTTTATTTATAATAATGGAAATAGCAAGTAATTTAGTAAATTATTAAAAGTTCTCGTGATTTGCTGCTACGCGAGATTTCATGTTTGAGGAAAATTCTTGACAAGAGTTTCTAAGTTTCTTATCTTACGTTTACTCAAAAATTGAAGAAATTTTGGATCTCATGGACGTACGAATTGAATATATCTTTTGTATTATAATTTTTAAGTCGATGAAACTTTGAATTGCCAGTTTTACTGTAGATTTGAAGTTTTTTGTAATTTTATGACTTGCAATATTTTTTTATAATTTTATGACTTGTAATAATTTTTAAAATAATTTTATGACCGGTAATAATTTTTTAATAATTTTATTTATTATAATAGAAATAGTAAGTAATTTAGTAAATTATTATGAATTCTCGTGAATTGCTACTCGAGATTTCATGTTTGAGGAAACTTCTTGACAAGAGTTTTTTAGTTTCTTATCTGACGTTTACTCAAAAATTGAAGAAATTTTGGACCTCATGGGCGTACGAATTAAATATATCTTTTGTATTACAATTTTTAAGTCTTCGAAACTTTTAATGTCCAGTTTTACTATAGACTTCAAGTTTTTTTTATAATTCCATGACTTGCAATAATTTTATTATACTTTACTTTAATTTTATAATGGAAATAATAAGTAAATTACGCTATAAAAAATTACAATTATTACAATTTTTTGTTAATTGCGACAAGGTATTTAATGTCTGATAAATCTTTTTCTTAAGAATTTCTTTCATTTTTATCAGTTCATGATCAACAGTAGTTTACTTAAGAATTTGAGAAGTTTTAAATCTCACGAGTATCGGGATTATGAATTCCGATAATTTTCTTAATAATTCAGTAAATTACGATGTGGAAGATGACAATTAGGAGCAATTCATGATTATTCAAATTCCGCATGATTTGCCACACGAGATTTAATGTTTGATAAAACTTTCTGCTAAGAGTGTCTTGGATTCTTATCAGTTAAGGATCTACAGCTGTTTAGTAAAAGTATTAAGAAATTTTTGAATGTCAGGGGTGCGTAAATTCGACATCTTATTTATTACAATTTTAAAGTCTTAAGACCATTAAGTGAGCAATTTTTGTAATATTTATTCCAAATTCTTACAATTTTCTTCACCAATTCCTTTTTTTTTTTTTTGCATTTAAACAAAAGTAGTAATAAACTATTTAAAAATACATGCAAATCCCACGAGATTTCCATAGAAGATTAACTGTTTGACAAATTATTCTGTTACCATTTTCTTTAATGTTTATCAGTTAAAATCCATTTACTAAAAAAAAAAGAAGAATCATCGAATCTCAGCAATCTCACGATTAAAAATCTCTTGAACTGCAATTTTAAAGTCTCAAAAACCTCGACGCATCAAATTTAATCAAATCAACTTTAAATTTCGAAATTTCGTTAAAAAAAAGCCTCCATAGAAGCATTCTCTGTCAATTCAGCCTCTGTTTTTTTCGACGCTCTCCGATTTGCCCTGTAATTGATTATATGAATGTACCACTAAAAGACACTCTATGTGAATTTTTTCAGATTTTTAAAAATAATTTTTCAGAAAATGGCTTTTTTTATTCAAGTGCCAATATCTCAGAATTTTGAAGTTCCTGAAAAAAAATGTCTGCACATAAAAGTTGTCATTTATTGTTAGCTTTCGAGCGGAATATTCCAAATAATTGTCACGTTCCTATGAGTATGATTTTTTTCCGAAAAATGGAGGAATTATTGTTTAATTAAAAAAAGGATATTTTTTTTTACTGAAAAAATTACAGAGTATTGCTACATGACTGTTGATATCACAAAAAAATCGCCAGAGTGGCACCGATCGATCTTCTGGTATTAAAAAATGCATTTGTGTGAAAGTTCCGAAAAACGGGGGCATTATTATTTTTTTGATAAAAAAAAGGTTACCTTTTTTTGGCTAATAAAATTACAGAGTGTTCTTGCATGACTGTAGATATTGCAAAAAAATCATCAGAGTGGTACGGATCGAGCTTCCGGTATAAAAAAAAATAATTCCCCCGTTTTTCGAAACTTTCACACGAATAATTTTTTTCAAAAGAAAAACTGTCGAAAACACGGCTAAAATCGGTACTTTTTGTTCAAACCGCCGCCATTTTGTCAATTTTGATTTTACAAAAAGCCTCCATAGCGCGATAGCCAATCGGATACTAATTAATAATCCTTTGGGTTTTTTTTAGATCAAATTTGCGACCCCTAGGATGTCCACCATGAGGCTATCTTTTTTATCAACATTATTTTCAACAATTAAAAAAAAATATTTAAACAATAAAAATCGTTTTATAAAAAATCATTTTCTGTCATTCATGATTACCTTAATGTGACATAAAAATTTCAGATTGATCGGCGTATAGTAACCGTCCGAAAAAAAATCGTGAAAATAGGCTAACGATAAATGCGTTTTTCTCGAAACGACATTTTTCAAAACGTTGGACATTCTCCAGGGAACAGTTTTCAAGCGATCGTTTTCAAATTTTAGAAGAACATTCTTCACGCTACTCTCTATCGTGCTATGGAAGTTTTTATTTTTTTTTTAATCTTCCCATTTGTTTAAAAGAAAAACTGTCGAAAAAACGGCTAAAATCGGTACTTTTTGTTCAAACCGCCGCCATTTTGTCAATTTTGATTTTTAAAAAAGCCTCCATAGCGCGATAGCCAATCGCATACTAATTAATAATCCTTTGGATTTTTTTTTAGATCAAATTTGCGACCCCTAGGATGTCCACCATGAGGCTATCTTTTTTATCAACATTATTTTCAACAATTAAAAAAAAATATTTAAACAATAAAAATCGTTTTATAAAAAATCATTTTCTGTCATTCATGATTACCTTAATGTGACATAAAAATTTCAGATTGATCGGCGTATAGTAACCGTCCGAAAAAAAATCGTGAAAATAGGCTAACGCTAAATGCGTTTTTCTCGAAACGACATTTTTCAAAACGTTGGACATTCTCCAGGGAACAGTTTTCAAGCGATCGTTTTCAAATTTTAGGAGAACATTCTTCACGCTACTCTCTATCGTGCTATGAAAGCTTTTTTTATTTTTTTAAAAATCTTCCCATTTTTTTAAAAGAAAAACTGTCGAAAAACGGCTAAAATCGGTACTTTTTGTTCAAACCGCCGCCATTTTGTCAATTTTGATTTTAAAAAAAGCCTCCATAGCGCGATAGCCAATCGCATACTAATTAATAATCCTTCGGGTTTTTTTAGATCAAATTTGCGACCTCTAGGATGTCCACCATGAGGCTATCTTTTTTATCAACATTATTTTCAACAATAAAAAAAAAATATTTAAACAATAAAAATCGTCTTACAAAAAATCATTTTCTGTCATTCATGATTACCTTAATGTGACATAAAAATTTCAGATTGATCGGCGTATAGTAACCGTCCGAAAAAAAATCGTGAAAATAGGCTAACGCTAAACGCGTTTTTCTCGAAACGACATTTTTCAAAACGTTGGACATTCTCCAGGGAACAGTTTTCAAGCGATCGTTTTCAAATTTTAGGAGAACATTCTTCACGCTACTTTCTATCGTGCTATGGAAGCTTTTTTTATTTTTTTAAAAATCTTCCCATTTTTTTAAAAGAAAAACTGTCGAAAAACGGCTAAAATCGGTACTTTTTGTTTAAACCGCCGCCATTTTGTCGATTTTGATTTTAAAAAAAGCCTCCATAGCGCGGTAGCCAATCGCATACTAATTAATAATCCTTTGGGTTTTTTTTTAGATCAAATTTGCGACCCCTAGGATGTCCACCATGAGGCTATCTTTTTTTTCACCATTATTTTCAACAATTAAAAAAATATATTTAAACAATAAAAATCGTCTTATAAAAAATCATTTTCTGTCATTCATGATTACCTTAATGTGACATAAAAATTTCAGATTGATCGGCGTATAGTAACCGTCCGAAAAAAAATCGTGAAAATAGGCTAACGATAAATGCGTTTTTCTCGAAACGACATTTTTCAAAACGTTGGACATTCTCCAGGGAACAGTTTTCAAGCGATCGTTTTCAAATTTTAGGAGAACATTCTTCACGCTACTCTCTATCGTGCTAGGGAAGCTTTTTTAATTTTTTTAAAAATCTTCCCATTTTTTTAAAAGAAAAACTGTCGAAAAACGGCTAAAATCGGTACTTTTTGTTCAAACCGCCGCCATTTTGTCAATTTTGATTTTAAAAAAAGCCTCCATAGCGCGATAGCCAATCACATACTAATTAATAATCCTTTGGGTTTTTTTTAGATCAAATTTGCGACCCCTAGGATGTCCACCATGAGGCTATCTTTTTTATCAACATTATTTTCAACAATTAAAAAAATATATTTAAACAATAAAAATCGTTTTATAAAAAATCATTTTCTGTCATTCATGATTACCTTAATGTGACATAAAAATTTCAGATTGATCGGCGTATAGTAACCGTCCGAAAAAAAATCGTGAAAATAGGCTAACGATAAATGCGTTTTTCTCGAAACGACATTTTTCAAAACGTTGGACATTCTCCAGGGAACAGTTTTCAAGCGATCGTTTTCAAATTTTAGGAGAACATTCTTCACGCTACTCTCTATCGTGCTATGGAAGCTTTTTTTATTTTTTTAAAAATCTTCCCATTTTTTTAAAAGAAAAACTGTCGAAAAACGGCTAAAATCGGTACTTTTTGTTCAAACCGCCGCCATTTTGTCAATTTTGATTTTAAAAAAGCCTCCATAGCGCGATAGCCAATGGCATACTAATTAATAATCCTTCGGGTTTTTTTAGATCAAATTTGCGACCTCTAGGATGTCCACCATGAAGCTATTTTTTTTATCACCATTATTTTCAACAATTAAAAAAAAATATTTAAACAATAAAAATCGTTTTATAAAAAATCATTTTCTGTCATTCATGATTACCTTAATGTGTCATAAAAATTTCAGATTGATCGGCGTGCAGTAACCGTCCGAAAAAAAATCGTGAAAATAGGCTATTTTTCGGGCCGTCACACTGGAAAGTCCCTTAAGAAGATCCAACTCACCTAACACCGACGGGTCCATTAGGCAAAATTTCCCTGGCAATTGATAGAGCAGCTTGGTAAGCAGCATCACCATTTTTATTTTGCGGTACAGCTTGATTTACTAGTCCAATATCTTCAGCCTGTTCGCCATCCAATATTCTAGCTGTATAGATAAGTTCTTTCGCTTTGGCGGTTCCAATGAGTCTGGGAAGTCTTTGAGTACCTCCAGCACCTGGAATAATCGCTAATTTTGTTTCCACTAGGCCCATCTTAGCTTCACTCGCTGCAGTTCTCATATCTGTCGCCAGAGCGAGTTCCAATCCGCCTCCAAGAGCAACGCCATCTATAGCAGCTATTGATGGTGTAGGAAGAGCTTCAACTTCGCACATGAGGTTTCTCAAAGAAGAAACAAATTCGGAAACTTCATTTTCGTCCATTTTCGTCCTCTCACGAAGATCCGCACCGGCGCAAAAGACTTTTGGTATGAGACTCTTAAGTATAATCACCCGAATCTTGTCATTCTCTCTAATGGTGTTCAAAGCATCAAACAGCTGTGAAACAAAATTTTTTCCAAAAGCGTTTCTCGATTCCGGTCTATTCAATCCCAAAACCGCAATTCCATTGTCTTTTCCATCAAGATACTTGAGTATTATCTCTTTAGGCTCGTCCTTGGCGTTCAGCATTGTTTTCGTCGAAAGTGCACGAAATTCCACCATCTGAGCGCCCGAATTGCACAAAGCCGCCGCATATTTGAACTTTGAAGCTAACGAAGCCATTTTTTTTTGTATCTCTTCGGTTTATCCGCCAGCTAGATAATAAAAAGAAGGACACTTATGATCAATGCGCAGCTTCTACGTATATTTCACGACAAGTTGCAACTTGCTTACTAAAAATAAATTTAGCAAGAAAGAAGAAGAAAAATCTTTTTTTTAAAATATTTTTTAATCTTGTATTTACTGTTGCAGAGAAAGAAGAAAAAAAAAACTTGTTTTTATATTTTTTAATCTTCTATTTACTGTTGCAGAAAAAGAAGAAAAAAAAACTTGTTTTTATATTTTTTAATCTTGTATTTGCTGTTGCAGAAAAAGAAGAAAAAAAACCTTGTTTTTATATTTTTTAATCTTGTATTTACTTTTGCAGAAAAAGAAGAAAACAACTTGTTTTTATATTTTTTAATCTTATATTTACTGTTGCAGAAAAAGAAGAAAAAAAACTTGATTTAATATTTTTTAATCTTGTATTTACTGTTGCAGAAAAAGAAGAAAAAAACTTGTTTTTATATTTTTCAAATTTGTATTTACTGTTGCAGAAAAAGAAGAAAAAAACTAGTTTTTATATTTTTTAATCTTATATTTACTGTTGCAGAAAAAGAAAAAAAACCTTGTTTTTTTATTTTTTAATCTTGTATTTACTGTTGCAGAAAAAGAAGAAAAAAAACTTGTTTTTATATTTGTTAATCTTGTATTTGGTGTTGCAGAAAAAGAAGAAAAAAACTTGTATTTATATTTTTTAATCTTGTATTTACAGTTGCAGAAAAAGAAGAAAAAAAATTTGTTTTTATATTTGTTAATCTTGTATTTACTGTTGCTGAAAAAGAAGAAAAAAACTTGTTTTTATATTTTTTAATCTTCTATTCACTGTTGCAGAAAAAGAAGAAAAAAAACTTGTTTTTATATTTTTTAATCTTGTATTTACTGTTGCAGAAAAAGAAGAAAAAAACTTGTTTTTATATTTTTTAATCTTCTATTTACAGTTGCAGAAAAAGAAGAAAAAAACTTGTTTTTATATTTTTTAATCTTCTATTTACTGTTGCAGAAAAAGAAGAAAAAAACTTGTTTTTATATTTTTTAATCTTGTATTTGCTGTTGCAGAAAAAGAAGAAAAAAACTTGTTTTTATATTTTTTAATCTTGTATTTACTGTTGCAGAAAAAGAAGAAAAAAACTTGTTTTTATATTTTTTAATCTTGTATTTGCTGTTGCAGAAAAAGAAGAAAAAAAACTTGTTTTTATATTTTTTAATCTTGTATTTACTGTTGCAGAAAAAGAAGAAAAAATACTTATTTTTATATTTTTTAATCTTGTATTTAATGTTGCAGAAAAAGAAGAAAAAAACTTGTTTTTATATTTTTTAATCTTGTATTTACTGTTGCAGAAAAAGAAGACAAAAACTTATTTTTTATTTTTTAATCTTCTATTTACTGTTGCAGAAAAAGAAGAAAAAAAACTTGTTTTTATATTTTTTAATCTTGTATTTACTGTTGCAGAAAAAGAAGAAAAAAAACTTGTTTTTATATTTTTTAATCTTGTATTTACTGTTGCAGAAAAAGAAGACAAAAACTTATTTTTTATTTTTTAATCTTCTATTTACTGTTGCAGAAAAAGAAGAAAAAAAACTTGTTTTTATATTTTTTAATCTTGTATTTACTGTTGCAGAAAAAGAAGAAAAAAAACTTGTTTTTATATTTTTTAATCTTGTATTTATTGTTGTAGAAAAAGAAAAAAAAAACCTGTTTTTATATTTTTTTATCTTGTATTTACTGTTGCAGAAAAAGAAGAAAAAGAACTTGTTTTTATATTTTTTAATCTTGTATTTACTGTTGCAGAAAAAAAGAAAAAAATTTGTTTTTATATTTTTTAATCTTGTATTTACTGTTGCAGAAAAAGAAGAAAAAAAACTTGTTTTTATATTTTTTAATCTTGTATTTACTTTTGCAGAAAAAGAAGAAAAAAACCTTGTTTTTATATTTTTTAATCTTATATTTACTGTTGCAGAAAAAGAAGAAAAAAAACTTGATTTAATATTTTTTAATCTTCTATTTACAGTTGCACAAAAAGAAGAAAAAAAACTTGTTTTTATATTTTTTAATCTTGTATTTACTGTTGCAGAAAAAGAAGAAAAAAAACTTGTTTTTATATTTTTTAATCTTTCATTTCCTGTTGCAGAGAAAGAAGAAAAAAACTTGTTTTTATATTTTTTAATCTTCTATTTACTGTTGCAGAAAAAGAAGAAAAAAACTTGTTTTTATATTTTTTAATCTTGTATTTGTTGTTGCAGAAAAAGAAGAAAAAAACTTGTTTTTATATTTTTTTAATTTGTATTTACTGTTGCAGAAAAAGAAGAAAAAAACTTGTTTTTATATTTTTTAAATTTGTATTTACTGTTGCAGAAAAAGAAGAAAAAAACTTGTTTTTATATTTTTTAAATTTGTATTTACTGATGCAGAAAAAGAAGAAAAAAAACTTGTTTTTATATTTTTTAATCTTGTATTTGCTGTTGCAGAAAAAGAAGAAAAAAACTTGTATTTATATTTTTTAATCTTGTATTTACTTTTGCAGAAAAAGAAGAAAAAAAACTTGTTTTTATATTTTTTAATCTTGTATTTACTGTTGCAGAAAAAGAAGAAAAAAACTTGTTTTTATATTTTTTAATCTTGTATTTACTGTTGCAGAAAACGAAGAAAAAAACTTGTTTTTATATTTTTTAATCTTCTATTTACTGTTGCAGAAAAAGAAGAAAAAAAACTTGTTTTTATATTTTTTAATCTTGCATTTACTGTTGCAGAAAAAGAAGAAAAAAAACTAGTTTTTATATTTTTTAATCTTGTATTTACTGTTGCAGAAAAAAAGAAAAAAATTTGTTTTTATATTTTTTAATCTTGTATTTACTGTTGCAGAGAAAGAAGAAAAAAACTTATTTTTATATTTTTTAATCTTGAATTTACTGTTGCAGAAAAAGAAGAAAAAAGACTTATTTTTATACTTTTTAATCTTCTATTTACTGTTGCAGAAAAAGAAGAAAAAAACCTTGTTTTTATATTTCTTAATCAGAGTTATAAATCCCCATTAATTAATGAGTTATAGTTTACAGTACAATTTATTTTCTAATTATGATTTCACACCAATAATATGTAGTGATTATAAAACAGAGTGTAACCATTTGAATAGCTGGAAAAAGTACAAATTTTCTCTTTAAAATTGCAAGAAATAGTGAAAAAAAAAATGGAAGAAATAAGTGATGCATTACTTATTTATTTTTTCCCATTTTTTCAAAAGGAATTACCGTGAATTTTAATTGAAGAAATAAAAATGTTCTCAGCCATTCCAAAGTTTAATCATCGTATTACAATAGCTACATATTATTATTATAAAATGATAATTATAGAGCTGATGGTATCATCATCATTATTTCTCTAACTATTATGCATTTCCTTTTTTTTAAATCTTGTCTTTGCTGTTCCAAAAAAAATAAAACGAAAAAAAACTTGTTTTCATATTTTTTAATCTTCCGTCTAATGTTGCAGGAATAAAATGTAAAATACTCACTGGTATTTAGTGAATGTGCGAGCAACACGAAGTCAAAGTTTCAACTGATGTGATTCTCGCTCACGGATACAGAATTGACCTGAGTGGACCTTGTCGCCTTACGTTTCTGTGTGTATGTGCGTTTCGATCAACGTCTGCAAACGTCCGAGTGAAGCAACAAACAACAGCGGCGGTGAAAGTTTGGAAAACGAAAGAGCGCGCGGCTTGAGAATCGTGCGAAGCGGCGCTTGGGCGATTTAACTTACTACGATGACGATCAAAACGTAACTGCGTTTGTGAGAAGCTCTTGGAAAGTCAAAACAGCGCGCCGAAGCGTTTAGAAGCGTGTCGCGCGATGTCTGCCGACAAGGAATGACACACACTCTCTGTTTGTTGGCTTAACACAGCCAGGTGTAATCTTCAAGACAGCAACGATGAAACTGTGCATAAAAATAAGTACACGAGCTTCGATAACGCTCGATACTTACGATCTACGTAATAATACTTGGCGATATCACGTTTTAAACGTGACTGTTTAAACGGCAAATTGTATCTTAAGAACTTCTCTGTAAAATAATTTTGTTTTGTTTTTTATTGTATTTTATATAGTGTTTGTTTTGTTGTATTTTGTAGGATCGTACGATAGGTCTGTCGTGTATGTCGGTTAATGAGAGAAGCGCGAGTCGGAGGTCGAGGCAAAAAACTGCTGACTTATTATTATCATCATGATGGAGAGTGTCAACGGTCACGGTTTGCTGGTCACTAACGCATTTCATGAATTAACTGAGAGCTGTCGTTATTAGTTTTATGCTCTGTTGTGGAGAATTGAGGATGTGCAGATTGGATAAGAGAGCTCAAGCGGTGGGTGTTGATAAGTTATGTTAACGTCGGTCGGTAAAAAAGGAAACGATTTTGTACAGCGATGGAAGAAATATGATGAGGATTAGTAATTAAATTTGGGTTTTTGCTAAAAATATTTTTGTTTGTAGAAGAAGGTGCGTTTTTAGGATACATTAAAAGAAATTTTCAAGATTTTTTTATGAAGATACTCAGAATTGTAGGAATCAATCGGTAGGAAAGGAAACGATTTTGTACCGGAGCGATGGAAGAAATATCCCACATAGCACCTAAATATTTCTTAAACAATCTCAAAATATTTCATTGCAATAATGCAATATTGCGAAAATATTGTAAAAGATGTTTGAAATATTTCTGAAATATTGAAAGAATCTTGCGATGTCCGCTGAAAACGTTGCAATTATAATATTTCAGTAATATTACAGTGTAATATTGTGTGAATATTGCATTTCTCGCTAAAGTCTCATTCGTAAGAAAACCCACCATTTTGAATATGATTTTTTGATTGCGAGTTTTCAAGCAGTGCCATTGGTTATTCTCGATAAAAAATCCTATCTGTTGAAGAAAAATAAAAAATATACCGTCCAGGAAAAAGAAATTCGATTCATACCATGCAGCGTTTTCCAGTAAATTCCAATTTCTATGCTATATTTATTACGATATTTTACAAAATATAGCACAATATATGGATTATTTTATGTTCAACCGTTTGAACTATTTTGAAAATTGCATTTGAGATCTATTGGAATGTTGCAAAAAAATGTGATCGCAAATTTTGCAATATCTAATTTGGAATCTTTCATTCGAAATTTTGTAAAATATTTTTGAAAGTATAAGATGGTTTGTTTAACAGATAATTTTCAAAAATCTTTTTGAAATTATTCGCAATTTTTTTACCTTTAACAATATTTCTGAACGTTAAGCTGACAATATGGAAATTAAATATATGCGAATTTTCGACAGGAAGCTTATTCCTGTTATTCCTGTGCAATCAAATATTATTAATATTCTTGCAATATTCTAGGAATATTATGTGCTATGTGGGATGCTAAGGATTAGCAATGTAATTGGATTTTTTTTATATTTTTGTTTGTTTGTAGAAGAAGGTGCGTTTTTATGGTAAATAAAAAGAAATTTTCGAGATTTTTATATGAAGATACTCAGAATGGTTGGAATCAATCGGTAGGAAAGGAAACGATTTTGTACCGGAGCGATGGAAGAAATATGCTAAGGATTAGCAATGTAATTGGATTTTTTTCTGTTTTTGTTTGTTTGTAGAAGAAGGTGCGTTTTTAGGATACATTAAAAGAAGTTTTCAAGATTTTTTTATGAAGATACTCAGAATGGTAGGAATCAATCGGTAGGAAAGGTAATGATTTTGTACCGGAGAGATGGAAGAAATATGCTAAGGATTAGCAATGTAATTGGATTTTTTTCTGTTTTTGTTTGTTTGTAGAAGAAGGTGCGTTTTTATGATAAATCAAAAGAAATTTTCGAGATTTTTATATGAAGATACTCAGAATGGTAGGAATCAATCGGTAGGAAAGGTAATGATTTTGGGCCGGAGAGATGGAAGAAATATGCTAAGGATTAGCAATGTAATTGCATTTTTTTCTATTTTTGTTTGTTTGTAGAAGAAGGTGCGTTTTTACGATACATAAAAAGAAATATTCGAGATTTTTATATGAAGATACTCAGAATGGTAGGAATCTATCGGTAGGAAAGGTAACGATTTTGGCCCGGAGCGATGGAAGAAATATCGGTAGGAAAGGAAACGATTTTGTACCGGAGCGATGGAAGAAATATGCTAAGGATTAGCAATGTAATTGGATTTTTTTCTGTTTTTGTTTGTTTGTAGAAGAAGGTGCGTTTTTATGATAAGTAAAAAGAAATTTTCGAGATTTTTATATGAAGATACTCAGAATGGTAGGAATCAATCAGTAGGAAAGGAAACGATTTTGTACCGGAGAGATGGAAGAAATATGCTAAGGATTAGCAATGTAATTGGATTTTTTTATATTTTTGTTTGTTTGTAGAAGAAGGTGCGTTTTTATGGTAAATAAAAAGAAATTTTCGAGATTTTTATATGAAGATACTCAGAATGGTAGGAATCAATCGGTAGGAAAGGAATCGATTTTGTACCGGAGAAATGGAAGAAATATGGTAAGGATTAACAATGTAATTGGATTTTTTTCTTTTTTTGTTTGTTTGTAGAAGAAGGTGCGTTTTTATGATAAATAAAAAGAAATTTTCAAGATTTTTATATGAAGATACTCAGAATGGTAGGAATCAATCGGTAGGAAAGGAAACGATTTTGTACCGGAGCGATGGAAGAAATATGCTAATGATTAGCAATGTAATTGGATTTTTTTCTGTTTTTGTTTGTTTGTAGAAGAAGGTGCGTTTTTATGGTAAATAAAAAGAAATTTTCGAGATTTTTATATGAAGATACTCAGAATTGTAGGAATCAATCGGTAGGAAAGGTAACGATTTTGGCCCGGAGTGATGGAAGAAATATGCTAAGGATTAGCAATGTAATTGGATTTTTTTTCTATTTTTGTTTGTTTGTAGAAGAAGGTGCGTTTTTGTGGTAAAATAAAAAGAAATTTTCGAGATTTTTATATGAAGATACTCAGAATGGTAGGAATCAATCGGTAGGAAAGGAAACGATTTTGTACCGGAGCGATAGAAGAAATATGCTAAGGATTAGCAATGTAATTGGATTTTTTTCTTTTTTTGTTTGTAGAAGAAGGTGCGTTTTTATGATAAGTAAAAAGAAATTTTCGAGATTTTTATATGAAGATACTCAGAATGGTAGGAATCAATCGGTAGGAAAGGAATCGATTTTGTACCGGAGCGATGGAAGAAATATGCTAAGGATTAGCAATGTAATTGGATTTTTTTCTGTTTTTGTTTGTTTGTGCGTTTTTATGGTGAATAAAAAGAAATTTTCGAGATTTTTATATGAAGATACTCAGAATGGTAGGAATCAATCGGTAGGAAAGGAAACGATTTTGTACCGGAGAGATGGAAGAAATATGCTAAGGATTAGCAATGTAATTGGATTTTTTTCTTTTTTTGTTTGTAGAAGAAGGTGCGTTTTTATGATAAGTAAAAAGAAATTTTCGAGATTTTTATATGAAGATACTCAGAATGGTAGGAATCAATCGGTAGGAAAGGTAACGATTTTGGCCCGGAGTGATGGAAGAAATATGCTAAGGATTAGCAATGTAATTGGATTTTTTTCTGTTTTTGTTTGTTTGTAGAAGAAGGTGCGTTTTTATGATAAATAAAAAGAAATTTTCGAGATTTTTATGTGAAGATACTCAGAATGGTAGGAATCAATCGGTAGGAAAGGAAACGATTTTGTACCGAAGAGATGGAAGAAATATGCTAAGGATTAGCAATGTAATTGGATTTTTTTCTTTTTTTGTTTGTAGAAGAAGGTGCGTTTTTATGATAAGTAAAAAGAAATTTTCGAGATTTTTATATGAAGATACTCAGAATTGTAGGAATCAATCGGTAGGAAAGGAAACGATTTTGTACCGGAGAGATGGAAGAAATATGCTAAGGATTAGCAATGTAATTGGATTTTTTTTCTATTTTTGTTTGTTTGTAGAAGAAGGTGCGTTTTTATGATAAATAAAAAGAAATTTTCGAGATTTTTATATGAAGATACTCAGAATTGTAGGAATCAATCGGTAGGAAAGGTAACGATTTTGTACCGGAGCGACGGAAGAAATATGCTAAGGATTAGCAATGTAATTGGATTTTTTTCTTTTTTTGTTTGTTTGTAGAAGAAGGTGCGTTTTTGTGGTAAATAAAAAGAAATTTTCGAGATTTTTATGTGAAGATACTCAGAATGGTAGGAATCAATCGGTAGGAAAGGAAACGATTTTGTACCGGAGCGATGGAAGAAATATGCTAAGGATTAGCAATGTAATTGGATTTTTTTCTGTTTTTGTTTGTTTGTAGAAGAAGGTGCGTTTTTATGATAAATAAAAAGAAATTTTCAAGATTTTTATATGAAGATACTCAGAATGGTAGGAATCAATCGGTAGGAATGGAAACGATTTTGTACCGGAGAGATGGAAGAAATATGCTAAGGATTAGCAATGTAATTGGATTTTTTTGTATTTTTGTTTGTTTGTAGAAAAAGGTGCGTTTTTATGATACATAAAAAGAAATTTTCGAGATTTTTATATGAAGATACTCAGAATTGTAGGAATCTATCGGTAGGAAAGGTAATGATTTTGTCCCGGAGAGATGGAAGAAATATGCTAAGGATTAGCAATGTAATTGGATTTTTTTTCTATTTTTGTTTGTTTGTAGAAGAAGCTGCATTTTTATGGTAAATAAAAAGAAATTTTCGAGATTTTTATATGAAGATACTCAGAATGGTAGGAATCAATCGGTAGGAAAGGAAACGATTTTGTACCGGAGCGATGGAAGAAATATGCTAAGGATTAGCAATGTAATTGGATTTTTTTCTGTTTTTGTTTGTTTGTAGAAGAAGGTGCGTTTTTGTGGTAAATAAACAGAAATTTTCGAGATTTTTATGTGAAGATACTCAGAATGGTAGGAATCAATCGGTAGGAAAGGAAACGATTTTGTACCGGAGAGATGGAAGAAATATGCTAAGGATTAGCAATGTAATTGGATTTTTTTATATTTTTGTTTGTTTGTAGAAGAAGGTGCGTTTTTATGATAAATAAAAAGAAATTTTCGAGATTTTTATATGAAGATACTCAGAATTGTAGGAAGCAATCGGTAGGAAAGGAAACGATTTTGTACCGGAGAGATGGAAGAAATATGCTAAGGATTAGCAATGTAATTGGATTTTTTTCTATTTTTGTTTGTTTGTAGAAGAAGGTGCGTTTTTATGATAAATAAAAAGAAATTTTCGAGATTTTTATATGAAGATACTCAAAATGGTAGGAATCAATCGGTAGGAAAGGAAACGATTTTGTACCGGAGAGATGGAAGAATTATGCTAAGGATTAGCAATGTAATTGGATTTTTTTCTATTTTTGTTTGTTTGTAGAAGAAGGTGCGTTTTTATGATAAATAAAAAGAAATTTTCGAGATTTTTATATGAAGATACTCAGAATGGTAGGAATCAATCGGTAGGATAATAAAAAATAAAAATCATATGTCCAAATATTAATGATTCAATTTATTTACACATTCTTGGAATACACAACAATAAATATCGTCTTGATAAAACTAAAAAAGCTACAACGAACCCACAGTGCTGCCATATATCGCACCCAAATATCAGCCTTTCCATCAGATAAATAAATAAACAATTAATAAATAAATTAATAAATACATTTTTTCTATAAATAAATTCAAATGAGCGAGTTATTCATTCATCATCCGACGTTCTTGCCTTTTTAAAAATCGGACGGTGATGCGAACGAATCGATCTGTAGTAATCTAATACCCCGATATTGTCGCCTGCGATCGCTAAACTGCTTTTTTTTTTAAAACCCAACGCTATTTACCGATGAGGCGATTTTTTAAAAATGTTTTTTTTTTTTTTTTTTTTAATTATGCTGCAGATGCTGCGGGAATTGGCGGTGGTCGAAGCATGGATCTTGTAGCTGAGGAAAGTTTCTGCGAGACCAAATGTGCAATATGCGAGGAACGTCTCCAAACGAATTCTCGGGTTCTGTCGTGATCGTCTGCGCTTTCAACTCGCACTTGCTTCGGCTGAAGTACTCTAATTGAGTGAAGAGTCGCTGCACCACCGTGAAGAACACGAAGACTCAATTTTCCGGACATCTCAGCTGTCGTGGCGGTGGCACTTCGCAATTCTCGCTTCGCTGCTCTGCCAAATTCCTTCTCTACCTTCAGGATCAAAGGACCCAAACTGAACTTCGTTTTGATGGTCGTGTGATCACTCATCATATTAACCGAGACGTCGCCCGAACGTTTCAACGAAGACAGACCGTAGAGAGTGGCTTTGGCTCTTGGTTTGCTTGGCTTCTTTGCTTTGGTCTGGAAAAATAAGCGAATCTTTAATATTGGAAGAGTGGATTAATCAAATCAGATTTATTAGTGTCACCTTTTTTTAAAGCAATTTTAGGAATCTAATTTTTTTTTTAAATTCAACGAGTAATAAAAATAAATTTTAGAGGAAAGGAAATACTTATTATTTTGCAGAAATAATATACATGAATATAATGAGAAGTATAATTTCTTTAATTATTAGAAGGGGAAGGATACAATTTTGCTTCCGCATGGAGGAAGCTTTCTTTTCGTGAAAATTTTTTGTTAGCACGATAGCTTTCGCAATTTTTAAGATATCGGGCTCAAATTTAAACCACGAGTAAACTGTCGCTAAACAAGGTATGGGATTGAATTTGGAGTTAATCCATCAAGGTGTTCAAAATTTATGGCATTTTGAATTTTTTGGAGAATGTCAGCTCGGGCTCTAACTTCCGCAATTTTTATGATATCCGGCTCAAACTTGGATCAGAAGTGGACTTGTCACCAAATAGTGTTTGAGATTAAATTTGGTGTCAATCCGTTAAGGGGTTCACAATTTATGGCATTTTTTAATTTTTTGACATTTTTTGTTCGTGCTCTAACTTTCGCAATTTTTAAGATATCGTGCTCAAATTTGGTTCACATATGGACTGTTATTAAATAAAGTTTGGGAGTGAATTTGACGTCAATCGGTTAAGGGGTTTAAAATTTATGGCATTTTGAATTTTTTGTTCGTGCTCTAACTTCCGCAATTTTGAAGATATCAGGGTCAAATTTGGTCCACAAATAGACTGTAGTTAAACACGGGATAGGATTGAATTTGGAGTGAATCCGTGAAAAGGTTCTAAATTTACGGCATTTTGAAAAAAATGGAAATTTTTCGTTCGGGCTCTAACTTCCGCAATTTTTAAGATATCGGGCTCAAATTTGAACCACGAGTAAACTATCGTTAAACAACGTATGGGATTGAATTTGGAGTTAATTCATCAAGGTGTTCAAAATTTATGGCATTTTGAATTTTTTGGAGAATGTCAGTTCGGGATCTAACTCCCGCAATTTTTATGATATCCGGCTCAAACTTGGATCAGAAGTGGACTGTCACCAAATAGTGTTTGAGATTAAATTTGGTGTCAATCCGTTAAGGGGTTCATAATTTATGGCATTTTTAAATTTTTTGACATTTTTTGTTCGTGCTCTAACTTTCGCATTTTTTAAGATATCGTGCTCAAATTTGGTTCACATGTGGACTGTTATTAAATAAAGTTTGGGAGTGAATTTGACATCAATGCGTTAAGGGGTTTAAAATTTATGGCATTTTGAATTTTTTGTTCATACTCTAACTTCCGCAATTTTTAAGATATCAGGGTCAAATTTGGTCCATAAATAGACTGTAGTTAAACACGGTATAGGATTGAATTTGGAGTGAATCCGTGAAAAGGTTCTAAATTTACGGCATTTTGAAAAAAATGGAAATTTTTCGTTCGGGCTCTAACTTCCGCAATTTTTAAGATATCGGGCTCAAATTTGAACCACGAGTAAACTGTCGTTAAACAAGGTATGGGATTGAATTTGGAGTTAATCCATAAAGGTGTTCAAAATTTATGGCATTTTGAATTTTTTGGAGAATGTCAGCTCGGGCTCTAACTTCCGCAATTTTTATGATATCCGGCTCAAACTTGGACCAGAAGTGGACTGTTACCAAATAGGGTTTGGGATTAAATTTGGTGTCAATCCGTTAAGGGGTTCACAATTTATGGCATTTTTTAATTTTTTGACATTTTTTGTTCGTGCTCTAACTTTCGCAATTTTTAAGATATCGTGCTCAAATTTGGTTCACATGTGGACTGTTATTAAATAAAGTTTGGGAGTGAATTTTACGTCAATCCGTTAAGGGGTTTAAAATTTATGGCATTTTGAATTTTTTGTTCGTGCTCTAACTTCGGCAATTTTTAAGATATCAGGGTCATATTTGGTCCACAAATAGACTGTAGTTAAACACGGGATAGGATTGAATTTGGAGTGAATCCGTGAAAAGGTTCTAAATTTACGGCATTTTGAAAAAAATGGAAATTTTTCGTTCGGGCTCTAACTTCCGGAATTTTTAAGATATCGGGCTCAAATTTGAACCACGAGTAAACTGTCGTTAAACAACATATGGGATTGAATTTGGAGTTAATCCATCAAGGTGTTCAAAATTTATGGCATTTTGAATTTTTTGGAGAATGTCAGCTCAGGCTCTAACTTCCGCAATTTTTATGATATCCGGCACAAACTTGGACCAGAAGTAGACTGTTACCAAATAGTGTTTGAGATTAAATTTGGTGTCAATCCGTTAAGGGGTTCACAATTTATGGCATTTTTTAATTTTTTGACATTTTTTGTTCGTGCTCTAACTTTCGCAATTTTTAAGATATCGTGCTCAAATTTGGTTCACATGTGGACTGTTATTAAATAAAGTTTGGGAGTGAATTTGACGTCAATCGGTTAAGGGGTTTAAAATTTATGGCATTTTGAATTTTTTGTTCGTGCTCTAACTTCGGCAATTTTGAAGATATCAGGGTCATATTTGGTCCACAAATAGACTGTAGTTAAACACGGGATAGGATTGAATTTGGAGTGAATCCGTGAAAAGGTTCTAAATTTACGGCATTTTGAAAAAAATGGAAATTTTTCGTTCGGGCTCTAACTTCCGGAATTTTTAAGATATCGGGCTCAAATTTGAACCACGAGTAAACTGTCGTTAAACAACATATGGGATTGAATTTGGAGTTAATCCATCAAGGTGTTCAAAATTTATGGCATTTTGAATTTTTTGGAGAATGTCAGCTCAGGCTCTAACTTCCGCAATTTTTATGATATCCGGCACAAACTTGGACCAGAAGTAGACTGTTACCAAATAGTGTTTGAGATTAAATTTGGTGTCAATCCGTTAAGGGGTTCACAATTTATGGCATTTTTTAATTTTTTGACATTTTTTGTTCGTGCTC
Source organism: Ephialtes manifestator (assembly GCA_963970395.1). Lineage (NCBI taxonomy): Eukaryota > Metazoa > Arthropoda > Insecta > Hymenoptera > Ichneumonidae > Ephialtes > Ephialtes manifestator. Next base: position 2,534,215 of record OZ019969.1, on the reverse strand, counting down.
TAACTTTCGCAATTTTTAAGATATCGTGCTCAAATTTGGTTCACATGTGGACTGTTATTAAATAAAGTTTGGGAGTGAATTTGACGTCAATCGGTTAAGGGGTTTAAAATTTATGGCATTTTGAATTTTTTGTTCGTGCTCTAACTTCGGCAATTTTGAAGATATCGGGCTCAAATTTGGTCCACAAGTAGAGTGTGGGTAAACTAAGCATCAGTTCGAATATGGCGAGAATCTGTCAAGGGGTTCAAAACTAATGCCATTAAAATTTTTTTTTTAAACAAGGCTGCAAAGTAGAACTTTGCAAATTGCTTCCTCATTATTATTGGATTTTTACAAAGCTTCCTCTATGAGGAAGCCAAAATAGATTAACATGCTTCCTCATAGAGGTAGATTTGTAAAAATCCAACAATAATGAAGAAGCAATTTGCAAAGTTCTACTTTGCAGCCTTGTTTTCCGTTTTTTTTTCCAAGACTTGATAGAAAATGAGAATTCGTTTCAAGTGTATAAAAGTTCTCATATAATTTTATAAAAACTGCAGGTTTATTATTGCGAAATGATTACTGCAAAACGAATTGTACTTTAAACTTCATTTCTTAAAGTAATGAGGCTTTACAGCACTGTTTACCTTATTTTTGTTGGTAGTTGTACTTGAGCTAGTTGGTGCCTTGCTCTTCGTTTTGTTTTTGCTTTTAGTTCCCTTTCTTTTTGGCTTTTTGGTAGTCGCCGAGGCTACGTTTCTGCTTTCGGGTTGTTGGACTGTAACCATTTCCACCGTACGTGGGGTCGTTGCAACTGCGTCAGGAACTGCGTTGGAAATGATTTCAGTGGCTGCTATCGTGGTTGCAGATTTTGAGGTCTCAGCCACATCCTTAAAAAAATATATATACATATATTTTTATTAGCTATTTTTTTAATATTCATTAATTTTGCTTCCTCATAGACAAAGATTTTTACAAGATGCACTTTTTTGGAAAAAAAGTCGCTCTAACTTTTGTAAAATTTACGATTTTTTACTATATACATTTTTATGAGCTATTTCTAATATTCATTAATTTTGCTTCCTCATAGACGATGATTTTTGAGCCCGATATCTTCAAAATTGCGAAAGTTGGAGCACGAACAAAAAATGTCAAAAAAATTTTAACTGCCATAAATTGTGAACCCCTTAACGGATTGACACCAAATTTAATCCCAAATACTATTTGATAACAGTCCACTTCTGGTCCAAGTTTGAGCCGGATATCATAAAAATTGTGGGAGTTAGAGCCCGAGCTGACATTTTCCAAAAAATTCAAAATGCCATAAATTTTAAACCCCTTAACGGATTGACGTCAAATTCACTCCCAAACTTTATTCAATAACAGTCCACTTGTGGACCAAAAGTGAGCCCGATATCTTAAAAATTGCGAAAGTTAGAGCACGAACAAAAAATGTCAAAAAATTTTAAACAGCCATAAATTGTGAACCCCTTAACGGATTGACACCAAATTTAATCCCAAATACTATTTGATAACAGTCCACTTCTGGTCCAAGTTTGAGCCGGATATCATACAAATTGAGGAAGTTAGAGCCCGAGTTGAAATTCTCCAAAAAATTCAAAGTGCCATAAATTTTGAACACCTTGATGGATTAACTCCAAATTCAATCCCATACCTTGCTTAACGACAGTTTACTCGTGGTTCAAATTTGAGCCCGATATCTTAAAAATTGCGGAAGTTAGAGCACGAACAAAAAATTCAAAATGCCATAAATTTTAAACCCCTTAACGGATTGACGTCAAATTCACTCCCAAACTTTATTCAATAACAGTCCACTTGTGGACCAAATTTGAGCCCGATATTTTAAAAATTGCGGAAGTTAGAGCACGAACAAAAAATGTCAAAAAATTTTTAACTGCCATAAATTGTGAACCCCTTAACGGATTGACACCAAATTTAATCTCAAACACTATTTGATAACAGTCCACTTCTGGTCCAAGTTTGAGCCGGATATCATAAAAATTGCGGGAGTTAGATCCCGAACCGACATTCTCCAAAAAATTCAAAATGCCATAAATTTTGAACACCTTGACGGATTAACGCCACATTCAATCCCATACTTTGTTTAACGACAGTTTACTCGTGGTTCAAATTTGAGCCCGATATCTTAAAAATTGCGGAAGTTAGAGCCCGAACGAAAAATTTCAATTTTTTTTCAAAATGCCGTAAATTTAGAACCTTTTGACGGATTCACTCCAAATTCAATCCTATACCGTGTTTAACTACAGTCTATTTGTGGACCAAATTTGACCCTGATATCTTAAAAATTACGGAAGTTAGAACACGAACAAAAAATTCAAAATGCCATAAATTTTAAACCCCTTAACGGATTGACGTAAAATTCACTCCCAAACTTTATTTAATAACAGTCCACTTGTGGACCAAATTTGACCCCGATATCTTAAAAATTGCGAAAGTTATAGCACGAACAAAAAATGTCAAAAAATTTTAAAATGCCATAAATTGTGAACCCCTTAACGGATTGACACCAAATTTAATCTCAAATACTATTTGATAACAGTCCACTTCTGGTCCAAGTTTGAGCCGGATATCATAAAAATTGAGGAAGTTAGAGCCCGAGCTGCCATTCTCCAAAAAATTCAAAATGCCATAAATTTTGAACACCTTGATGGATTAACTCCAAATTCAATCCCATACCTTGTTTAACGACAGTTTACTCGTGGTTTAAATTTGAGCCCGATATCTTAAAAATTGCGGAAGTTAGAGCCCGAACGAAAAATTTCAATTTTTTTTTCAAAATGCCGTAAGTTTAGAACCTTTTGACGGATTCACTCCAAATTCAATCCTATACCGTGTTTAACTACAGTCTATTTGTGGACCAAATTTGATCCTGATATCTTAAAAATTGCGGAAGTTAGAGCACAAACAAAAAATTCAAAATGTCATAAATTTTAAGCCCCTTAACGGATTGACGTAAAATTCACTCCCAAACTTTATTTAATAACAGTCCACTCGTGGACCAAATTTGAGCCGGATATCTTAAAAATTGCGAAAATTAGAGCGCGAACAACAAATGTCAAAAAAATTTTAACTGCCATAAATTGTGAACCCCTTAACGGATTGACGTCAAATTTAATCCCAAACACTATTTGATAACAGTCTACTTCTGGTCCAAGTTTGAGCCGGATATCATAAAAATTGCGGGAGTTAGATCCCGAACCGACATTCTTCAAAAAATTCAAAATGCCATAAATTTTGAACACCTTGATGGATTAACTCCAAATTCAATCCCATACCTTGTTTAACGACAGTTTACTCGTGGTTCAAATTTGAGCCCGATACCTTAAAAATTACGACAGCTATCGTGCTAACAAAAAATTTTGCACATACGCACAAACACACAATATACATACAGACATTTTTTCTAAACTACTTTTCTCGACGTTTTAGACCATTCTGACTGTCCTGATATGAAAATCTCGAAAAAAAAATGTTTTCACGAAAACAAAGCTTCCTCTATGAGGAAGCAAAATAATTAGACTTCATTGTACAAGATTCTGCGTTTAATATTTAATTCTAATGGTAGGAATATTATACCTTTGGAGCCGGTGAAGTTGCCGATCCCTGAACAGATTTGTTGGTAGATTCTGTGGAAGTTGCAGAGACGCTTTTCTTCGATCCATTCTTGCTCTTTTTCGTCGACTTCTTCTTCTTCGTCGACTTATTCTTGCTCGACTTTGTGCTGGTTGTTGGATTCGTAAGCTTCACGGTAACTGGATCGTATTTGGCCTTGAGAATTTTGTTGATACGTCCCAAAATATTGTCGACAAAACGATTGTACTTGGCAACATAAATCGCTGGCACATGACTGTTGGGTTCAGACTCCATTGCACCTGAAATTGTTTTCAAGTACGTCGATTCACAGCCTGATTTGTAATACCTTACACAAAACAAGGATATTCCTATCAATCTACAATCTACAATCTACAATCGACGATACAAAACTCTATTCCAATTTTCACATCTTCCCTGCTGTCATTTTTTAAATACTTAATTTATAAAAAATTCCAGTCTTTCGTAACATTAACAACATTTTGTTTAAACCAGTATCATTTTTTTTAAATTCAATGCCACAGAAATGACAAATTCTAGTTCAAATGAGTCCATTTTGTTTTTTCCCAATAGTTCCCGGAAATAATATCTTCTTGCCCCTGGAATGCGATAGCTATAATTTTTTTTAAATCCAATGTTAAAAGAATGACAAATAATTGTCCAAATAACCATATTTTTTCACTAAAATATTTGTTCTTCAATAAAATTCAATGTTTAAGAAAAAAAGATAAGCAATGTATCATCAATTCAAGATTGCCTAAACCTTAAATATATATTCTACTGAATATTACTTTACACGACCTAAGACTATCTCGAGCAAACTACGATCGAATATCCATGAAAAAAAAATATTAGAAAATAGAATAAAAAGCTAATAAATTTTTTTTCAGTTTGTCCGCCCTTGACGAAGCGTCCTTGTCCGCATTTTTCATGAGGTCACACGGTAGCCCCGGAGGGTTCATCGTCCGAGTGTCTCAGGTGGTTCTGGAGGTTCTTTTACCGGTCATCGACCTACTTCCTCGTTCGAAAGCGTCGGTGGTACGTGCCTCGAGGTCGGGAACTCTCAATTCGAGTTCCTCGCAGGCTGAGTAGTTCGTATTTAACACGAGAAGATTTAAGACGAGATAAAAAAAAGTGGGAAGAGCTAACGAAGAGCCACTTTGGCTTTGGGGAAGGAAACTGACTCGATGCCCCTTAAGAGGATGTGATACACCGGTGAAACTTCGCCCAATGTTAAACGCCTATAGATCTGTCTCTCTCGCACTATTTTACTTTTAATTCTCACAAAAAAAAAACGACTGAATCGATTGAGGAGCCAGAAGGTTAGGCCAATTGTGCCATATTTCTGCATATTCTCTCAAAATTTGAGCCTTATCTGTCGAGTAGTTTAGGAGAAAAAAGGTTTCGAAATTTTGAGGTGGGAGAAGTACTTGGGAGCTCCACACTAGTCAAATCAGTGCTAAATTTTTAAAAGCGTTTCTACAATTTCCGATGGTTTAATAATATGTTTCAAGGTGTTAATCACATAGCAGCATTAGTTCTTGATATTCAAATACATTCGCAGTTGTCATATGAACAGTAAATCGATCAATATCTCCAAATTTCCGATGTCATGTTTTTTCATCCAGTTTTGTAAAAGGATAAACCGTAATATCAGTCCGATTATGACGAAACATAGCTCATTTTGATCAGTGAAAGATCCTTAATCGATTGATCGTCTGGATTTTCTATAGTATCAGGCGTTCAAAAGTTACCGCCATTTGTATACTTGATGTTAGGTTATGATAGGATAAACAAACGCTTGTATCTTTTGAACTACTAATACGATTTAAAAAAATAAACGGCCAATCGATAGAATATCTTTTAGTAAACAAAATGAGCTATTGGTCGTCATAATCGGACTGATATTACGGTTTACTTTTTTCAAAAACTGGATGAAAAAACATAACATCGGAAATTTGCAGATATTGATCGATTTACTGTTGATATCACAGCTGTGAATGTATTTGAATATCAAGAACTAATGCTGCTATGTGATTAATACCTTGGAACATTAAACCATCTGAAATTGTAGAAACGTTTTTAAAAATTTAGTACTGATTTGACTAGTGTGGAGCGCTCCAACCACCTTAATAATCTGTTCCAAGCTGTTAATCACATAGCAGCATTAGTTCTTGATATTCAAATACATTCACAACTGTCATATGAACAGTAAATCGATCAATATCTCGAAATTGTCATGTTTTTTCATCCAGTTTTGTAAAAGGATAAACCGTAATATCAGTCCGATTATGACGAAACATAGCTCATTTTGATCAGTGAAAGATCCTTAATCGATTGATCGTCCGGATTTTCTATAGTATCAGGCGTTCAAAAGTTACAGCCATTTGTATGCTTGATGTTAGGTTATGATAGGATAAACAAACGGTTGTATCTTTTGAACTACTAATACGATTTAAAAAAATAAACGGCCAATCGATAGAATATCTTTTAGTAAACGAATGAGTTATTGGTCGTCATAATCGGACTGATATTACGGTTTACCCTTTTAAAAAACTGGTTGAAAAAACATAACATCGGAAATTTGCAGATATTGATCGATTTACTGTTGATATCACAGCTGTGAATGTATTTGAATATCAAGAACTAATGCTGCTATGTGATTAACACCTTGGAACAGATTATTAAATCATCTGAAATTGTAGAAACGCTTTTAAAAATTTAGCTCTGATTTGACTGTAAATTTTAAAAGTAAATTTGTAAATTCAATATCATTCAAATTCTCTTGCATATAAAAAATGACCAATGAATTATATTGTTGGTACTCGATGAAAGAATTTTTTACTGCCATCTGACTTGCATATGCCTTTCAATATTACACTGTAAGAAAAATTTACTTGAAATTGAATGTATAAGAACCGGAAGTATTTATCCATAAACGGATACACTAAATTTAATATACAAGTGTGATATAAAATTAGTGTATGGTATAGTAATTTTAATAATTTTCTTTAATTTTACTGTAAAAGTACATTAATTTTAATAATTTCCATTAAATTTGCGGTAAAACTACATTAATTTTATGTCACAAAATAGACGTTGAATTTAATTGACGAGTTTATGCATAGAAACTTCCAATCTTTTTTAACAGTATATTTTAAACAAAGTTCTTAAGTTTTCGACTCTGCGCGTGATTCACTTCAAACTATTAGACAGATTGGGTTAGTTGACGTCTCATTTTCTTCTTCATACAAAGATATACCAGCTAAATGGAGAAAATATTAATAAAAGGTAATATTTTTCAAGTGACATAATTATTAATAAATAAATTTCATGCTATTTTTCAAATTAGTGATTAACTTTGCTTTCAGAATGAAAACAAAAAAATAGTTTGCTCCATTTAGCATAATAATGCTTAAGTAATGATGTCGATACGATCAGCTCTATAATTATGATGTTATAATAATAACATGTAGCGTTTGTAATACGATGATTAAACTTTAGAATGGCTGCAAAAATTATTATTTTTCAATAAAAATTCACAGTAATTCTTTTGAAAAAATGGAAAAAAATAAGTAATGCATTACTCATTTCTTCCATTTTTTCCACTATTTCTTGCAATATTAAAGCGAAAATTAGTATTTTTTTCAGCTATTAAAATGTTTACACTCTATTTTATAATCACTACATATTATTATTATGAAATCATAATTACAAAACAAATTGTACTGTAAACTATATCTCATGAATTAATGAGGATTTACAACGCTGAGAGTCTGAATAACGTGCACAGTGGAAAACCTAAGAACTTTGCTTAAGATAATATTTAAAGGCATATGCAAGTCAAATGGCAGTAAAAAATCCTTTCATCGAGTAACAATAATAGAGTACATTGGTAATTTTTGTATGCAAGAGAATTTGGATGATATTGAATTAACAGATTTAATTTTTTTCACCTCACTCCCTCCCCTTCCCTTAAGGGGAGGGAGTCAGGTAAAAAAAATGATTTTGGAAATTCAATATCATCCAAATCCTATTGCATATAAAAATGCCCAACGCACTATATTGTTGGTACTCGATGAAAGGATTTTTTACTGTCATCTGACTTGTATATGCTTTTCAATATTATCTTAAGCTGCAGTTCTTAGGTTTTCCATCTGCGCATGATTCAGATCAAACTACAAGGCAGATTGGAATGGTTGACGTCTCATATTCTTCTTCATGAAAAAATACACCGGCTAGATGGAGCAAATATTAATAATAAATAATATTTTTTAAGTGACATGATTATTAATAAATAAATTCTATGCTATTTTCTAAATCAGTGATTAACTTTGCTTTCAGAATGAAAAAAATTAGTTTTCTCCATTTAGCCGGTGTATCTTTTCATGAAGAAGAAAATGAGACGTCAACCATTCCAATCTGCCTAGTAGTTTCATCTGAATCATGCGCAGAATGGAAAACCTAAGAACTGCAGCTTAAGATAATATTTAAAAGCATATGCAAGTCAGACGATTGTAAAAAATCCTTTCATCGAGTACCAACAATATAGTGCATTGGGCATTTTTATATACAATAGAATTTGGATGATATTGAATTTCCAAAATCAATTTTTTTTACCTGACTCCCTCCCCTTAAGGAATTGAGGGGAAAGAATACTATAAGGCTGAAGAATGATTCCAAAGCCAAGTCAAGCCAGTCACCTACTTACGAACGTCCCCAACGATGGAACAATGTTAACGGTGCGTCGAAACCGCGCCGGACACTCGTCACACCTCGTGTAAGACCAAACAGGTCTTCGATTGTGGGTCACTCGCTCTTGGCGTTCACCTACCGACCTAATACCAGCTTTGGCCATCACTTACAGCACTGATGAATGCTGCTGCTGTTGCTGCTCTTGCTGTTTCCTTCCCCTTCTTCCTTCTCGTTATTATTTATCTTCTCTCTACTTTCTTCCCGACTATTTCACGACCGGTTATTAATGATTTTATAACAACAAAAAAAAGGTACAGCTGTGCAGTAATAAATCGTAATTATCTATGTTTAGATGTTGGAGTTTGTTTGAATATTGTGAGGAAAATTAGGTTCTTTTAGGTAACTCTTAATTTTACAACTCATTGTTGATTATTAATTAGAGAATTGATGAGAAAAAAGTAACTAAATCGACGTATAACGAATTTTTTTGTTAGGACAACCAAATGCTTAGTTTCTTTAATAGTTATTGGATTCAGTTGTCTAAAATATATTTGTTATACCAACTAAAAATTTATTTTATAACAACTACAAAAAAGCAACGTCTTTGCAGTAACAAATCGTAATTATCTATGTTTAGATATTGGAGTTTGTTTGAATATTGTGAGGAAAATTAGGTTCTTTGGTAACTCTTAATTTTACAACTCATTGTTGATTATTAATTAGAGAATTGATGAAAAAAAAGTAACTAAATCAGCGTATAACGAATTTTTTTGTTAGGACAACCAAATGCTTAATTTCTTCAATAGTTATGGGATTCCGCTGTGTAAAATATATTTGTTATACCAACTAAAAATTTATTTTATAATGACAACAAAAAAGCAACGCCTTTGCAGTAATAAACCGTTATCTATGTTTAGATGTTGGAGTTTGTTTGAATATTGTGAGAAAAATTAGGTTCTTTGGTAACTCATGATTGATTATTACTTAGAGAATTGATGAGAAAAAAGACTGAGAAAAAAGTAACTAAATCGGCGTAAAATCGTCATTCAAACGAATTTTTTTGTTAGGAAAAACAAATATTTAGTTTCTTCAATAGTTATTGGATTCAGTTGTCTGAAATATATTTGTTATTACCAACGAAAAATTTATTTGTACGAGGGTGAACGTCGATTCAGTTAATTCAAATATATTTTTTTCTCAGTGTACTTATTTTTCTTTTTCTCTTTTACTTCTTTCCCGACATTTGCACGAACGGTTATTAATGATTTTGTAAGAAAAACAAGGATGTAAAGTAGAACCTTGCACATTGCTTCCTCATTATATTTCGCTTTTTACAAAGCTACCTCTATGAGGAAGTATGTTAATCAATTTTGGCTTCTTCATAGAGGAAGCTTTGCAAAAAGCGAAAAATAATGAGGAAGCAATGTGCAAGGTTCTACTTTGCATCTTTGTTTTAATTAGATAAATATACATGTTGTGGATTCGCTTTTTCTATTCATTATTACGTTATTTCGTGATTATTAGAGCGTTTCCGAAAGTGAATGTGATAATGTATATTTTTAAAAATAATTCAACATTCCATAAAATCAAAAATTTCATACCGTTCGTCACTAAATTATACATATATAATGGCTGAATATTGTTTCATTTATATACTAAATTTGAGCTCGCTATCTTAAGTTTTGCAAAAGTTACAATAGAGCGATACTGTCAATTTTTTGAAAAATTCAAAACATCATAAAATTTTAACGGTACAACCGATCTTAACCAAATTCAATAGCGATCACCGGCGTATGAAAGCTCACATTCATACCAATTTTAAGATCAATATCTCGAAAATTGAAAGAGTTATCGCGTAAACAGACATTTTTCAAAAAATTAAAAAACGCGTAATAATTTAACGATGAAGTGGATTTTAACAAAAATGTATGAACGATGAGGCTGGATTCCTCTATCTATGGTCCAAATTTCAGCTTGATATCTCAAGGCATTCCCGAGTTATACAGGTTTACATTTTTCGATCGTGTAACATACACACACACACACACACACAGACATTTTTTCTAAATCACTTTTCTCGACGTTTTGGCCCATTCTAAGTGTCCTGACATGAAAATCTCGAAATTTTTTTTTTTTTCATGAAAACAAAGCTTAATTATACACTAAACAAAGTCATAATTATCTATAACTAGAATCAGTTTGTTTAAATACGGTGTAAAATTTTCATCGGATGATCGAAGAAGTTAAAACTCATTGAACTTCTGACTGCTGCTTTCCTCTAACTGAAAGATAATTATTTACCTTCTTGTTTCTACTTTCTTCCCGACTATACCACGCCCAGTTTTTAATGATATTCTTTTTAAACTGACACTGACGCGTAATAAGTTCACGTCCAATTATTAATGATCTTAGAGCAACAACAAAAAAAAACCGAACTTAAATACGTAATAAGTCATAATTATCTATATTCAGACTTAGTTTCAATTTCGTAACAAAAAGTTCGTTCTCTAATAACTTTACAACCGATTCACTGTACATTTCTAACGATTCTTCAAAAATAACTTTAAAAATAATGCAACGTAATGTATCATAAAGGTAATTTTTAAAACATCAATTCTTTTTTTGCTTCTTCATAGAGGAAACTTTGTTTTCGTAAAAAAAAAAATTTTCGGTTTAGATTTTATAAAATTTTGATTTTTCGAAAAAATTTTGTTTTCGTTCTTATTCAAGTTAAGTTCGACCAAACCTGCTCAAATTTTTTGCAAGGTAAGATTAACATCCAGTTGTAGTAGATATCGAATTTACAAAAATCGCTTAACGCATATCATTTTTATAACAATTTTGAAATTTTGAAAAAATGACATAAATACTTTAGCTCGAACGAATTTTTATCTATCGGGCTGAAACTTTGTATTAAAATTGAAAAAATTGACACGACCATTGTTATTGAATTTGGTAAAAATCGGCAAAGCGTTTCGTTTTTTACGAGATTTTGAATTTTTCGAAAAATTTTCGTTTTGCTCTAATTCAGGTAAAATCTCAACAAATCGACTGAAATTTTTTGCCCAGGAAAAATAACATTGAGTCCTACTACGTACCAAATTTGGTGATGATCGTTAAAGCGGTTTGGATTTTACGTGATTTTGAATTTTTTCAAAAATTTATTGGTGTCGCTCTGGATTTCGTAAAACGTCAAAAAACATCAACTTCGTAAATAATTATCATTTTTCGCAAAGCTTCCTCTATGAGAAAGCCAAAAATAATTTAAAGAAAATTCCTCATAGAGACGTCTTTGTAAAAAGCGAAAAAGAATGAGGAAGAAATATGCAAGTTTCTACTTTACATCCTTTTTTTTTTCTCCTCTTCATCTTCCCCACCAAATATTCTGAAACTTAAACGCCTATCTATTCCCGTCTATTTCCAGTTTCCATCTCCTAACAGCTATAAAAAAAAATCCACGATAATTGATCAGAAATCTCAGGTGGGCGTTATTTACGACTAGAATTCCTTCGAGTCAACGATTAACGATCTTTCATTCACGCCCAAGGCTGAAAAACCGGAGAATCATGTTGTCCGTGATTCTCCAGTGGGTCAGGGTCGCAGTGGGAGGCACCGGCTTCTTCTCCGGGTCAATGGCCTCAATTTCCATCGGTTCATCGAGTTCTTCTCCCCTTAAGGCAGGCGGCCTGAGTGTTTCCGGTTGACTGGGTGAAAGCTGATAAAAAATTCTCCGGATGGCCTGTAATCGTTTCTGCTTCGTTCTCAGGATCGAAAAACCGGCCCATCGCTTTCTTCCTGCATTTCTTCATTCTTTTTCTCTTTAGGTCAAAGACCGTTTTTCTTTTTTTCTTTTTCTTTTTCTTTTTTTTTTAGGTCAGACTCAATCGTAGTTAGCCCGAAATATTTGTCGATCGTTAAAAGCTTTCGCTGCTGGAGACTTTTCTCGTTAATTTAATTCTGACAAGGCTAAATATATACATCGACACATTGTGAGATAATTAGAGGAATTAAAATATTAAGGTCATCGTTAAATTCGTGACCAACTGACCCTAAATTTTAAATCAAGCCCTGGCAACTCGAAAGAGAAAGGCTTAAGGTAGTTCTGTCGTGAAGGCAATCTAAAGTCATATGCATGAATTTTTGACATGTTTTAATTTAGCTATTAAATTTTACTTGCACAAAATCTTGGAGGCTATTACCGAGTATTTGAATGAACAATTAAAACTTGAAAATCGATCTTTTTACACGGCGCTTACGGGAGGGCTGGAAAAATTGATCTTTAAATCGAAAATTAACATACTTAGATCAAAGATAGAGAAAAAATAAAAAGTACTACGGATTCGCAAATCATTCAGGAATTGATGCATCATGAAAAAAGGTGAAGTCACCGGAATAATGTTTAATTGAACCAAGGTCAAAGTGCACGATACCGGGCCAAATGACGTTTCCTAACCTAATTATCGTAAAAATCAAGTCAAATCCGCACTAAACATATCAACTATTTACAAATAATCGTTTTAATTTGATTACGACAATTTCGAAGGATTCTCGATTATTGTTTATATTATTATTGAAGCAGTCAAAGTGATGCGTATGATTATTTTTTATTGTCATATAGACTCTGAGATTTATGACTCCGGCGTACCGACAGAACTACCTTAAGGTAGTTCTGTCGTGAAGGCAATCCAAACTCATATGCATGAATTTTTGACATGTTGTAATTTAGCTATTCAATTTGACTTGCACAAAATCTTGAAGGCTATTACCGAGCATTTGAATGAACAATTAAAACTTGAAAATCGATCTTTTTACACGGCGCTTACGGGAGGGCTGGAAAAATTGATCTTTAAATCGAAAATTAACATACTTAGATCAAAGATAGAGAAAAAATAAAAAGTACTACGGATTCGCAAATCATTCAGGAATTGATGCATCATGAAAAAAGGTTAAGTCACCGGAATAATGTTTAATTGAACCAAGGTCAAAGTGCACGATTCCGGGCCAAATGACGTTTCCTAACCTAATTATCGTAAGAATGAAGTCAAATCCGCGCTAAACATATCAACTATTTACAAATAATCGTTTTAATTTGATTACGACAATTTCGAAGGATTCTCGATTATTTTTTATATTATTATTGAGGCAGTCAAAGTGATACGTATGATTATTTTTTATTGTCATATAGACTCTGAGATTTATGACTCCGGCGTACCGACAGAACTACCTTAAGGTAGTTGTGTCGTGAAGGCAATCCAAACTCATATGCATGAATTTTTGACATGTTGTAATTTAGCTATTCAATTTGACTTGCACAAAATCTTGAAGGCTATTACCGAGTATTTGAATGAACAATTAAAACTTGAAAATCGATCTTTTTACACGGCGCTTACGGGAGGGCTGGAAAAATTGATCTTTAAATCGAAAAATAACATACTTAGATCAAAGATAGAGAAAAAATAAAAAGTACTACGGATTCGCAAATCATTCAGGAATTGATGCATCATGAAAAAAGGTGAAGTCACCGGAATAATGTTTAATTGAACCAAGGTCAAAGTGCACGATACCGGGCCAAATGACGTTTCCTAACCTAATTATCGTAAGAATGAAGTCAAATCCGCACTAAACATATCAACTATTTACAAATAATCGTTTTGATTTGATTACGACAATTTCGAAGGATTCTCGATTATTTTTTATATTATTATTGAGGCAGTCAAAGTGATGCGTATGATTATTTTTTAATGTCATATAGACTCTGAGATTTATGACTCCGGCGTACCGACAGAACTACCTTAAGGTAGTTCTGTCGTGAAGGCAATCCAAACTCATATGCATGAATTTTTGACATGTTGTAATTTAGCTATTCAATTTGACTTGCACAAAATCTTGAAGGCTATTACCGAGTATTTGAATGAACAATTAAAACTTGAAAATCGATCTTTTTACACGGCGCTTACGGGAGGGCTTGAAAAATTGATCTTTAAATCGAAAATTAACATACTTAGATCAAAGATAGAGAAAAAATAAAAAGTACTACGGATTCGCAAATCATTCAGGAATTGATGCATCATGAAAAAAGGTTAAGTCACCGGAATAATGTTTAATTGAACCAAGGTCAAAGTGCACGATACCGGGCCAAATGACGTTTCCTAACCTAATTATCGTAAGAATGAAGTCAAATCCGCACTAAACATATCAACTATTTACAAATAATCGTTTTAATTTGATTACGACAATTTCGAAGGATTCTCGATTATTTTTTATACTATTATTGAGGCAGTCAAAGTGATGCGTATGATTATTTTTTATTGTCATATAGACTCTGAGATTTATGACTCCGGCGTACCGACAGAACTACCGTAAGGTAGTTCTGTCGTGAAGGCAATCCAAACTCATATGCATGAATTTTTGACATGTTGTAATTTAGCTATTCAATTTGACTTGCACAAAATCTTGAAGGCTATTACCGAGTATTTGAATGAACAATTAAAACTTGAAAATCGATCTTTTTACACGGCGCTTACGGGAGGGCTGCAAAAATTGATCTTTAAATCGAAAATTAACATACTTAGATCAAAGATAGAGAAAAAATAAAAAGTACTACGGATTCGCAAATCATTCAGGAATTGATGCATCATGAAAAAAGGTTAAGTCACCGGAATAATGTTTAATTGAACCAAGGTCAAAGTGCACGATTCCGGGCCAAATGACGTTTCCTAACCTAATTATCGTAAAAATGAAGTCAAATCCGCGCTAAACATATCAACTATTTACAAATAATCATTTTAATTTGATTACGACAATTTCGAAGGATTCTCGATTATTTTTTATATTATTATTGAGGCAGTCAAAGTGATGCGTATGATTATTTTTTAATGTCATATAGACTCTGAGATTTATGACTCCGGCGTACCGACAGAACTACCTTAAAGAATTTTTTACCGATTTTTCACTCAGCCTTAGCAGAATTAAATTTTTTTTTCCATTTCGCTACTTCAAAATATTCACTCTAATATTTTTTAAAAATCCACAATTCATTCAATTTCAATGCTTTTTGTCTGCAATACTTTTTTGAAAATTACTTTGGTGTGTTGAAAATGTAATTTATATTATAAAACAAATTATTGCAATGAAATATTATTGATATTAAATAAATTGTGGGATAAACTGAGAATGACTATTTTTTAAGTTGCTACGAATATTTTTTTTTGATTGTGAAATTTTTGTTGCAGTTTTCTTTTTCTTTAAGAAAGAAATTTTTTGCATCTTTAACTAAAACCACCACCGCAACTCAGGCTGAGATTTACGGCAATACTAGAAAACAAAAATTTCCTCGTTACTCAAAAATTCAAATTTTCATTTCTTTTTTTGTCCCCAATTTATTTCACCATTAATGTTTTTAACTAAAATAATTCTGTCTGCAATAATTCACTTAAAAAAAGTAATAAAACATAATTCCAGTAGAATATTGGTGTGAAATAAATTATGGAGTAAAATGAAGTATTTTTGAATAACGTGGTTTTTTTTTTTTTTTTTTTTTGCTGCAGATTATTCAATTTTTCGTTGCAGTTTAGTTTGCCAACTTCTACTTTTCTACGAAGGCTTTTCATTAAAAACTCCACAACTACGATATTAGATATCTTCGTTACTCAAAAAAATTTCCTCGTTACTCAAAAATTCAAATTCTCATTTTTTTTGGCCCCAATAATGTTTTTGACTAAAATAATTCTGTCTGCAATAATTCACTTTAAAAAGTAATAAAACATAATTCCAGTAAAATATTGGTGTGAAATAAATTATGGAGTAAAATGAAGTATTTTTGAATAACGTGGATTTTTTTTTCTTTTTTTTTTTTGCTGCTGCAGATTATTCAATTTTTCGTTGCAGTTTAGTTTGCCAACTTCTACTTTTCTACGAAGGCTTTTCATTAAAAACTCCACAACTACGATATTAGATATCTTCGTTACTCAAAAAAATTTCCTCGTTACTCAAAAATTCAAATTCTCATTTTTTTTCGCCCCAATAATGTTTTTGACTAAAATAATTCTGTCTGCAATAATTCACTTTAAAAAGTAATAAAACATAATTCCAATAAAATATTGGTGTGAAATAAATTATGGAGTAAAATGAAGTATTTTTGAATAACGTGGTTTTTTTTTTTTTTTTTAGCTGCAGATTATTCAATTTTTCGTTGCAGTTTAGTTTGCCAACTTCTACTTTTCTACGAAGGCTTTTCATTAAAAATTCTACGACTACGATATTAGATATCCCACTACTATGTGAGAGAGAGAATTATTAGAATTATTTCTACGACGTAACTACGAACTACTGACTACATTTTGGGATTTTGGGAATAAAGGAGGGAATTGAGTCCATTGGTCCAGTGGTTCTGTCCAGTTACGCATTGTTACAGTCGACTGTCCACCGTCTACCAAAATCACGACGTTAATTCGGGGAAGAGACGAGTAGTTTTCAAAAATTATAAAACAAAAATACTGAACTAATAATTTACATATAAAATCCAAAAGTCCACCAACAGGAGCAACGAAAGTACAACAAAACAAAAGACTACAACACGTTATGCGAAGCTCGATTTAAGCAATTAACTAAAAGAAAGAAAGAAAAGAAAAAAAAAACAAAACAAAACGTGCATTAAAATGCTGGGTGGTTTTTTCTCCGATTTCGGCACGTCACGTGTGTTTAAAAGATAAAGAAGAAGAGGAAGAAAAAGACTAGCGATTCTATTTGAATTTTTGGTAATTTTTTTTTTTATAAAAAAAAAAAAAAAAAAAAAAAAAATTAAAATCGTTTGCACTTTCTTGACTTTCTTTCACTGATCTCGTGTAACACCGCGAATTCTGGACACGAACCTCTACGACATCCGGACTCTATGAGATTGCGAAATGAATAAACGAAACACAATTGTTATTTTTTGTTTTTTTTTTTTGTAAAAATAATAAATTATCTATATTTAGTCAATCCGAATCGGACAATTTCTCTCTGTACAGCTTGTTTTCTCTTTTCTCTTCCACAAGATTATAATTGTTCTGTATTTCGATGACAAAATTGTGTTACTTTTTTTTAACTATCTTTTTTTATTGAAACGTTCGATAGAGTCATTTTTTTAAAAAACACTCATTCAACGCATTTTTTGCTCTCAATCTCATCATTCTCACGTGACTCACATATGCTTAATAAAAAAAAAAGATAGTCACAGGCATTCTCGAGCCTTCGGCCTGTTTGTCGCATTTTTATACAATGCCAAAATCAATTAATATTTAACAAATAATAAAAAATAAAAAATAAACAAAAAATACACACAAGCACAAACGAACAAAAAAAAAAAACAGAACGGAAACTCTTCGGCGGATACCGCCATTAGAGAAAGACGTGACGTAACGTCATCCTTAACCACGGCATTTTAATGCTAATGCTTTTTTTTTTTTTCTTCTTTTCCCGCAGAATTCGATGGTTTACCGAGGATCTTGTCACGGCGCAAGATTTAATGCAAAAAGTGCATTAAAAAAAAAAAGGAAAATTTCATCTTCCAAAATCTCCATCGCTCGCAGCCTCCGCAACAATTTTCCAGCAGAGTTGTAAATCCCCATTAATTCATGGGATATAGTTTACAGTACAATTTGTTTTTTAATTATGATTTCGTATTAATAATATGTAGGGATTATAAAATAGAGTGTAAACATTTGAATAGCTGTAAAAAATACTTATTTTCGCTTTAATATTGCCAGAAATAGGATGAAAAATGGAAGAGATATTTAATGCATTAATTATGTTTCTTCATTTTTTTCAAAAGGATTACCTTGAAATTTTATTACAAAATAATAATTTTTGCAGCTATTCGAAAGTTTGATCATTGTTTTATAATTGCTACATGTTGTTATTATTATAAAATCGTTATTATAGAGATGATCGTATCATCATGATTATTTCTACAAGTATTAGGCATTTACAATTCTGTTTCCCAGATAATCCTCGAGCAACAATCAACGAAGAAAAAGACAAAAATTGTTACAGCGATTACGCGAAAGCTTCAGAAAAAAAAAAGATCTTTTCAAAAAAGAGACGAGTTCGTGTCGTCAATAAATAAAGAAGAAAAAAAGGGAAAAAATACATAAATAGAGCTAATAGTTCGCACACTATAGAGCAAATACTGAAGCAAGAGCAACGAAAAAGTTCTTCAATAATAATATTTTTCATTCATCGTGAAAAATCGGCCAAATGATTGTCGAGTCTCGCAGTTAAATAAAAAAATTAAAATAATATTTTGAAAAAAAAAAAACGAGAATTCCAATGAAGAAAAAAAAGAAAAGAGAAATTTCTTCGCCTCATTTTTCACTTCCTTTGTCGTTAAATAATTGTATCTTTCGCTCAATTAATAAATATTTTTCTTTGCTTTTTTGTTGTTGTTTTAAATCTTAAATCAGTGAGATTCGACTTTCGTGTGGCTCGATTTTCGCGCGTAATTCGAACGTTTGAAAAATCGGCCGAATGATTGTCGAGTCTCGCAGTTAAATAAAAAAATTAAAATAATATTTTGAAAAAAAACGAGAATTCCAATGAAGAATAAAAAGAATAGAGAAATTTCTTCGCCTCATTTTTCACTTCCTTTGTCGTTAAATAATTGCATCTTTCGCTCAATTAATAAATATTTTTCTTTGCTTTTTTTGTTGTTGTTTTAAATCTTAAATCAGTGAGATTCGACTTTCGTGTGGCTCGATTTTCGCGCGTATTTCGAACGTTTGAAAAATCGGCCGAATGATTGTCGAGTCTCGCAGTTAAATAAAAAAATTTAAATAATATTTTGAAAAAAACGAGAATTCCAATGAAGAAAAAAAAGAAAAGAGAAATTTCTTCGCCTCATTTTTCACTTCCTTTGTCGTTAAATAATTGCATCTTTCGCTCAATTAATAAATATTTTTCTTTGCTTTTTTTGTTGTTTTAAATCTTAAATCAGTGAGATTCGACTTTCGTGTGGCTCGATTTTCGCGCGTATTTCGAACGTTTGAAAAATCGGCCGAATGATTGTCGAGTCTCGCAGTTAAATAAAAAAATTAAAATAATATTTTGAAAAAAACGAGAATTCCAATGAAGAAAAAAAAGAAAAGAGTAATTTCTTCGCCTCATTTTTCACTTCCTTTGTCGTTAAATAATTGTATCTTTCGCTCAATTAATAAATATTTTTCTTTGCTTTTTTTTTGTTGTTTTAAATCTTAAATCAGTGAGATTCGACTTTCGTGTGGCTCGATTTTCGCGCGTATTTCGAACGTTTGAAAAATCGTCCGAATGATTGTCGAGTCTCGCAGTTAAATAAAAAAATTAAAATAATATTTTGAAAAAAACGAGAATTCCAATGAAGAAAAAAAAGAAAAGAGAAATTTCTTCGCCTCATTTTTCACTTCCTTTGTCGTTAAATAATTGTATCTTTCGCTCAATTAATAAATAATTTTTCTTTGCTTTTTTTTTGTTGTTTTAAATCTTAAATCAGTGAGATTCGACTTTCGTGTGGCTCGATTTTCGCGCGTATTTCGAACGTTTGAAAAATCGGCCGAATGATTGTCGAGTTTCGCAGTTAAATAAAAAAATTAAAATAATATTTTGAAAAAAAGCGAGAATTCCAATGAAGAAAAAAAAGGAAAGAGAAATTTCTTCGCCTCATTTTTCACTTCCTTTGTCGTTAAATAATTGTATCTTTCGCTCAATTAATAAATAATTTTTCTTTGCTTTTTTGTTGTTGTTTTAAATCTTAAATCAGTGAGATTCGACTTTCGTGTGGCTCGATTTTCGCGCGTATTTCGAACGTTTGAAAAATCGGCCGAATGATTGTCGAGTCTCGCAGTTAAATAAAAAAATTAAAATAATATTTTGAAAAAAAGCGAGAATTCCAATGAAGAAAAAAAAGAAAAGAGAAATTTCTTCGCCTCATTTTTCACTTCCTTTGTCGTTAAATAATTGTATCTTTCGCTCAATTAATAAATATTTTTCTTTGCTTTTTTTGTTGTTGTTTTAAATCTTAAATCAGTGAGATTCGACTTTCGTGTGGCTCGATTTTCGCGCGTATTTCGAACGTTTGAAAAATCGGCCGAATGATTGTCGAGTCTCGCAGTTAAATAAAAAAATTAAAATAATATTTTGAAAAAAAAACGAGAATTCCAATGAAGAAAAAAAAGAAAAGAGAAATTTCTTCGCCTCATTTTTCACTTCCTTTGTCGTTAAATAATTGCATCTTTCGCTCAATTAATAAATAATTTTTCTTTGCTTTTTTGTTGTTGTTTTAAATCTTAAATCAGTGAGATTCGACTTTCGTGTGGCTCGATTTTCGCGCGTATTTCGAACGTTTGAAAAATCGGCCGAATGATTGTCGAGTCTCGCAGTTAAATAAAAAAATTAAAATAATATTTTGAAAAAAACGAGAATTCCAATGAAGGAAAAAAACAAAAGAGAAATTTCTTCGCCTCATTTTTCACTTCCTTTGTCGTTAAATAATTGTATCTTTCGCTCAATTAATAAATATTTTTCTTTGCTTTTTTTGTTGTTTTAAATCTTAAATCAGTGAGATTCGACTTTCGTGTGGCTCGATTTTCGCGCGTATTCCGAACGTTTGAAAAATCGGCCGAATGATTGTCGAGTCTCGCAGTTAAATAAAAAAATGAAAATAATATTTTGAAGAAAACGAGAATTCCAATGAAGAAAAAAAAGAAAAGAGAAATTTCTTCGCCTCATTTTTCACTTCCTTTGTCGTTAAATAATTGTATCTTTCGCTCAATTAATAAATAATTTTTCTTTGCTTTTTTTGTTGTTGTTTTAAATCTTAAATCAGTGAGATTCGACTTTCGTGTGGCTCGATTTTCGCGCGTGTTTCGAACGTTTGCTCGTTGTACGCGTGTTAGTTTGGTGTTTCTTGGTCTTGCTCTTGAACTCACGTGCTCGTCGCGCGTCCGCAATGTCAGCGATACCGACGTCGTCATCGTCATCGTCATCGTCGTCATCGTCTTCGTCGGTGTCTTCCTCTTCGTCATCGTCATCGTCGTCTTCGTCGATTCCACCCAAGTCCAAATCGTCATCGTCATCGTCATCGTCATCGTCATCTTCGTCGCTCGCCTGTTGGCCAACAGCCGGAACAGCCTGGTTGACGATCACCACAGGATTCACTTGGGATTCGGCACCTTCGACGCCGGAGCTCGCAGCTGATTCGAGACTTGCGGCTTGGCCTTCTGGAGCGACATCGCCAGTTTCCTCCTCGTCGTAATTCGCACCTTCTGCCTCGATCGCACTGTTATCAGCAATTCCAGCAGCTTCTTCAGCAGCAGAATCGGCATTAAGATCGGCCTGAACAACAGCAGGAATCGAAGGAGCAGCTTGAACTGCCTGTTGAGGTGCTTGAGCTGCTGGAGCAGCAACTGGAGAGGCTGGAGCTATTGGCTCGACGACTGAACTCGTCTCGTCGTCGTCATCATCATCCTCGTCACCTGCGAGAATAGAACAAAACGATTCGCTTGATTAAATTCACTGTTAAAAAGCACGTTAATCTATTTTGGCATTCTCATAGAGGAAGTTTTGGAAAAATGCAATAATAATGAGGAAGCTATTTGGAAAGTTCTACTTTGCAGCCTTGTTTTAAGGTAGTTCTGTCGGTACGCCGGAGTCATAAATCTCAGAGTCTATATGACATTAAAAAATAATCATACGCATCACTTTGACTGCCTCAATAATAATATCAAAAATAATCAAGAATCCTTCGGAATTGTCGTAATCAAATAAAAACGATTATTTGTAAATAGTTGATATGTTTAGTGCGGATTTGACTTGATTTTCACGATAATTAGGTTAGGAAACGTCATTTGATCCGGTATCGTGCACTTTGACCTTGGTTCAATTAAACATTACTCCGGAGACTTCACCTTTTTTCATGATGTATCAATTCCTGAATGATTTGCGAATCCGTAGTACTTTTTATTTTTTCTCTGTCTTTGATCTAAGTATGTTAATTTTCGATTTAAAGATCAATTTTTCCAGCCCTCCCGTAAGCGCCGTGTAAAAAGATCGATTTTCAAGTTTTAATTGTTCATTCAAATACTCGGTAATAGCCTTCAAGATTTTGTGCAAGTTAAATTGAATAGCTAAATTACAACATGTCAAAAATTCATGCATATGAGTTTGGATTGCCTTCACGACAGAACTACCTTAATTGCAGATTTAAAAAAAAAGCAAAATTGTGTTTGTAATCGATAAAATTATAGTTAAATTATATAAATTTATAAAATTATAAAAATGTATAAATTATTATTTATAAATTGCCATAAATTTATAAAAATTATATATAAATTATTATTTATAAATTATAATAAATTATTATTAATAAATTATAATAAATTTATAAAAATGATAAAAAATTCTCATTCCTGGACTTAAGACATTAATTCTCGTCTCAGCGTAAGAAATAAATTGAAAAAAACATCTTATATGCTTCAGAGCGGACGTGGAATCGATGTTTAAGGTATGTAGGTCGATGAAACGACGAAATAGAAGAGCGCGTTCAAAGGAAGAAGAAAAAGAAGAGAGATACGGAATGGAAACAACGAAACAAGTGGCCAAAAAATATTTTGAGGGGCAAAGAAATTTTTTCAAAACTTCCAATGGCCAAAAAACTTCTAATCATCAAACTCGCAATGACCAAACTTACAGACCTTAATTACAAATTATAAAAAAAAGCAAAATTGTGTTTGTATTCGATAAAATTATAATTAAATTATATAAATTTATAAATTATAAATTATACATAAATTATTATTTATAAATAATAATAAATTTATAAAAAGTATATATAAATTATTATTTATAAATAATAATAAATTTATAAAAAGTATATATAAATTATTATTTATAAATAATAATAAATTTATATAAATTATATATAAATTATTATTAATAAATTATAATAAATTTATAAAAATGATAAAAATTTCTCATTCCTGGACCTAAGACATTAATTCTCGTCTCAGCGTAAGAAATAAATGTAAAAAAACATTTTATATGCTTCAGAGCGGACGTGGAATCGATGTTTAAGGTATGTAGGTCGATGAAACGACGAAATAGAAGAAGCGAGTTCAAAGGAAGAAGAAAAAGAAGTGAGATAAAGAATGGAAACAACGAAACGAGTGGCCAAAAAATATTTTGAGGGGCAAAGAAATTTTTTCAAAACTTCCAATGGCCAAATCTTCCAATCATCAAACTCGCAATGACTAATCTTATAGACCTTAATTGCAGATTAAAAAAAAAGCAAAATTGTGTTTGTAATCGATAAAATTATAATTAAATTATATAAATTTATAAATTATAAATTATACATAAATTATAATAAATTTATAAAAATTTATAAAAATTATACATAAATTATAATAAATTTATAAAAATTTATAAAAATTATATATAAATTATTATTTATAAATAATAATAAATTTATATAAATTATATATAAATTATTATTTATAAATAATAATAAATTTATAAAAATTATATATAAATTATTATTTATAAATAATAATAAATTTATAAAATTTATATATAAATTATTATTTATAAATATAATAAATTTATAAAAATTATATATAAATTATAATAAATTTAAATAAATTATTTATAAATTATAAAAAATTTATAAAAATGATATATAAATTATTATTTATAAATGATAAAAATTTCTCATTCCTGGACCTAAGACATTAATTCTCGTCTCAGCGTAAGAAATAAATGTAAAAAAACATTTTATATGCTTCAGAGCGGACGTGGAATCGATGTTTAAGGTATGTAGGTCGATGAAACGACGAAATAGAAGAAGCGAGTTGAAAGGAAGAAGAAAAAGAAGCGAGATAAGGAATGGAAACGACGAAACGAGTGGGCCTCGCTGCCCCGATAGAAATTCTTCAACGGGTTCCACTCTGAGCAATGTCGAACGCTGCGACGAGAGTACGACCACGACAACAGGTAGTTTTCCTCCTTCTCTTAAGGTTTCTGGCTCGATGCCAACGCGCGACTTCGAGCACGCACGGATTATGTTAATTCGTACCGCGTGCGAGACTCACAAGCTTCGCTTACCGTTATGCCACAGGTGAGACGAAGCTAATATACCGACGAGCATCGGCACGAAACCTCCTTAACTTCTCTTACTCCCGTTCGCACGTACTTTATTAACGTGCGTAAACATGGATATTTATTCCCACTTTACTTTACTACTTCAGCATGTCCTACTCAATGAATATATTTTTTTTAAAATAAATATAACGGTGTGGTCGATACTATTTACCAAAATTATTATTAACACATTCCAAAGATTTTTTATCACTGTTATTGCTAAAACGAATTTATTAGTTATATTTTTTAATAAAAAATATAAGATAAATATAATAATATTTAAAAAAAAAAAAGATACATTGTAAATCTACATATAAACGATAAATAAAATATTATATTATATTATATTGATAATTGTAAATTATAAAAAATTATTGTTTATAACCAAATAATATATTATTTAACGTTTATATGTAGATTTACAACCATAGATTTTATCTTTTTTAAAAATATTTTTATATTTATATTATATTATAGTATTATAATATAATATATATTATATTATAATATATTGTTGTAAATCTACATATAAACGTTAAATAAATTATTATTTAATTGTAAATTATAATTTTTTATAATTTATAATTATATAATATAATATAATATAAATATATAATATATATATATTTATATTATAATTATAATTTATGTTATAAATTATATAATAATTTATATGTAGATTTACAACCATACATTTTATCTTTTTTAAAAATGTTTGTATATTTATATTATATTAATATATTAAAATATAATATATATTATATTATAATATATTAATATAATATAAATATAAAAATATTTTTAAAAAAGATAAAATCTATGGTTGTAAATCTACATATAAATTATATAATATAATAATTAATAATTTAAATTATAATTATAATATAAATATATTATATATATATTTATATTATAATTATAATTTAAATTATTAATTATTATTTATTATATATTTATATTATATTATATTATATTATATTATATTATATTATATTATATTATATTATATTATATTATTATAAATTATAAAAAATTATAATTTATAATTAAATAGTAATTTATTTAACGTTTATATGTAGATTTACAACTGTACAATTTATCTTTTATTTTTGTATTTATATTATATTATATTTATCTTATATATACAATTTTATCTTTTTTATTTATATATTTCTTTTTTTTTTGCGAGATTTTTTTAACCTTCTAAGTTAAATTAGTTGTTTGTAAATTTAGGAGTCCAACAAAGTGTTACCGAAAGTTTAAGAGAATGTTCGTATGTATAAAAGATTTTCTTTAAATAAATATAACGGTATGATCGATACTATTTACCAGAATTATTATTAACATATTCCAAAGATTTTTTATTACTCTGCTAAAACGAATTTATTATTTATAATCTTTTATTATTATTTAATGTTTATATTTAGATTTACTACAGCTTTACAATTTATCAATTTATGGATATCAGAAAATTAGACTCCATTAATTATAAATAATTAAGAGATATTAAATTCCATAAAATTTTCGACGTTTGAGATTAAAGAGAATTTTATGTAGATTTTTTTTCACTTATCTTATATCGCCGAAAATAGTTTCAAAATATTTTTGAAAAATTTATTTAAATAACTACAAACTAAATATATTCCCATTTGGAATACAAAAAAAAATTATTTTTTTTGTAGTTTTCATGAACTAAAAAAAAAAATGTTCAATTTTCAAAATATTCAAAACAGCCCAAAACGTAATTTATTTCCCACTGATCTATAAATTCGATATTCCAAAAAAAGTTTTCCAAAAATTGTCACAATAATTCCAACCAATTTTCCACAATGCGAAAAAAAAAACTAAAAAAGTTTTTAATTTATAATTAATTATAAATAATTAATAGATATTAAATTCCATAACATTTTTGACGTTTGAGATGAAAGAGAATTTTATGTAGATTTTTTTTTCACTTATGTTATATCGCTGCAAATAGTATCGAAATATTTTTGAAAAATTTATTTAAATAACTACAAACTAAATATATTCCCATTTGGAATACAAAAAAAAATTATTTTTTTTGTAGTTTTCATGAACTAAAAAAAAAAAATGTTCAATTTTCAAAATATTCAAAACAGCCCAAAACGTAATTTATTTCCCACTGATCTATAAATTCGATATTCCAAAAAAAGTTTTCCAAAAATTGTCACAATAATTCCAACCAATTTTCCACAATGCGAAAAAAAAAACTAAAAAAATTTTTAATTTATAATTAATTATAAATAATTAATAGATATTAAATTCCATAAAATTTTTGACGTTTGAGATGAAAGAGAATTTTATGTAGATTTTTTTTCACTTATGTTATATCGCTGCAAACAGTATCGAAATATTTTTGAAAAATTTATTTAAATAACTACAAACTAAATATATTCCCATTTGGAATAGAAAAAAAAATTATTTTTTTTGTAGTTTTCATGAACTAAAAAAAAAAATGTTCAATTTTCAAAATATTCAAAACAGCCCAAAACGTAATTTATTTCCCACTGATCTATAAATTCGCTATTCCAAAAAAAGTTTTCCAAAAATTGTCACAATAATTCCAACCAATTTTCCACAATGCGAAAAAAAAACTAAAAAAATTTTTAATTTATAATTAATTATAAATAATTAATAGATATTAAATTCCATAAAATTTTTGACGTTTGAGATGAAAGAGAATTTTATGTAGATTTTTTTTCACTTATGTTATATCGCTGCAAATAGTATCAGAATATTTTTGAAAAATTTATTTAAATAACTACAAACTAAATATATTCCCATTTGGAATACAAAAAAAAAATATTTTTTTTGTAGTCTTCATGAACTAAAAAAAAAAATGTTCAATTTTCAAAATATTCAAAACAGCCCAAAACGTAATTTATTTCCCACTGATCTATAAATTCGCTATTCCAAAAAAAGTTTTCCAAAAATTGTCACAATAATTTCAACCAATTTTCCACAATGCGAAAAAAAAAACTAAAAAAAAATTTAATTTATAATTAATTATAAATAATTAATAGATATTAAATTCCATAAAATTTTTGACGTTTGAGATGAAAGAGAATTTTATGTAGATTTTTTTTCACTTATCTTATATCGCCGAAAATAGTTTCAAAATATTTTTGAAAAATTTAATAAAATAACTACAAACTAAATATATTCCCATTTAGAATACAAAAAAAAATTATTTTTTTGTAGTTTTCATGAACTTAAAAAAAAAAATGTTCAATTTTCAAAATATTCAAAACAGCCCAAAACGTAATTTATTTCCCACTGATCTATAAATTCGATATTCCAAAAAAAGTTTTCCAAAAATTCTCACAATAATTCCAATCAATTTTTGACGTTTGAGATGAAAGAGAATTTTATGTAGATTTTTTTTTCACTTATGTTATATCGCTGCAAATAGTATCGAAATATTTTTGAAAAATTTATTTAAATAACTACAAAGTAAATATATTCCCATTTGGAATACAAAAAAAAATTATTTTTTTGTAGTTTTCATGAACTTAAAAAAAAAATGTTCAATTTTCAAAATATTCAAAACAGCCCAAAACGTAATTTATTTCCTACTGATCTATAAATTCGCTATTCCAAAAAAAGTTTTCCAAAAATTCTCACAATAATTTCAACCAATTTTCCACAATACGAAATAAATAAAAAACTAAAAAAAATCTTCACATACGAAAAGACAATACGTATTTAATTTAATTTTGAAAATAACCAAGTCGTGGAATAATAATGCAAAAAAAAAATGATTTTAGCTCTTTTACGTACCGCCGAGGATGTCGTCGATGAATCTCTCGAGATAATCGTCATCATCATCATCATCATCATCGTCAGCACCGCCGCCGCCCTCTTCATCGTCGTCATCGTCATCATCGTCATCATCGGTGATGTCGAGACCGAGATCGTCGTCGTCGTCGTCATCATCATCGTCATCGTCATCGTCAGCCGCAGGTGCAGCTGGAGCTGCAGGTGCAACTGCCTGTCTTCCGGTCGCTTCAATTGCGTTTCCGGTCTTGGAAGTATCGCGTGAACTTTCGGGCAATGGTCCAGCAACAGCAAATCCCAAAGCCAAGCAGCAAATAACTGCCAGCACCACCACCGACTTCATGGCTCTGAAAAAAAAAAAAAAAAAAAAAATACACTTCAATAACGTAATTTTGTTGATTTTATCAACGCTTTTCCGGTTCGAAAACGCGACGAATGTTAGAAAAAATTGGAAGTTTTTATTCATAAACTCGTAATCGAAATTTACTATACAATTGTGGTATAAAATTCATATACTTTTCCAGTAAAATTAAAGATTAATTTTACAGTAAAAGTACTTGAATTTTTTAAATTTTCTTTAATTTTACAGTAAAAGCACTTAAATTTTAATTAAATTAAATTATTAAAATGTAAGTGCTTTTACTGTAAAATTAAAGAAAATTATTAAAATTCAAGTACTTTTACTGTAAAATTAAAGCAAACTATTAAAATTCAAGTACTTTTACTGTCAAATTAAGGCAAATTATTAAAATTCAAATACTTTTACTGTAAAATTGAAACAAATTATTAACATTCAAGTACTTTTACTGTAAAATTAAAGAAAATTATTAAAATTCAAATACTTTTACTGTAAAATTGAAGAACATTATTAAAATTCAAGTACTTTTACTGTAAAATTAAAGAAAATTTAAAAAATTCAAGTACTTTTACTGTAAAATTAAAGAAAATTTAAAAAATTCAAGTACTTTTACTGTAAAATTAAAGCAAATTATTAAAATTCAAATACTTTTACTGTAAAATTAAAGAAAGTTATAAAAATTCAAGTACTTTTACCGTAAAATTAAAGCAAATTATTAACATTCAAGTACTTTTACTGTAAAATTAAAGAAAATTATTAAAATTCAAGTACTTTTACTGTAAAATTAAAGAAAATTATAAAAATTCAAGTACTTTTACCGTAAAATTAAAGCAAATTATTAACATTCAAGTAGTTTTACTGTAAAATTAAAGAAAATTATTAAAATTCAAGTACTTTTACTGTAAAATTAAAGAAAATTATTAAAATTCAAGTACTTTTACTCTAAAATTAGAGAAGATTATTAAAATTCAAGTACTTTTACTGTAAAATTAAAGAAAATTATTAAAATTCAAGTACTTTTACTGTAAAATTAAAGAAAATTTAAAAAATTCAAGTAGTTTTACTGTAAAATTAAAGAAAATTATTAAAATTCAAGTACTTTTACTGTAAAATTAAAGAAAATTATTAACATTCAAGTACTTTTACTGTAAAATTAAAGAAAATTATTAACATTGAAGTACTTTTACTGTAAAATTTAAGAAAATTATTAAAATTCAAGTACTTTTACTGTAAAATTAAAGAAAATTATTGAAATTCAAGTACTTTTACTGTAAAATTAAAGAAAAATGTTAAAATTCAAGTACTTTTACTGTAAAATTAAAGAAAATTATAAAAATTCAAGTACTTTTACTGTAATATTAAAGCTAATTATTAAAATTCAAGTACTTTTACTGTAAAATTAAAGAAAATTATTAAAATTCAAGTACTTTTACTGTGAAATTAAAGAAAATTTAAAAAATTCAAGTACTTTTACTGTAAAATTAAAGAAAATTATTAAAATTCAAGTACTTTTACCGTAAAATTAAAGCAAATTATTAACATTCAAGTAGTTTTACTGTAAAATTAAAGAAAATTATTAAAATTCAAGTACTTTTACTGTAAAATTAAAGAAAATTATTAAAATTCTAGTACTTTTACTGTAAAATTAAAGAAAATTATTAAAATTCAAGTACTTTTACTGTAAAATTAAAGCAAATTATTGAAATTCAAGTACTTTTACTGTAAAATTAAAGAAAATTATTGAAATTCAAGTACTTTTACTGTAAAATTAAAGAAAATTATTGAAATTCAAGTACTTTTACTGTAAAATTAAAGAAAATTATAAAAATTCAAGTACTTTTACTGTAAAATTAAAGAAAATTATAAAAATTCAAGTACTTTTACTGTAAAATTAAAGAAAATTATTAAAATTCAAGTACTTTTACTGTAAAATTAAAGAAAATTATTAAAATTCAAGTACTTTTACTGTAAAATTAAAGAAAATTATTAAAATTCAAGTACTTTTACTGTAAAATTAAAGAAAATTATTAAAATTCAAGTACTTTTACTGTAAAATTAAAGAAAATTATTAAAATTCAAGTACTTTTACTGTAAAATTAAAGCAAATTATTAAAATTCAAGTACTTTTACTGTAAAATGAAAGAAAATTATTAAAATTCAAGTACTTTTACTGTAAAATTAAAGCAAATTATTAAAATTAAGTACTTTTACTGTAAAATTAAAGAAAATTATTAAAACTCAAGTACTTTTACTGTAAAATTAAAGTAAATTGTTGAATGTGCTGTACCTAACATTAATTTTACATTACACTTGTATACTAAATTTAATATACTAGTTTATGAATAAAAACTTCCAGTAAAAATACACTAAATTACAAGTACATTTTTTTTTTTTACATTGTACGGTATTTTCCCTAGATTGTTTAAAGAGTTCTCGCAGTCGAGTTCGCGTGGCAATCGCGTTATTACTCAACAGTATGACAGGGGGTCGCGTTACAGTAAGGATCACGCTTTAATAACGTAGCCCAGCTTTTCTCGTAACTTTTTTTCTCAAGCACAAGCAAAACGCGACACACGTGTGACTCGACTCTGTCCACGATTCCCGCTGCATATTCTCGCGCACGCACCGCGAATACAGTGATTAATACGGTATTTTTGCGCGGAATACAATGCAACAAGTGTTTGCGGTACGTACGGCAACAGTATATTAAAGATCACGTCGAAGAAATGAGCATTTAATTCGAATAATAAAGTTTTTTTTTTGTTTTGTTTTTATTTTGTCAGATTTTATTCAACTGTCATCAGTAAGTTAAATTAGTTATTTTCAACTTTATTTCTTCTTTATTTTCTTCTAATAATAATGATTTTTTTTAATATAAGGATTTTAATTCTAATAATAATGATTTTTTTTTTTTTTGCACTATTTTTTTTATCTGGCGACTGTTAAATTAGTCGTTTGCAAATTTAGGGTGCAATTAAAAATACTAACTAGTCTAAGAGAAAAAGTTCATGGGTATAAAAGATTTTTTTCAATGGGATTTTAATTCTAATAATAATGATTTTTTTTTTGTTTTTTTTTTTGCAAGATTTTTTTTATCTGGCGATCGTTAAATTAGTCGTTTGCAAATTTAGGGTGCAATTAAAAATGCTAACTAGTCTGAGAGAAAAAGTTCATGGGTATAAAAGATTTTTTTCAATGGGATTTTAATTCTAATAATAATGATTTTTTTTTTGTTTTTTTTTTTTTGCAAGATTATTTTATCTGGCGACTGTTAAATTAGTCGTTTGCAAATTTAGGGTGCAATTAAAAATACTAACTAGTCTAAGAGAAAAAGTTCATGGGTATAAAAGATTTTTTTCAATGGGATTTTAATTCTAATAATAATGATTTTTTTTTTGTTTTTTTTTTTTGCAAGATTTTTTTTATCTGGCGATCGTTAAATTAGTCGTTTGCAAATTTAGGGTGCAATTAAAAATGCTAACTAGTCTAAGAGAAAAAGTTCATGGGTACAAAAGATTTTTTTCAATGGGATTTTAATTCTAATAATAATGATTTTTTTGTTTTTTTTTTTTGCAAGATTTTTTTTATCTGGCGACTGTTAAATTAGTCGTTTGCAAATTTAAGGTGCAATTAAAAATGCTAACTAGTCTGAGAGAAAAAATTCATGGGTATAAAAGATTTTTTTCAATGGGATTTTAAATCTAATAATAATGATTTTTTTTTTGTTTTTTTTTTTTGCAAGATTTTTTTTATCTGGCGATCGTTAAATTAGTCGTTTGCAAATTTAAGGTGCAATCAAAAATGCTAACTAGTCTAAGAGAAAAAGTTCATGGGTATAAAAGATTTTTTTCAATGGGATTTTAATTCTAATAATAATGATTTTTTTTTTGTTTTTTTTTTTTGCAAGATTTTTTTTATCTGGCGACTGTTCAATTAGTCGTTTGCAAATTTAGGGTGCAATTAAAAATGCTAACTAGTCTGAGAGAAAAAATTCATGGGTATAAATGATTTTTTTCAATGGGATTTTAATTCTAATAATAAAGATTTTTTTTTTGTTTTTTTTTTTTGCAAGATTTTTTTATCTGGCGACTGTTCAATTAGTCGTTTGCAAATTTAGGGTGCAATTAAAAATGCTAACTAGTCTGAGAGAAAAAATTCATGGGTATAAAAGATTTTTTTCAATGGGATTTTAATTCTAATAATAATGATTTTTTTTTTTGTTTTTTTTTTTTGCAAGATTTTTTTTATCTGGCGATCGTTAAATTAGTCGTTTGCAAATTTAGGGTGCAATTAAAAATGCTAACTAGTCTAAGAGAAAAAGTTCATGGGTACAAAAGATTTTTTTCAATGGGATTTTAATTCTAATAATAATGATTTTTTTGTTTTTTTTTTTTGCAAGATTTTTTTTATCTGGCGACTGTTAAATTAGTCGTTTGCAAATTTAAGGTGCAATTAAAAATACTAACTAGTCTAAGAGAAAAAGTTCATGGGTATAAAAGATTTTTTTCAATGGGATTTTAATTCTAATAATAATGATTTTTTTGTTTTTTTTTTTTTGCAAGAATTTTTTATCTGGCGACTGTTAAATTAGTCGTTTGCAAATTTAGGGTGCAATTAAAAATACTAACTAGTCTAAGAGAAAAAGTTCATGGGTATAAAAGATTTTCTTGCAATGGGATTTTAATTCTAATAATAATGATTTAAAATTTTTTTTTTATTTTTGCAAGATTTTTTTATCTGGCGATCGTTAAATTAGTCGTTTGCACATTTAGGGTGCAATTAAAAATGCTAACTAGTCTAAGAGAAAAAATTCATGGGTATAAAAGATTTTTTTTCAATGGGATTTTAATTCTAATAATAAAGATTTTTTTTTTGTTTTTTTTTTTTGCAAGATTTTTTTATCTGGCGACTGTTAAATTAGTCATTTTCAAATTTAGGGTGCAATTAAAAATGCTAACTAGTCTAAGTTCATGGGTATAAAATATTTTCTGCAATGAGCTTTTAATTCTAATAATAAAGATTTTTTTTTTCTTTTTTTGCAAGATTTTCTTTATCTGACGCTGTTAAATTAGTTGTTTGCAACTTTAGAAATCAATTAAAAGTGCTACCGAAATTCTAAGAGAAAATTTCAATGTGTATAAAAGATTTTCTGCAATGAGCTTTTAATTCTAATAATAATGTTTTTTTTTCTTTTTTTATTGCGAGATTTTTTTAACTGTCTGTAAGCTAATTAAGTTGTTTGCAAATTTAGTAGTTCATTAAAAGTGTTACCGAAAATTTAAGAGAAATGGGCTTTTAATTTGATTATAATTTAAGCTTTTTCTAAATTTAATATATCGAATTTCGAGTGTATTACTTATTTACGAAATTGAAGACAAAATAAAATTGCATTCTAAAATATTCACGTTTACAATTTGCTAATTATGATTTCAGTTATTGAATTTACTAAATTTCTTATCATTCGAATCAAAAATGAATTTATTATCAACTGTTTTACGGATCAATTAAAATCTATTACCGGTCTTAAGGAAAACTCTTTACGTTAAGCATTTCGTTGATCACAATATTAACAACAAAATTCATGAAATTAAAAAAAAAAATCAACGCCTTAAAAAAAAAATTCCTATGCCAACGACGTCATCCTCCTCTTTCATCAAAACTTAATTAAAAAAAAACAGTTCTTTCCCATTTCAAAAAGAAGAAGAAATAGTCGATACGTTGAAAATAAGCTTTTCACTGTGTAGCTCAACACTTTTTTGGTCACAATTCGTCGTACGTACAGCAAAAATGCACTTTTTATCTCTCGGATATTCTTCAACACCCCGTTTTTTTAAAATAGATCAATCAAATCAAACAAATTTCTTCTATCTACCGAAATTTGTTGAACTTTCGCGCGATAAACAAATAAACTCACCTCGTTTAAATCGCTTGAACAAAACTTCTGCGAAAATTAAAAAAAAAAAACGTAACGTTTTACAACGACCGCGATGTCGTCGAATTTATTCGAGAATATATTAATTTATTTATAGCTTTTGTACTACTATTATCACACTTCACGAAGGGAGTGAGCGAAGACTCCTTCGTGCAACGAGGCGAGAGTGGTAAACAGACGAAGCGCCGAGGCGAGAGCCTCTTATACCGTAGGGACAAGACCACTTCCGCCACCTCCTTCAGGTTCTACTCGTCTCGTCGTCCTCCTTCGCTACCACCTCCCATTGCACCTTCCACCTTCTTCTTCTTCTTCTTCTTCTTCTTCTTCTTCTTCTTCCTCCTCCTCATATATTTCCTTCAACGTTGCTGGTCTTCATAGTCCAATTCAATACACGGTTCATTTCATACCAAGTGGGCCATTAATTTGCGGTCACGCCAATTTTTGTGTAGTTTGTAAGCATAATAATGAAAATTCGGTGAAATTTTGAGAAAAATCGTAATGTCTCATCGAAAAAAAAAAATTTGCAAATTGCTTCCTCATTATTGTTAAACTTTTACAAATCTACCACTATGATGAAGCATGTTAATCCATTTTGGCTTCCTCATAGAGGAAGCTTTGTGAAAATCCAACAATAATGAGGAAGCAATTTGCAAAGTTCTACTTTGCAGCCTTATTTTAAAAAATTTTAAATGGCATTAGTTTTGAAACCCTTGACAGATTCTCGCCATATTCGAACTGATGCTTAGTTTACCCACACTCTACTTGTGGACCAAATTTGAGCCCGATATCGTAAAAATTGCGAAAGTTTGAGCACGAACAAAAAATTCAAAATGTCATAAATTTTAAACCCCTTAACGGATTGACGTCAAATTCACTTCCAAACTTTATTTAATAACAGTCCACTTGTGGACCAAATTTGAGCCCGATATCTTAAAATTTGCGAAAGTTAGAGCACGAACAAAAAATGTCAAAAATTTTCAAAATGCCATAAATTGTGAACCCCTTAACGGATTGACGTTAAATTCACTCCCAAACTTTATTTACTAACAGTCCACTTGTGGACCAAATTTGAGCCGGATATCTTAAAAATTGCGAAAGTTAGAGCACGAACAAAAAATGTCAAAAAATTTAAAAGTGCCATAAATTGTCAACCCCTTAACGGATTGACACCAAATTTAATCCCAAACACTATTTGATAACAGTCCACATCTGGTTCAAGTTTGAGCCAGATATCATAAAATTTGCGGGAGTTAGAGCCCGAGCTGACATTCTCCAAAAAATTCAAAGTGCCATAAATTTTGAACACCTTGATGGATTAACTCCAAATTTAATCCCATACCTTGTTTAGCGACAGTTTACTCGTGGTTCAAATTTGAGCCCGATATCTTAAAAATTGCGGAAGTTAGAGCACAAACAAAAAATTCAAAATGCCATAAATTTGAAACCCCTTAACGGATTGACTTCAAATTCACTCCCAAACTTTATTTAATAACAGTCCACTTGTGGACCAAATTTGAGCCCGATATCTTAAAAATTGCGAAAGTTAGAACACGAACAAAAAATGTCAAAAATTTTTTAAATGCCATAAATTGTGAACCCCTGAACGGATTGAGACCAAATTTAATCCCAAACTCTATTTGATAACAGTCCACATCTGGTTCAAGTTTGAGCCGGATATCATAAAAATTGCGGGAGTTAGAGACCGAGCTGACATTCTCCAAAAAATTCAAAGTGCCATAAATTCTGAACACCTTGATGGATTAACTCCAAATTCAATCCCATACCTTGTTTAACGACAGTTTACTCGTGGTTCAAATTTGAGCCCGATATCTTAAAAATTGCGGAAGTTAGAGCACAAACAAAAAATTCAAAATGGCATAAATTTTAAATCCCTTAACGGATTGACGTCAAATTCACTCCCAAACTTTATTTAATAACAGTCCTCTTGTGGACCAAATTTGAGCCCGATATCTTAAAAATTGCGAAAGTTAGAGCACGAACAAAAAATGTCAAAAAAATTAAAAATGCCATAAATTGTGAACCCCTTAACGGATTGAGACCAAATTTAATCCCAAACATTATTTGATAACAGTCCACATCTGGTTCAAGTTTGAGCCGGATATCATAAAATTTGCGGGAGTTAGAGCCAGAGCTGACATTCTCCAAAAAATTCAAAGTGCCATAAATTTTGAACACCTTGATGGATTAACTCCAAATTTAATCCCATACCTTGTTTAACGACAGTTTACTCGTGGTTCACATTTGAGCCCGATATCTTAAAAATTGCGAAAGTTAGAGCACGAACAAAAAATTCAAAATGCCATAAATTTGAAACCCCTTAACGGATTGGCGTCAAATTCACTCCCAAACTTTATTTAATAACAGTCCACTTGTGGACCAAATTTGAGCCTGATATCTTAAAAATTGCGAAAGTTAGAGCACGAACAAAAAATTCAAAATGCCATAAATTTGAAACCCCTTAACGGATTGACGTCAAATTCACTCCCAAATTTTATTTAATAACAGTCCACTTGTGGACCAAATTTGAGCCCGATATCTTAAAAATTGCGAAAGTTAGAGCACGAACAAAAAATGTCAAAATTTTTTAAAATGCCATAAATTGTGAACCCCTTGACGGATTGAGACCAAATTTAATCCCAAACACTATTTGATAACAGTCCACATCTGGTTCAAGTTTGAGCCGGATATCATAAAATTTGCGGGAGTTAGAGCCCGAGCTGACATTCTCTAAAAAATTCAAAGTGCCATCAATTTTGAACACCTTGATGGATTAACTCCAAATTCAATCCCATACCTTGTTTAACGACAGTTTACTCGTGGTTCAAATTTGAGCCCGATATC
This sequence comes from Ephialtes manifestator, assembly GCA_963970395.1. NCBI lineage: Eukaryota > Metazoa > Arthropoda > Insecta > Hymenoptera > Ichneumonidae > Ephialtes > Ephialtes manifestator. Next base: position 2,496,812 of record OZ019969.1, on the reverse strand, counting down.
TTAAAAATTGCGAAAGTTAGAGCACGAACAAAAAATTCAAAATGCCATAAATTTGAAACCCCTTAACGGATTGACGTCAAATTCACTCCCAAACTTTATTTAATAACAGTCCACTTGTGGACCAAATTTGAGCCTGATATTTTAAAAATTGCGAAAGTTAGAGCACGAACAAAAAATGTCAAAAATTTTTTAAATGCCATAAATTGTGAACCCCTTAACGGATTGACACCAAATTTAATCCCAAACACTATTTGATAACAGTCCACATCTGGTTCAAGTTTGAGCCGGATATCATAAAATTTGCGGGAGTTAGAGCCCGAGCTGACATTCTCCAAAAAATTCAAAGTGCCATAAATTTTGAACACCTTGATGGATTAACTCCAAATTTAATCCCATACCTTGTTTAACGACAGTTTACTCGTGGTTCAAATTTGAGCCCGATATCTTAAAAATTGCGAAAGTTAGAGCACGAATAAAAAATTCAAAATGCCATAAATTTGAAACCCCTTAACGGATTGACGTCAAATTCACTCCCAAACTTTATTTAATAACAGTCCACTTGTGGACCAAATTTGAGCCCGATATCTTAAAAATTGCGAAAGTTAGAGCATGAACAAAAAATGTCAAAAATTTTTAAAATGCCATAAATTGTGAACCCCTTAACGGATTGAGACCAAATTTAATCTCAAACACTATTTGATAACAGTCCACATCTGGTTCAAGTTTGAGCCGGATATCATAAAAATTGAGGGAGTTAGAGACCGAGCTGACATTCTCCAAAAAATTCAAAGTGCCATAAATTTTGAACACCTTGATGGATTAACTCCAAATTTAATCCCATACCTTGTTTAACGACAGTTTACTCGTGGTTCAAATTTGAGCCCGATATCTTAAAAATTGCGGAAGTTAAAGCACAAACAAAAAATTCAAAATGCCATAAATTTCAAACCCCTTAACGGATTGACGTCAAATTTACTCCTAAACTTTATTTAGTAACAGTCCACTTGTGGACCAAATTTGAGCCCGATATCTTAAAAATTGCGAAAGTTAGAGCACGAACAAAAAATGTCAAAAAATTTAAAAATGCCATAAATTGAGAACCCCTTAACGGATTGACACCAAATTTAATCTCAAACACTATTTGATAACAGCCCACATCTGGTTCAATTTGAGCCATGAGGAAGCAATATTACTTTATTTTGTCAAAAAACAGCGGAAATTTTTATTGATCGACTATGGAATTTTATACAGGAACAAATTTTTTGTACGATCGATCATTTTTAATATACAGCGAATTGAAGAAAATTAAATAATAAAAATCGTTATTACATTTTGGGCAAACCATAGGTGCTAAAATTCTAAAATAATTTACGGATACTCTAGTTCACACATGTTCGTGATACTCTAGTCAACTTTTGATAAAATTAGTATGCCATTAATTTGCCATAACGCCAATTTATCTGTAGTTCGCAATCCTAATTACGAAAATTCTGTGAAATTTTTAGAAAAATCGAAATGTTCTGTCTCATCGAAAAAAAATATTACTACTTTATTTTGTCAAAAAACGGGGGAAATTTTTATTGAACGACTATGGAAATTTTTTAATTAAAAAGTACATTCAAAAACTAAAATTTTATACAGGAACAAATTTTTTTGTAAAATCGATAATTTTCAATATACAGCGAATTGAAAAAAAAAGGGAAAAAAAAATCGTTATTAAATTTTGGGCAAACCATAGGTGCTAAAATTCTGAAATAATTTGTGGATGTTCGTGATACTCTAGACAATATTTGAAAAAATTATGAACACTTTTTGCGAGAACGCTAAATTTTGGTGGCCCGTTTGACATGGAATGTCCCACACGCTCGCGCCTTCGTTACACGTGTCGAGTACCACCTTCAGGTTTCTCCCTTTCGAGAGACAGTCATTAAAGCCTCTCTACCCACGTACAGCACCTGCTGGTCTTTACGATCGATGAAAGATCGATTAGAATTCGGAGCAGAGCACATCACGAGATTGCGAACAGAAATCGCGGCATCGATAATACCGGAAGGGCGTTTGATCCGGCTTGATGCTTTCTCGATCAAGTTGATGATTAGTGAGGAAGAGATTTTTTTTTTTCCTTAGGCAGTTTTTCTTTGTGAGGAGAAAAGCATTTTAATAGCTTCTCAGAATGCTCATCAGCATTAACGTCGAGGTTTTCTTAAAGAGAAATTTTTTATTTTTTTTTTTTATTAAAAGAGTTGATTGTCAGGTTGAAGATTACGGGTTAATATTCAGCCAGAATTTTTATTTAGTTAATATAACAATTTGTAAAATTTTACCTTTTTTGCAAAACGATATATTTTTATTTGTCATATAAAAAAAATTCATGCAAACTATAAAAACATCTTTGATATACATTATATAGCTCTTTGCAAACTGAATATTAATTTCATCATTTAAATATAAATCATCATAAATAAATCATAAATAAATCATAAATCATAAAAATAAAATCATAAATATACATCATTAAATATTAATTTCATCATTTAAATATAAATGATGAAATGCTATAGAAATTAAAATAATTGTAGAAATAATTGTTCAAATAATTTCGATTTATTGATTTTGTAGAATAAATTTATTAGTTAATTTTTTTATTATAATAGATAAAATAATATTAATAATTGTAATAGTAATTGATAATAAAATTATAATAGCATTATTATTATTATTATTATATGAAGATATTATTAAGATTATTACGATTAAAAATATATAAATCCCGAAAATTGAAATTTTTGTCCAAAAAAAAATTGTGCCTTTTCTTTTTCAAAATACTATTCGATAAAAAAAATTGTCAAAATTATTGAAGCAAATTTGGGTCATGAAAAATTCATCTGGAATTTCCAATATCGTTTTTACATTGGGCCTTTTTTGCAAAACGATATATTGTCGTTTAACGTTATATAAAAAAATTTCAGGCAAGCTATAAAAACAACTTTAATATACATTGTGTAGCTCTTTGTAAACTGAACATTAATTTCATCATTTAAATATAAATGATGAAATGCTATACAAATTAAAATAATTGTAGAAATAATTTCGATTGATTGATTTTGTAGAATAAATTTATTAGTTTAATTATTTATTATAATAGATAAAATAATATAAATAATTGTAATAGTAATTGATAATAAAATGATAATAGCATCATCATCATTTTGATGATCTTTCGATAGGACTGTTGATTTCCAAGATATTAACGATTAAAAATACATAAATCCTGAAAAATTGAAATTTTTACAAAAATTCGTGTCAAAAATATGAGTCGTAGCGCCAAAAAAAAATCGTGTCTTTTCATTTTCAAAATACTATTTTTGATTAAAAAATTCTTAAAATTATTGAAGGAGTTCTGGGTCATGAAAAATTCAGCTGGTAAAATATATAAATCCTGAAAAATTCAGCTGGAAAAATATATAAATCCTGAAAAATTCAGCTGGCAAAATATATAAATCCTGAAAAATTCAGCTGGAAAAATATATAAATCCTGAAAAATTCAGCTGGAAAAATATATAAATTCTGAAAAAATCAGCTGGAAAAATATATAAATCCTGAAAAATTTAGCTGGAAAAATATATAAACCCTAAAAAATTCAGCTGGAAAAATATATAAATCCTGAAAAATTCAGCTGGAAAAATATACAAATCCTGAAAAATTCAGCTGGAAAAATATATAAATCCTGAAAAATTCCGCTGGAAAAATATATAAATTGTGAAAAATTCAGCTGAAAAAATATATAAATTCTGAAAAATTCAGCTCGAAAAATATATAAATTCTGAAAAATTCAGCTGGAAAAATATATAAATCCTGAAAAATTCAGCTGGAAAAATATATGAATTCTAAAAAATTCAGCTGGAAAAATATATAAATTCTGAAAATTCAGCTGGCAAAATATATAAATCCTGAAAAATTCAGCTGGAAAAATATGTAAATCCTGAAAAATTCAGCTGGAAAAATATGTAAATCCTGAAAAATTTAGCTGGAAAAATATATAAATCCTGAAAAATTCAGCTGGAAAAATATATAAATTCTAAAAAATACAGCTGGAAAAATATATAAATTCTGAAAAATTCAGCTGGAAAAATATATAAACCCTAAAAAATTCAAATTTTTACAAAAATTCGTGTGTGAAAAATATTGGTCACAGTGTCAAATAAAAAAAACGTGTGTTTTCTTTTTCAAAATACTATTTGTTAAAAAAAATTGTCAAAATTATTGAAAGAGATTTGGGTCATGAAAAATTCAGCTGGAATTTCCATTATCCTTTTTACAGTTGTCACTGTTGTTTTTTTTTGTTTCGAATCAGAACGTCATTAATAATAGACAAGTGTTTTCTGTTTCATCGGAGAATTTCTGTTTCTGTTTCATCAGGGTTCGTTTTATATTTCTAGGCCACGATGAGCCGAGCGAAAGGAACGCGCGTTTGTTCGTCGATTTATCGTTGTGTCTAACTGTAAATGCAAAGCCCCAACGAAGACTTCTTGTTTCGTGTCTTGAACTAAAAATGTCTGATCTTTGGGTGATCCTTTTTCTTTTTTTTGCTTGTCATTTCCATCTCCTCAATAATTACACTATTAAAAATGTAAATAAATTTAATACACAAAACGATATGAGATTTCTGAAACGTGTATATAAATTGCATATTAATATACTTTTATTGTAAATTTAAGAAATCTTTCCAGTGTGACGGCCCGAAAAATAGCCTATTTTCACGATTTTTTTTCGGACCGTTGCTATACGCCGATCAATCTGAAATTTTTATGACATATTAAGGTAATCATGAATGACAGAAAATGATTTTTTATAAGACGATTTTTATTGTTTAAATATTTTTTTTTAATTGTTGAAAATAATGTTGATAAAAAATGATGGACATCCTAGGGGTCGCAAATTTGATCTGAAAAAAAAACCCCCCAAAGGATTATTAAAGACAAAATTCTGAAAAAATTCATACGTATTCAGAAAATTTAAAGAATCATTTTCATTCGACTTTGGAGTTAATCCATCAAGGTGTTCAAAATTTATGGCATTTTGAATTGTTTGTTTGTGCTCTAACTTCTGCAATTTTTAAGATATCGGGCTCAAATTTGAACCACGAGTAAACTGTCGTTAAACAAGGTGTAGGATTGAATTTGGAGTTAATCCATCAAGGTGTTCAAAATTTATGGCATTTTGAATTTTTTGGAGAATGTCAGCTCGGTCTCTAACTCCCGCAATTTTTATGATATCCGGCTCAAACTTGAACCAGATGTGGACTGTTATCAAATAGTGTTTGGGATTAAATTTGGTGCCAATCCGTTAAGGGGTTCACAATTTATGGCATTTTTAAAAAATTTTACATTTTTTGTTCATGCTCTAACTTTCGCAATTTTAAAGATATCGGGCTCAAATTTGGTCCACAAGTGGACTGTTATCAAATAAAGTTTGGGAGTGAATTTGACGTCAATCCGTTAAGGGGTTTCAAATTTATGGCATTTTGAATTTTTTGTTTGTGCTCTAACTTCCGCAATTTTTAAGATATCGGGCTCAAATTTGAACCACGAGTAAACTGTCGTTAAACAAGGTATGGGATTGAATTTGGAGTTAATCCATCAAGGTGTTCAAAATTTATGGCATTTTGAATTTTTTGGAGAATGTCAGCTCGGTCTCTAACTCCCGCAATTTTTATGATATCCGGCTCAAACTTGAACCAGATGTGGACTGTTATCAAATAGTGTTTGGGATTAAATTTGGTGCCAATCCGTTAAGGGGTTCACAATTTATGGCATTTTTAAAAAATTTTACATTTTTTGTTCATGCTCTAACTTTCGCAATTTTAAAGATATCGGGCTCAAATTTGGTCCACAAGTGGACTGTTATCAAATAAAGTTTGGGAGTGAATTTGACGTCAATCCGTTAAGGGGTTTCAAATTTATGGCATTTTGAATTTTTTGTTTGTGCTCTAACTTCCGCAATTTTTAAGATATCGGGCTCAAATTTGAACCACGAGTAAATTGTCGTTAAACAAGGTATGGGACTGAATTTGGAATTAATCCATCAAGGTGTTCAAAATTGATGGCGCTTTGAATTTTTTGGAGAATGCCAGCTCGGGCTCTAACTCCCGCAAATTTTATGATATCCGGCTCAAACTTGAACCAGATGTGGACTGTTATCAAATAGTGTTTGGGATTAAATTTGGTGTCAATCCGTTAAGGGGTTCATAATTTATGGCATTTTTAATTTTTTTGACATTTTTTGTTCGTGCTCTAACTTTCGCAATTTTTAAGATATCGGGCTCAAATTTGGTCCACAAGTGGACTGTTATCAAATAAAGTTTGGGACTGAATTTGACGTCAATCCGTTAAGGGGTTTAAAATTTATGACATTTTGAATTTTTTGTTCGTGCTCTAACTTCCGCAATTTTTAAGATATCGGGCTCAAATTTGAACCACGAGTAAACTGTCGTTAAACAAGGTATGGGATTGAATTTGGAGTTAATCCATCAAGGTGTTCAAAATTTATGGCATTTTGAATTTTTTGGAGAATGTCAGCTCGGTCTCTAACTCCCGCAAATTTTATGATATTCGGCTCAAACTTGAACCAGATGTGGACTGTTATCAAATAGTGTTTGGGATTAAATTTGGTCTCAATCCGTTAAGGGGTTCACAATTTATGGCAGTTAAAAATTTTTTGACATTTTTTGTTCGTGCTCTAACTTTCGCAATTTTTAAGATATCGGGCTCAAATTTGGTCCACAAGTGGACTGTTATTAAATAAAGTTTGGGAGTGAATTTGACGTCAATCCGTTAAGGGGTTTCGAATTTATGGCATTTTGAATTTTTTATTTGTGCTCTAACTTCCGCAATTTTTAAGATATCGGGCTCAAATTTGAACCACGAGTAAATTGTCGTTAAACAAGGTATGGGACTGAATTTGGAATTAATCCATCAAGGTGTTCAAAATTGATGGCGCTTTGAATTTTTTGGAGATTGTCAGCTCGGGCTCTAACTCCCGCAAATTTTATGATATCCGGCTCAAACTTGGACTAGGTGTGGACTGTTATGAAATAGTATTTAGGATTAAATTTTGTGTCAATCCGTTAAGGGGTTCACAATTTATGGCTGTTAAAAATTTTTTGACATTTTTTGTTCGTGCTCTAACTTTCGCAATTTTTAAGATATCAGGCTCAAATTTGGTCCACAAGTGGACTGTTATCAAATAAAGTTTGGGAGTGAATTTGACGTCAATCCGTTAAGGGGTTTAAAATTTATGGCATTTTGAATTTTTTGTTTGGGCTCTAACTTCCGTAATTTTTAAGATATCGGACTCAAATTTGAGCCACGAGTAAACTGTCGTTAAACAAGGTATGGGATTGAATTTGGAATTAATCCATCAAGGTGTTCAAAATTTATGGCATTTTGAATTTTTTAGAGAATGTCAGCTCGGTCTCTAACTCCCGCAATTTTTATGATATCCGGCTCAAACTTGGACCAGGTGTGGACTGTTATCAAATAGTGTTTGGGATTAAATTTGGTCTCAATCCGTTAAGGGGTTCACAATTTATGGCAGTTAAAAATTTTTTGACATTTTTTGTTCGTGCTCTAACTTTCGCAATTTTTAAGATATCGGGCTCAAATTTGGTCCACAAGTGGACTGTTATTAAATAAAGTTTGGGAGTGAATTTGACGTCAATCCGTTAAGGGGTTTCGAATTTATGGCATTTTGAATTTTTTGTTTGTGCTCTAACTTCCGCAATTTTTAAGATATCGGGCTCAAATTTGAACCACGAGTAAATTGTCGTTAAACAAGGTATGGGACTGAATTTGGAATTAATCCATCAAGGTGTTCAAAATTGATGGCGCTTTGAATTTTTTGGAGATTGTCAGCTCGGGCTCTAACTCCCGCAAATTTTATGATATCCGGCTCAAACTTGGACTAGGTGTGGACTGTTATGAAATAGTATTTAGGATTAAATTTTGTGTCAATCCGTTAAGGGGTTCACAATTTATGGCTGTTAAAAATTTTTTGACATTTTTTGTTCGTGCTCTAACTTTCGCAATTTTTAAGATATCAGGCTCAAATTTGGTCCACAAGTGGACTGTTATCAAATAAAGTTTGGGAGTGAATTTGACGTCAATCCGTTAAGGGGTTTAGAATTTATGGCATTTTGAATTTTTTGTTTGTGCTCTAACTTCCGTAATTTTTAAGATATCGGGCTCAAATTTGGTCCACAAGTAGAGTGTGGCTAAACTAAGGATCAGTTTGAGTCTGGCGAGAATCTGTCAAGGGGTTCAAAACTAATGCCATTTAAAATTTTTTAAAACAAGGCTGCAAAGTAGAACTATGCAAATTGCTTCCTCATTATTGTTCGATTTTTAGAAAGCTTCCTCTATGAGGAAGCCAAAATAGATTAACATGCTTCCTCATAGAGGTAGATTTGTAAAAATCCAACAATAATGAGTAAGCAATTTGCAAAGTTCTACTTTGTTTGTTTTTTACAGTGTACAATTGTCGTTAGAGCGATAAGTTTCACCGCAAATACAAATTCCATTTGTAAGCAAACGAAAAAGACTCTCGCACGTAAAGTTGCCAGTGAGTTCGTCCTACTCGTTTTCGTACGCAGTCGTCGATTTCACATTTCCTTGTGGTACAAGTAGAGAATAGGACGAGTTTCAAAGATTCGGGAAGTCCGAAGCGATTTCAAGACCTAGATCTTCCTCGCAGCTATTTTCCCTCTCTTCTTCCTCGGTATTTGCTCAATAGCATGTGAAAATACAGCAGAAACCTAGAATTTAACAATTCACAACATAAGAATCAGATCGCAACCGTTACTCGTAAACGTAAACATTTTTTATTGTATTGTTAAATCCATTTCACGAGAGAGTTATAAATTTAAAAGAGCCTTCGTGTTTTATTTGACGAAAGTAATAAATATGGAATAGCTTCAGTGGAATTCAAAGAATAATCGATGGCTCCAAACGACTTAACACTCCGTTAGAGAGAATTTTTTTTTATCGCCATAATATTTTCAATTATACAACTTAAACTTAAGCACGATTTTTCATTACATAGTTATTTAATGTTGTTATAGAAGTTTTTATGTCCATTTGCCAATTTGCAACTAATGTTGACTTCAAATTTCGACCCAGAGACTTTAAAAAAAATCGTTTATACAAATTTTTAATGAAGTGCTTAATTTTAGTTTGACAAGAGTTGTAAATATGAAATTGCTTCACATGGAATTCAAGTCCAATTATATTGGAAGAAATTTTTTGATCGCAATAATATAAAAAATCATAGAACTAAATTGAAGTAACATATGAAGTTTTCATTACATAATTATTGATTATTATAATTAAAAAATTGTTTAATCTTTTCAAGTAAATTTCTTCAATTTGTCAATATATTTGATTAAAAATTATGAAACTGTTTGATAAAAAATAGTCAATCTATTTAATAAAAAATAGCCAATCTATTTGATAAAAAATTGTACAACGGTTTGATAAAAAATAGTCAATCTATTCGATAAAAAATTGTCAATCTATTTAATAAAATATAACCAAATATATTTGATAAAAAATAGTCAATTTATTTAATAAAAAATAGCCAATCTATTTGATAAAAAATAGTCAATCTATTTGGCAAAAAATAATCAATCTATTTAATAAAAAATAGCCAATCTATTTTCTAAAAAATTGTCAATCTATTTGATAAAAAATACCCAATCTATTTGATAAAAAATAGTCAATTTATTTGATACAAAATAGTCACTCTGTTTGATAAAAAAATGTCAATCTATTTAATAAAAAATAGTCAAACTATTTAATAAAAAATAGTCAATCTATTTGATAAATAATTGTCAATCTATTCGATAAAAAATAGTCAAACCATTTGATAAAAAATTGTCAATCTATTCGATAAAAATAGTCAATCTATTTGATAAAAAATAGTCACTCTATTTGATAAAAAATAGTCAATCTATTTAATAAAAAATAGTTAAACTATTTGATAAAAAATAGTCAATCTATTTGATAAAAAATAGTCAATCTATTTGATAAATAATTGTCAATCTATTCGATAAAAAATTGTCAAACAATTTGATAAAAAATAGCCAATCTATTTGATAAAAAATAGTCAATCTATTTGATAAAAAATAGTCACTCTATTTGATAAAAAATAGTCAATATATTTAATAAAAAATAGTTAAACTATTTGATAAAAAATAGTCAATCTATTTGATAAAAAATAGTCAATCTATTTGATAAATAATTGTCAATCTATTCGATAAAAAATTGTCAAACAATTTGATAAAAAATAGCCAATCTATTTGATAAAAAATTGTCAAACTATTTGATAAAAAATAGTCCATCAATTTGATAAAAAATTGTCAATCAATTTGATAAAAAATTGTCAATCTATTTGATAAAAAATAGTCAATCTATTTGACAAAAAATTGTCAAACTATTTGATAAAAAATAGTCAATCTATTTGATAAAAAATAGTCAAACTATTTGATAAAAAATAGTCAACCTATTTGATAAAAAATTGTCAAACTATTCGATAAAAAATAGTCACTTAATTTGATAAAAAATTGCTAATCTATTTAATAAAAAATAGCTAATCTATTTGATAAAAAATAGCCAATCTATTTGCTAAAAAATACCCAATATGATTGATAAAAAATTGTAAGTCTCGATAATTTCGTGACGTAGACATTGACAGAAAAGAATGCGGTTGACGAGGGACGTCTACCACGGCCAAGAATGTTGAGGGGCCCCATAAATTGGCATACAGCACGAAATCGTCAGTATGGCCTCTTGGCTCGTTGTATTGCACACGCGTTACATACATATACATGTAAATATACGCATATATATCCTGATTAGTAATTCCAGGCGGCGCACCGTGTGGCGGACTACTTCCTCGGCGCATACTGACACCAAATCCCATATACCAGAATCGTCGACGTCGGAGAAAGAGACGGAAAGTACGAGAGAGGGACAAGTTACCAGATAGAAAGAGAAAAGGAAGACGGGTTGGCTCTTGGGTATCAAAGATGATCCTCCAGTGACTCCATCAAGCCTCAACACGCTTAAAACTCCAGATTCAACTTCTCTCTGCTCGATTGGAGCTATCAAATATTCCTCAGAAATCGCTTCTGCTTCAACAATCTCACAGCCACACGTACCAGAAACTGGTTTTTTTTTTTAAATTTATTATGTATGTATGTTAGTAAATTATTTCACGGAAATAGAAACACTTAAGTGCTTATTGAAAGATTCTACAAGATTTAAGACTTTGAAGGACGTTTTTTTTTACATAAATATATTGATTATATTTTATTATATTTTATTATATTATAAAATATATGTATTATATAATATATTAATATCTTAAAATCAAATACATAATGTATTTGATTTTAAGATATTAAATTATATTTATGTAAAAAATATATTGATTATATTTTATTATATTTTATTATATTATAAAAAATAAATATTATATAATATATTAATATCTTAAAATCAAATACATAATGTATTTGATTTTAAGATATTAAAATATATTTATGTAAAAAAAAAACGTCCTTCAAAGACAAATACATTATTTTTTATTTTAATTATAAATATATATTAATTAATTAATTGATAAATCAAATACATTATGTATTTGATTTTAGGAAATTTCAGATAGACTTTAATGACAAATATTTTTTATGCTTTTAAATGTGAAGCAAACTGGAAATGTATAAAAATGTATTAGAAAAGATTCAACAATTTTTTTACAATAATAATCAACAATTATAATTATGTAATAAAAAGTTCATATTTTAGTTCAATTTAGTTCTACGATTTTTTTATATTATTGTCATCAGAAAATTCTTAGCAATGTAATTGGAGTTGAATTTCATGTGAAGAAATTTGGTACAGCGACTTTTGGATAACTTCTTGAATTGTGCTGCCTGGAATGTCAGAAGGATGCATCTTATGGGGAGCTCAGAATTATTTGAGAATATTTCACCTACCGGTTCTTTTATGAAAGTTTGTAGAGTGAAAAAAAAAAAAAAAAAATGTTGTAGGTGACCTACAATAGCCAGGTGCTTTTTCCACCTTGTAAAAAATGTATCATTTCTGTGGTCAATATTTTTTAAATATTATATCATTAGTACTGACTAATTTACTGTATTAATTACTATACTAATAATTTACTATATTAATAATATAGTAAAATAATTATTAATTTTTTTATTTTTATTTTCAATCCATTTCTATGGTCAATATTTTTTAAATATAATGTCATGAGTGTTTACTAATTTACTATATTAATTTCTATATTAATAATATAGTAAAATAATTATTAATTTTTTAATTTTTCATTTTTATCTTATTTTTATTTAATTTTTATTTTCACTCGATTTCTATGGTCAATATTTTTTTAATATAATGTCATTAGTATTTACTAATTTACTATATTAATTTCTATATTAATAATATAGTAAAATAAATACTAATTTTTTAATTTTTAATTTTACTCCATTTCTATGGTCAATATTTTTTAAATATAATGTCATTAATATTTACTAATTTACTATATTAATTTCTATATTAATAATATAGTAAAATAATTACTAATTTTTTAATTTTTAATTTTACTCCATTTCTATGGTCAATATTTTTTAAATAAAATGTCATTAATATTTACTAATTTACTATATTAATTTCTATATTAATAATATAGTAAAATAATTACTAATTTTTTAATTTTTATTTTCACTCCATTTCTATGGTCAATATTTTTTTAAATATAATGTCATTAGTATTTACTAATTTACTATATTAATCACTATATTAATAATATAGTAAAATAATTACTAATTTTTTAATTTTTATTTTCACTCCATTTCTATGGTCAATATTTTTTAAATATAATGTCATTAGTATTTACTAAATTACTATATTAATTTCTATATTAATAATATAGTAAAATAATTACTAATTTTTTAATTTTTAATTTTACTCCATTTCTATGGTCAATATTTTTTAAATATAATGTCATTAGTATTTACTAATTTACTATATTAATTTCTATATTAATAATATAGTAAAATAATTACTAATTTTTTAATTTTTATTTTCACTCCATTTCTATGGTCAATATTTTTTGAAATATGATGTCATTAGTATTTACTAATTTACTATATTAATTTCTATATTAATAATATAGTAAAATAATTACTAATTTTTTAATTTTTATTTTTACTCCATTTCTATGGTCAATACTTTTTAAATATAATGTCATTAATATTTACTAATTTACTATATTAATTTCTATATTAATAATATAGTAAAATAATTACTAATTTTTTAATTTTTAATTTTACTCCATTTCTATGGTCAATATTTTTTAAATATAATGTCATTAATATTTACTAATTTACTGTATTAATTTCTATATTAATAATATAGTAAAATAATTACTAATTTTTTAATTTTTAATTTTACTCCATTTCTATGGTCAATATTTTTTAAATATAATGTCATTAATATTTACTAATTTACTATATTAATTTCTATATTAATAATATAGTAAAATAATTACTAATTTTTTAATTTTTATTCTCACTCCATTTCTATGGTCAATATTTTTTAAATATAATGTCATTAGTATTTACTTATTTATTATATTAATTTCTATATTAATAATATAGTAAAATAATTACTAATTTTTTAATTTTTAATTTTACTCCATTTCTATGGTCAATATTTTTAAAATATAATGTCATTAATATTTACTAATTTACTATATTAATTTCTATATTAATAATATAGTAAAATAATTACTAATTTTTTAATTTTTAATTTTACTCCATTTCTATGGTCAATATTTTTTTAATATAATGTCATTAGTATTTACTAATTTACTATATTAATTTCTGTATTAATAATATAGTAAAATAATTACTAATTTTTTAATTTTTATTTTCACTCCATTTCTATGGTCAATATTTTTTTAATATAATGTCATTAGTATTTACTAATTTACTATATTAATCACTATATTAATAATATAGTAAAATAATTATTAATTTTTTAATTTTTATTTTCACTCCATTTCTATGGTCAATATTTGTTTAATATAATGTCATTATTATTTACTAATTTACTATATTAATCACTATATTAGTAATATAGTAAAATAATTATTAATTTTTTAATTTTTATTTTCACTCCATTTCTATGATCAATATTTTTTAAATATAATGTCATTAGTATTTACTAATTTACTATATTAATAATATAGTAAAATAATTATTAATTTTTTAATTTTTATTTTCACTCCATTTCTGTAACTTTAGAATATATTATGTGGAGCCATTTTGTTTATTTATGGATTTATTTATATTTAACAAATTTAAATAAAATATATATTAAATATTCTCTGTTTCTTTCCGCCACTTTTTTTTTAATAATCTCTGATACTTTGCATAATTAGGAAGATATTACTACTAATTAAAAGCACTTCCTTTGCATTTTTTTTTTAAAGGATAAAGGACATCCTGCCATTCCCTGGCTTAAGCATCAATTAAACATATGTGCAATCGCTTTTTTCTCGATGCCACCGTAATATTCGATTACTGTTAAAATAACTGTAATCTTTCGTAAATATTATGTGCTTAGGCTTCTAATTACTCCGTGGTACCGGAAGTCACACGGTACCACAAGTACTTCCGGTGAAAGAGAATCCGATGCAAGAAAATGATTGCCGAAGTTTGTTCTTTAATTTTGTGCCATTTATCGTAAATTATCGATCGTTTTCCTATAAATCATATTTAAATCTATAAAACATTACTTAAAACATTTATTATCTAAGTTGGCACGAAAATCATAAAATGACCACCACAAATTTAAAAAATCTAAATTACTCAACTATTGCTAATAATTAAAGATGGAAAAAATCTTTGAAAAAAAAAAAAAATCAATATTGCTAAAGATAACACAACATTTTTTTAAAATTATAATATTATCGAGAAATTGTCACTAAATTATAGTTTTTATAATATCGTAGTCTTCAAACATCGAAAAATAATGAGGAAGCAATTTGCAAAGTTCTACTTTATAATATTTTAATTTATATTCTAATAATCATCTAATTTATAATAATAACAATTTCATCGTTTATCAATATTTTTCAATAAAAAAATTCAAACTTGGCCAGTCTATGTATCTAATTGTGTATAAAAATTCGACTGCGTCAACGCTGGTAAAAATAAATTATGAAAAAAGATTTTTTAAAAATCTAGTACCATCATAAATTCAAAATCGAAATCCTATACATTTCTTCCATATCCTATAATATTATAATAAATAATGTAATTTTTGTATTAAATTTAATAATAAAAATATACGATCGTACGAGTAATATTAATAATACGACATTTTTCATTAAAAAAAAAGTTTCATCCACAAATCTTTGAATTGAAATATTTATCATATCATATTTATTTATCAAAATCCGAAGATAGTGATAATAACATACGATTTAAATTCTATCGATCTGTATCGGTTTCTATAATTTATCTTTACTCTAAAATACTCATCAGAAAAAAAAACATCGAAAATATAATTGTTTTTCGGGCTTCAAACTTATGCAGAATCATAATTTTTATTTATTTCATAATTTATTTATAATTGCATGAGTACATCAGGATTTTACAAAGAAAGAAATACGATTTACGTATATATCTTAAGGTAGTTCTGTCGTGAATGCAATCCAAACTCATATGCATGAATTTTTGACATGTTGTAATTTAGCTATTCAATTTAACTTGGACAAAATCTTGAAGGCTTTTACCGAGTATTTGAATGAACAATTAAAACTTGAAAATCGATCTTTTTACACGGCGCTTACGGGAGGGCTGGAAAAATTGATCTTTAAATCGAAAATTAACCTACTTGGATCAAAGATAGAGAAAAAATAAAAAGTACTACGGATTCGCAAATCACTCAAGAATTGATGCATCATGAAAAAAAGTGAAGTCTCCGGAATAATGTTTAATTGAACGAAGGTCAAAGTGCACGATACCGGTCCAAATGACGTTTCCTAACCTAATTATCGTAAAAATGAAGTCAAATCCGTACTAAACATATCAACTATTTACAAATAATCGTTTTAATTTGATTACGACAATTTCGAAGGATTCTCGATTATTTTTTATATTATTATTGAGGCAGTCAAAACGATGCGTATGATTATTTTTTAATGTCATATAGACTCAGAGATTTTATGACTCCGGCGTACCGACATAACTACCTTAAGTTAAATAAAAATCCGTAATGTACCCCGAATCTCTGTAGCTGCATAAACGCATAAAAAAACACTTGTCCGCAACTAGAGTTTAAATAATTTCTGTTTTATAATATTATTTAATACTTAGTATGAAAGGAAAACGATTTCCCTCTTTTTGATATATTAAAACTTAAAAACTGCTAACAAAATTACAATTTACTTAAATTAAATAAATTCCTACATTGTATTATTACAGTTTATCTATCCTTGTTGAAAAAACGAGTTGAGTAACTCCTCCATATTTTTTTTAGGTTCTTTCCTAAAAAGTTAAATAATAATAAAAAAAAATCTACCGAATCGTTAATAATTAGGCTGTTTAATAATAATAATAATAAATGTTTATTGTGGATGCTTGTATATATACATACATGTGAATATATGAAATTCTATTGGCATCCCTGTTAAAAATATATTATAGAGATTGATAGAGATCGATAGAATTTGAATGGGATTTAATCGTATGTTATAATCTCTATGTATTCGGACTTTGATCAATTTATACAAATTGAATCGTTGTTATTAGTTTTTTAGACTTGTTGTTAGGCTCTGGCCGTTTTATTGTTTACATTATTTAATTA
This sequence comes from Ephialtes manifestator, assembly GCA_963970395.1. Taxonomy (NCBI): domain Eukaryota; kingdom Metazoa; phylum Arthropoda; class Insecta; order Hymenoptera; family Ichneumonidae; genus Ephialtes; species Ephialtes manifestator. The sequence continues at coordinate 2,479,857 of OZ019969.1, read as the reverse complement.
GCTTCGTCGATTTTCGGCCTTTTATAGATGGAATTTTTTGACACGCCGTACTCGGGGTCTGAGACATCGGTATCGAAGATTCTGATGTTATCGACGATCCCATATAGGAACGTTTTCAAACATATTTCGAATCCCTGAATTAATTTTTAGTTCGCTCTAATTGCTTCATCAAATCATTAAGAATTGATGAAGCAACCAAAGCGACCAATTTTTACAATTAAAATTAATCGTGAAAAAATATCGCCACAGCCCGGGTTTGAACCGGGAACCTCGGATCCCTAGTCCGATGCGCCACTTTTTTTTTCGACCCTCTCCGATTTGCCCTGTAATTGATTATATGAATGTACCACTAAAAGACACTCTATGTGAATTTTTTCACATTTTTAAAAATAATTTTTTCAGAAAATGGCTTTTTTATTCAAGTGCCAATATCTCAGAATTTTGAAGTTACTGAAAAAAAATGAGTGCACATAAAAGTTGTCGTTTATTGTTAGCTTTCGAGCGGAATATTCCAAATAATTGTCACGTTCCTGTGAGTATGATTTTTTTCCGAAAAATGGACGAATTATTGTTTAATTAAAAAAAGGATATTTTTTTTTTACTGAAAAAATTACAGAGTATTGCTACATGACTGTTGATATCACAAAAAAATCGCCAGAGTGGCACCGATCGATCTTCTGGTATTAAAAAATGCATTTGTGTGAAAGTTCCGAAAAACGGGGGCATTATTATTTTTTTTATAAAAAAAAGGTTACGTTTTTTTGGCTAATAAAATTACAGAGTATTCTTGCATGACTGTAGATATTGCAAAAAAATCATCAGAGTGGTACGGATCGAGCTTCCGGTATAAAAAAAAATAATTCCCCCGTTTTTCGAAACTTCCACACGAATAATTTTTTTTTGAGTATGATTTTTTTCCGAAAAATGGACGAATTATTGTTTAATTAAGAAAAGGATATTTTTTTTTTACTGAAAAAATTACAGAGTATTGCTACATGACTGTTGATATCACAAAAAAATCGCCAGAGTGGCACCGATCGATCTTCTGGTATTAAAAAATGCATTTGTGTGAAAGTTCCGAAAAACGGGAGCATTATTATTTTTTTTATAAAAAAAAGGTTACTTTTTTTGGCTAATAAAATTACAGAGTATTCTTGTATGACTGTGGATATTGCAAAAAAATCATGAGAATGGTACAGATCGAGCTTCCGGTATAAAAAAAAATCATTCCCCCGTTTTTCGAAACTTCCACACGAATAATTTTTTTTTGAGTATTATTTTTTTCCGAAAAATGGAGGAATTATTGTTTAACTAAAAAAAGGATATTTTTTTTTTACTGAAAAAATTACAGAGTATTGCTACATGACTGTTGATATCACAAAAAAATCGCCAGAGTGGCACCGATCGATCTTCTGGTATTAAAAAATGCATTTGTGTGAAAGTTCCGAAAAACGGGGGCATTATTATTTTTTTTTATAAAAATAAGGTTACTTTTTTTGGCTAATAAAATTACAGGGTATTCTTGCATGACTGTAGATATTGCAAAAAAATCACGAGAATAGTACAGATCGAGCTTCCGGTATAAAAAAAAATAATTCCCCCGCTTTTCGAAACTTCCACACGAATATTTTTTTTTGAGTATGATTTTTTTCCGAAAAATGGAGGAATTATTGTTTAATTAAAAAAAGGATATTTTTTTTTTACTGAAAAAATTACAGAGTATCGCTACATGACTGTTGATATCACAAAAAAATCGCCAGAGTGGCACCGATCGATCTTCTGGTATTAAAAAATGCATTTGTGTGAAAGTTCCGAAAAACGGGGGCATTATTATTGTTTTATAAAAAAAAGGTTACTTTTTTTGGCTAATAAAATTACAGAGTATTCTTGCATGACTGTAGATATTGCAAAAAAATCATCAGAGTGGTACGGATCGAGCTTACGGTATTAAAAAAAATTATTCGTGTGGAAGTTTCGAAAAACGGGGGAATTATTTTTTTTTATACCGGAAGCTCGATCCGTACCACTCTGATGATTTTTTTGCAATATCTACAGTCATGCAAGAATACTCTGTAATTTTATTAGCCAAAAAAAAGTAACCTTTTTTTATCAAAAAAAATAATAATGCCCCCGTTTTTCGGAACTTTCACACAAATGCATTTTTTAATACCAGAAGATCGATCGGTGCCACTCTGGCGATTTTTTTGTGATATCAACAGTCATGTAGCATTACTCTGTAATTTTTTCAGTAAAAAAAAACATCCTTTTTTTAATTAAACAATAATTCCTCCATTTTTCGGAAAAAAAACATACTCACAGGAACGTGACAATTATTTGGAATATTCCGCTCGAAAGCTAACAATAAACGACAACTTTTATGTGCAGACATTTTGTTTTCAGTAACTTCAAAATTCTGTGATATTGGCACTTGAATAAAAAAAGCCATTTTCTAAAAAATTATTTTAAAAAATCTGAGAAAAATTCACATAGAGTGTCTTTTTGTGGTATATTCATATAATCAATCACAGGGCAAATCGGAGAGGCTCGAAAAAAAAAGTGGCTGAATTGACAGAGAATGCTTTATATGTACTATTATCACATTTATAGAGCTTCTCCCGGAAATGTTTTGCCATCGTGTTGATTAACTTTGTGGCTTTGTATAATCACAGCATTTTCTTCCGATCGTCGTTGTTTCGTTATTTATTTTGCTTATTTTGCGTCGTACCAAATTGCGTAGAAAAAATACAAGCTTATTGCGTAAATTCCGAGTGCAAGAAGACACCAACTTCCGGTAACTAACCTTCAACCGCTTCGAAAGAGTCAGCAAAGTTGTGAAGTTACTTACGCTTCGTCGATTTTCAGTCAGAGCTCGCAGCCGGTATTTTCCTGAGCCTCGCATATGCTCATTCTCACATGGTTCCCCCACCAAAATCCCATCCGCTTTTGACTTTTGACATGTCCACCGGGATACCGTGGAATTTCGGTGAAATCGGCGAGTCGAGTCCGCGCGTCTGTAATACGTTGATACGGTTTGTCCAATGATTCGGACAATGTGACAATGTCAAAAATGAGCTCGAAGGACAAGGACAACAAGACATTCGACAAATTGAAACAATGGTTTCGCATTAACAAAGGTAATAACCTACTGTTTGCTTTTACTCTCGCGTAATTTGTTTTTTTTTTTTTATTCCCATCACCAGCGATTGATATCCCGCTCGTATTTCTTTCTGCGTGAAATTTCTTCATCGCCGAGTATTCAGCAATTATTTCTCATGATTTGTGCCTATTTTACATTGAAAATAAAAAATCCAGCTCCGAAACTGGTTTCGAACCAATTTGGGATATTTCCGACTCCGATGGGAAGATTTTTTTTTTCCCAAATTGTTTTTATTTATTTGTCTATTTATTTCATGGATTTCTCAATTTACAATCATTTTTTCATCGGAGAATCGAAAGGCATATAATTAATTCGATAGATCTTTATGCTTTCGATTTTATCCCAATTCTTTAAATAAGAAGTCGCCAATGTGACTTGTTTGATATCCAAAACTGGTTTCGAACCAATTTGGGATATTTCAGACTCCGATGGGAAGATTTTTTTGTTCCCAAATTATTTTCATTTATTTGTCTATTTATTTCATGGATTTCTCAATTTACAATCATTTTTTCATCGGAGAATCGAAAGGCATATAATTAATTCGATAGATCTTTATGCTTTCGATTTTATCCCAATTCTTTAAATAAGAAGTCGCCAATGTGACTTGTTTGATATCCAAAACTGGTTTCGAACCAATTTTGGATATTTAAGACTCCGATGGGAAGATTTTTTTTTTCCCAAAATATTTTCATTTATTTGTCTATTTATTTCATGGATTTCTCAATTTACAATCATTTTTTTCATCGGACAATCGAAAGGCATATAATTAATTCGATAGATCTTTATGCTTTCGATTTTATCCTAATTCTTTTAATAAGAAGTCGCCAACGTGACTTGTTTGATATCCAAAACTGGTTTCGAACCAATTTTGGATATTTCAGACTCCGATGGGAAGATTTTTTTTTTCCCAAAATATTTTCATTTATTTGTCTATTTATTTCATGGATTCCTCAATTTACAATCATTTTTTCATCGGAGAATCGAAAGGCATATAATTAATTCGATAGATCTTTATGCTTTCGATTTTATCCCAATTCTTTAAATAAGAAGTCGCCAATGTGACTTGTTTGATATCCAAAACTGGTTTCGAACCAATTTTGGATATTTAAGACTCTGATGGGAAGATTTCTTTTTTCCCAAAATATTTTCATTTATTTGTCTATTTATTTCATGAATTCCTGAATTTACAATCATTTTTTCATCGGAGAATCGAAAGGCATATAATTAATTCGATAGATCTTTATGCTTTTGATTTTATCCTAATTCTTTAAATAAGAAGTCGCCAATGTGACTTGTTTGATATCCAAAACTGGTTTCGAACCAATTTTGGATATTTAAGACTCCGATGGGAAGATTTTTTTTTTCCCAAATTGTTTTTATTTATTTGTCTATTTATTTCATGGATTTCTCAATTTACAATCATTTTTTCATCGGAGAATCGAAAGACATATAAGTAATTCGATAGATCGTTATGCTTTCGATTTTATCCTAATTCTTTAAATAAGAAGTCGCCAATGTGACTTGTTTGATATCCAAAACTGGTTTCGAACCAATTTTGGATATTTCAGACTCCGATGGGAAGATTTTTTTTTTCCCAAAATATTTTCATTTATTTGTCTATTTATTTCATGGATTTCTCAATTTACAATCATTTTTTCATCGGAGAATCGAAAGGCATATAATTAATTCGATAGATCTTTATGCTTTCGATTTTATCCTAATTCTTTAAATAAGAAGTCGCCAACGTGACTTGTTTGATATCCAAAACTGGTTTCGAACCAATTTTGGATATTTCAAACTCCGATGGGAAGATTTTTTTTTTCCCAAATTGTTTTTATTTATTTGTCTATTTATTTCATGGATTTCTCAATTTACAATCATTTTTTCATCGGAGAATCGAAAGGCATATAATTAATTCGATAGATCTTTATGCTTTCGATTTTATCCCAATTCTTTAAATAAGAAGTCGCCAATGTGACTTGTTTGATATCCAAAACTGGTTTTGAACCAATTTGGGATATTTAAGACTCCGATGGGAAGATTTTTTTTTCTCAAATTGTTTTTATTTATTTGTCTATTTATTTCATGGATTTCTCAATTTACAATCATTTTTTCATCGGAGAATCGAAAGGCATATAACTAATTTGATAGATCTTTATGCTTTCGATTTTATCCTAATTCTTTAAATAAGGAGTTGCCAATGTGACTTGTTTGATATCCAAAACTGGTTTCGAACCAATTTGGGATATTTCAGACTCCGATGGGAAGATTTTTTTTTTCCCAAATTGTTTTTATTTATTTGTCTATTTATTTCATGGATTTCTCAATTTACAATCATTTTTTCATCGGAGAATCGAAAGGCATATAATTAATTCGATAGATCTTTATGCTTTCGATTTTATCCCAATTCTTTAAATAAGAAGTCACCAATGTGACGTGTTTGATATCCAAAACTGGTTTCGAACCAATTTTGGATATTTAAGACTCCGATGGGAAGATTTTTTTTTTTCCCAAATTGTTTTTATTTATTTGTCTATTTATTTCATGGATTTCTCAATTTACAATCATTTTTTCATCGGAGAATCGAAAGGCATATAATTAATTCGATAGATCTTTATGCTTTCGATTTTATCCCAATTCTTTAAATAAGAAGTCGCCAATGTGACTTGTTTGATATCCAAAACTGGTTTCGAACCAATTTTGGATATTTCAGACTCTGATGGGAAGATTTTTTTTTTCCCAAATTGTTTTCATTTATTTGTCTATTTATTTCATGGATTTCTCAATTTACAATCATTTTTTCATCGGAGAATCGAAAGGCATATAACTAATTTGATAGATCTTTATGCTTTTGATTTTATCCTAATTCGTTAAATATCCGTCGCATTGAGAATGAAATATGGATATTAATTTTTGCAAGATAATTTACACAATTTTTACATAATTTACATAAATTGATTTTGTTTTTTTTTTTTAATTAATATAAATTTGTGTACTACTAAAGAGTTTTACTAAATTGGATTATTATTTTCCTTCGGTATTGCAGGAAACTACAAGAGTCGTGAAGATTTTATTCTCACTCACGATATTGAGAAGGAAATTGGTCCGGAGAGTCCTGTGAATCATCGGGCCAAAGCTATTAAGGATCTTTGCGATGCAGTTCTCAATCATCAGTGGGAAGATGTACGTAAAGCTCTACTATTAATTTTCATAATTTTGTTTTGTTTGTATCCAAAGAGTTTTTTTATTGTAGAAAAAAATTAATAATAGTTGCAAGAAATATTTATGATTTTAATTTAATTAAAATATAAAAATCATTGTATAAGTAATATATTTCTTAAATTTATCTAAGTGTTTGAAGTAGTAGAGAAATAATTAGCTAATTTTCTTCCACTGTTAACTATATTTATTGTGTTAACTATACTATATTTATTATAAAATTTGGTTTTCATTAAAAATAAGATTATACATCTACATTTTTATAAGCTTAATGTTAAATTAAGAGATAAATACAATTAGCTAGTGATTTTTCATTTATTTGAGGTATTAATGTTAATAATCAATGTTATGTTATAATAATCAATGTAATCAATGTTATGAAAATAAGAGTATCAATTACTTCAAAAATTGATGTCAACTCTAAAAAAGAATAATTTAAAGAAAAAACAGAACTATAGTCCCTTTAACAATAATGTGACTTCAATCTTGTAGCAATTAAAATAAAGAAGCAGTTGAACTTGAAAATAAATAATTAGATTTAATTACTATGCAGAGATGAAAGTTTTCACGATTTTGATAAAAAACACAATTTTTATTTTATTAACAAATAATAAGATTTCATAGATGCAAGAGCCATAATAAAACCAATAATCAAGTACACATTTGAAACACTTTTTCATTACTTTTTACAAGATTATTTACACAAGTTTTACATAATTTGATTTTATTATAATTTGGAAAAGAATAATCTAAAGAAAAAAAAACTATAGTCCCTTTTACAATAATGTGACTTCAATCTTGTAGCAATTAAAATAAAGAAGCAGTTGAACTTCAAAATAAATAATTATATTTAATTACTATGCAGAGATGAAAATTTTCATGATTTTGATAAAATACACAATTTTTATTTTATTAACAAATAATAAGATTTCATAGATGCAAGAGCCATAATAAAACCAATAATCAAGTACACATTTGAAACACTTTTTCATTATAACTTTTATATTACTTTTTACAAGATTATTTATTATTTACACAATTTTTACATGATTTGGAAAAGAATGATCTAAAGAAAAAACAAAACTATAGTCCCTTTTACAATAATGTGACTTCAATCTTGTAACAATTAAAATAAAGAAGCGATTGAATTTCAAAATAAATAATTCTGTTTAATTATTATGCAGAGATGAAAATTTTCATGAGTTTGCTAAAATACACTATTTTTATTTTATAACAAATAATCAGATTTCATAGATGCAAGGGCCATAATAAAACCAATAATCAAGTACACATTTGAAACACTTTTTCATTATAACTTTTATATTACTTTTTACAGGATTATTTATTATTTACACAATTTTTACATGATTTGGAAAACAATAATCTAAAGAAAAAAAAAACTAAGTCCCTTTCACAATAATGTGACTTCAATCTTGTAACAATTAAGATAAAGAAGCAGTTGAACTCCAAAATAAATAATTCTATTTAATAATTATGCAGAGATGAAAATTTTCATGATTTTGCTAAAATACAGTATTTTTATTTTATGACAAATAATCAGATTTCATAGATGCAAGAGCCATAATAAAACCAATAATCAAGTACACATTTGAAACACTTTTTCGTTACTTTTTACAAGATTATTTACACCATTTTTACATAATTTGATTTTATTATAATTTGGAAAAGAATAATCTAAAGAAAAAACAAAACTATAGTCCCTTTTACAATAATGTGACTTCAATCTTGTAACAATTAAAATAAAGAAGCGATTGAACTTCAAAATAAATAATTCTGTTTAATTATTATGCAGAGATGAAAATTTTCATGATTTTGCTAAATACACTATTTTTATTTTATAACAAATAATCAAATTTCATAGATGCAATAGGCCATAATAAAACCAATAATCAAGTACACATTTGAAACACTTTTTCATTATAATTTTTATATTACGTTTTACAAGATTATTTATTATTTACACAATTTTTACATGATTTGGAAAAGAATGATCTAAAGAAAAAACAAAACTATAATCCCTTTCACAATAATGTGACTTCAATCTTGTAACAATTAAAATAAAGAAGCATTTGGACTCCAAAATAAATAATTCTGTTTAATTATTATGCAGAGATGAAAATTTTCATGATTTTGCTAAAATACACTTTTTTTATTTTATAACAAATAATCAGATTTCATAGATGCAAGAGCCATAATAAAACCAATAATCAAGTACACATTTAAAACACTTTTTCGTTACTTTTTACAAGATTATTTACACAATTTTTACATAATTTGATTTTATTATAATTTGGAAAAGAATAATCGAAAGAAAAAACAAAACTATAGTCCCTTTCACAATAATGTGACTTCAATCTTGTAACAATTAAAATAAAGAAGCAGTTGAACTCCAAAATAAATAATTCTGTCTAATTATTATGCAGAGATAAAAAATGTTCATGATTTCACTAAAATACACTATTTTTATTTTATAACAAATAATCAGATTTCATAGATCTCGCCATAATAAAACCAATAATCAAGTACATATTTCAAACACTTTTTCATTATAATCTTCTCAATCTCTTCTACAAATAAACCCACCAAAATATCCATATTTAAAAATAATTCTTCCCTCACAAAATAGTGCAATAAAATCTTAAATCTCGAAAAAATAACCCAATATTTCAAACACTTTTTCATTATAATCTTCTCAATCTCTTCTACAAATAAAGTCACCAAAATATCCATATTTAAAAATAATTCTTCCCTCACAAAATAGTGCAATAAAATCTTAAATCTCGAAAAAATAACCCAATATTTCAAACACTTTTTCATTATAATCTTCTCAATCTCTTCTACAAATAAAGTCACCAAAATATCCATATTTAAAAATAATTCTTCCCTCACAAAATAGTGCAATAAAATCTTAAATCTCGAAAAAATAACCCAATATTTCAAACACTTTTTCATTATAATCTTCTCAATCTCTTCTACAAATAAACCCACCAAAATATCCATATTTAAAAATAATTCTTCCCTCACAAAATAGTGCAATAAAATCTTAAATCTCGAAAAAATAACCCAATATTTCAAACACTTTTTCATTATAATCTTCTCAATCTCTTCTACAAATAAACTCACCAAAATATCCATGTTTAAAAATAATTCTTCCCTCCTAAAATAGTGCAATAAAATCTTAAATCTCGAAAAAATAACCCAATATTTCAAACACTTTTTCATTATAATCTTCTCAATCTCTTCTACAAATAAACCCACCAAAATATCCATATTTAAAAATAATTCTTCCCTCACAAAATAGTGCAATAAAATCTTAAATCTCGAAAAAATAACCCAATATTTCAAACACTTTTTCATTATAATCTTCTCAATCTCTTCTACAAATAAAGCCACTAAAATATCCACATTTAAAATAATTCTTCCCTCCCAAAACCATGCAATAAAATCTTAAATCTCGAAAAAATAACCCAATATTTCAAACACTTTTTCATTATAATCTTCTCAATATCTTCTACAAATAAAGCCACCAAAATATCCATATTTAAAAATAATTCTTCCCTCCCAAAATCATGCAATAAAATCTTAAATCTCGAAAAAATAACCCAATATTTCAAACACTTTTTCATTATAATCTTCTCAATATCTTCTACAAATAAAGCCACCAAAATATCCATATTTAAAAATAATTCTTCCCTCACAAAATCATGCAATAAAATCTTAAATCTCGAAAAAATAACCCAATATTTCAAACACTTTTCCATTATAATCTTCTCAATCTCTTCTACAAATAAAGTCACCAAAATATCCATATTTAAAAATAATTCTTCCCTCACAAAATAGTGCAATAAAATCTTAAATCTCGAAAAAATAACCCAATATTTCAAACACTTTTTCATTATAATCTTCTCAATCTCTTCTACAAATAAACCCACCAAAATATCCATATTTAAAATAATTCTTCCCTCCCAAAACCATGCAATAAAATCTCAAATCTCGAAAAATAACCCAATATTTTATTATCCAGGGATCCGTGGAGAGATTGTGGAACCTAGTGCAAGATTTGCTAGGCCGAGATGTGATAAAGGAGCACAGACACGTGACGTTAAATTTCCTGCGTTGTCTGGTGCAAGGACAATACGCAAAGCTCTCATCACTGATGCGAGTAAAGTTCTTCATGGTTGTAAAAGATCACGAGATCCCGGAGGATATTGGCCCACGTTTGGAGTTATTGCAGAGTCTAACAGAAAATGGCAAAGTCATTCTTCATCTAGAGGAGCGAATGGGTCCATTTTTGTTGGAATGGATGCCAAGCGTAACTGGAGGTGATGGAAAACGTGGGGCAGAATTTCTTTCGCTCTTAGTCAACGTTATTAAATATAATTCAGCGTACATAGACGAAGATATTGTCTCTGGCCTCGTGCAGTACATTTGTCATCTTTGCTACAACAGCAACAGCACCGAAGTTGTTTCCGGTTGTCTCGACACTCTAGACACGATTGTTGGCTACAACATAAATCTCCAATCGGATTCTCTGCAAACATTCATAACCGCTTTGTGCAGAAGCGTTAATGTCGAGACTTACTGCCAAATAAGTTGGAAAATAATGCGAAAACTTTTAGGTACGCATATGGGACATTCTGCGCTTCACACGATGTGTCGTTTGCTTCAAGATCCAAATTTTCAACGTGACGCTTATCTCCTACGTGGCGCTGTTTTTTACGTTAATATGGGACTTTGGGGCACGCACAGAATTCCAAAATTAAAGTGCACACCGACATCGGTACTTCCGTCTTTCAATCAAGCGCTTCAGTGCAATCATCCGATTGTTATGTACGAAGTTACACTGTCGATACAACGTCTCGTTAATAAATACGGCGTTGAATTGCAAGAACCAACGTGGAGCATTATTCTTGATATTATCGAGGAAGTTATAACTCACACTGAGACGAGCAATCAACCAGCTACTAAACAAGTTTTTGCTAGTCTTCATGAGGCGATAAATAGCATTGAAAATTTATTGGATAACTCTCAGTACAACGGCTGCACTCAGAGATTCTACGAGCTCATCGATCGATGCTCCGATTCTCGTCCCGAAGCTTCGATTCTTAAATTGATCGATTATAGGGCTCAGGAAATTGGACCTACGCATTATCAATGGCAATGCAAATTGGCGACGTTAATGGAACGTTATTATAAAAATGAAAGCCGTACGAATGTTCGCGTTAAGGTACTCGACGTTCTTACAAATGTTATACAGGTTAACAGATCGCGATACGAGGACGAACTTATTGAACGTATTGTCGTGCCTTATCTACAACATGTCGACATGGATCCCGATATTACCATCAGAAATGTTGCTGCCTATTTGCTCGTTGATTTATGCATGGAGTGCGAGACTAAAAGATGCCTCGAGCTACTCGATATACTTGAGAAAATAATCAACAAACCTTTTACATCCGATTCTCCTGTTTCCGTTGATGCCGATATTAAAGATGTTAAAACTGCTGCCGTTGGCGTTGTCAAAGTACTCACCGCCAAAATGTACCATCTGCCTTCCAGTCATGCTATCAGGGCTTACAAAGTACTTGTCAATCATCTCGATCAACACTACAAAGACTCGAGCGTCTTTCATGAAGTACCGACTATACGTTATCTCGTAAGTTGATGCTGTTATTTTGTTATTATGGCCAATTTTTCATTTTCATTTGCATTTTCTCTGTATATTTTTTTTTTGTATTTTTTGTACTGTTAAATTAATTAAATTTTACATGTTCTTCGCTCTTCTGCCTGCAATATTTATGTTTTTCAAGCGCTTGTCCCGTCTATTGTAAATAAATAAATAAATAAATAAATTGGGATTATTGAAGAAATAAAATTTAGCTTGGATTTTCCGACCGGAAGTCGGATTTTTGGAGATTCTGGAATCAGAAACAGAAAAAAGTAACTTTTTTTAAATCGTGGTAAAAAGGCTTGTAAACGGTATTTTCTGGGGTAGAATATGCAACTTGAGAACGATAATGAAGGCCAAAATTTGATATATTAAAGGAAAAAAATTCAGGTTGGATTTTCTGACCGGAAGTCGGATCTGTAGATTCTGGAATCAGAAACGAAAAAAGTCACATTTTTTTTAATCGTGGTAAAATGACTTGCTACCGGTATTTTCTGGGATAGAATATGCGACTTGACAACGATAGTGAAAGCCAAAATTCGATATCTTAAAGAAAAAAAATTCAGGTTGGATTTTCTGACCGGAAATCGGATCTGTAAATTCTGGAATCAGAAACGGAAAAAAGTGACATTTTTTAAAAATTATGCTAAAAAGGCTTGTAACCGGTATTTTCTGGGGCAGAATATGCAACTTGAGAATGATGGTGAAGGCTAAAATTCGATATATTGAAGAAAAAAATTTAAGGTAGTTCTGTCGGTACGCCGGAGTCATAAATCTCAGAGTCTATATGACATTAAAAAATAATCATACGCATCACTTTGACTGCCTCAATAATAATATAAAAAATAATCGAGAATCCTTCGAAATTGTCGTAATCAAATTAAAACGATTATTTGTAAATAGTTGATATGTTTAGTGCGGATTTGACTTCATTTTTACGATAATTAGGTTAGGAAATATCATTTGGCCCGGTATCGTGCACTTTGACCTTGATTCAATTAAACATTATTCCGGAGACTTCACCTTTTTTCATGATGCATCAATTCCAGAATGATTTGCGAATCAGTAGTACTTTTTATTTTTTCTCTATCTTTGATCTAAGTATGTTAATTTTCGATTTAAAGATCAATTTTTCCGGCCCTCCCGTTAGCGCCGTGTAAAAAGATCGATTTTCAAGTTTTAATTGTTCATTCAAATACTCGGTAAAAGCCTTCAAGATTTTGTGTAAGTAAAATTGAATAGCTAAATTACAATATGTCAAAAATTCATGCATATGAGTTTGGATTGCCTTCACGACAGAACTACCTTAAGTTGGATTTTCCGACCGAAAGTCGGATCTGTAAATTCTGGAATCAGAAACGGTAAAAAGTCACATTTTTTTAAAATCGTGGTTAAAAGGTTTGTAACCGGTATTTTCAGGGGTAGAATAGGCGACTTGAAAACGATAGTGAAGGCCAACATTCGATATCTTAAAGAAAAAAAAAATAGGTTGGATTTTCTGACCGCAAGTCGGATTTGTAAATTCTGGAATCAGAAACAGGGAAAAGCCACTTTTTTCAAAATTATGGTAAAAAGGCTTGTAACCGGTATTTTCAGGGGTAGAATAGGCGACTTAAAAACGATAGTGAAGGCCAACATTCGATATCTTAATGAAAAAAAAAAATAGGTTGGATTTTCTGACCGCAAGTCGGATTTGTAAATTCTGGAATCAGAAACAGGGAAAAGTCACTTTTTTCAAAATTATGGTAAAAAGGCTTGTAACCGGTATTTTCTGGGGTAGAATATGCGACTTGACAACGATAGGGAAGTTCAAAATTCGATGTCTTAAAAAAAAAAATAAACAATTCGGTTGGATTTTCCGACGGAAAGTCGGATCTGTAAATTCTGGAATCAGAAACAGAAAAAAGTAACTTTTTTTTTACAATCATGATAAAAAGGCTTGTAACCAGTATTTTATTATTTAAATTATAATTAAATTATAATTAAAAAATAATTCACATCAAATTTAATCAAGGATATACAAATAGGGTGATTTTTAAATTAATAGAACCTTCCCTCTAATAGAAACAATAGTAATTATAAAATTATTAAAAACGATTGCTTTTACAGATTTTCGAGTGTTTCCTGAAAATCCGCGCAAATTCCTTGTATCATCTTGGATTTCCGGACGCGACGAGCGGCATCGTTACTCGATTTAGTCCTTACCTAGTCCTGGAACATGCTCCGGTGGAGCGTTTGAGTTCGGGTGGCGGAGGCAGCAGTCCTCCGCCTGTAAGTCCCGCGCCGCTTCAGCACATTTCCTGCCAATTAACTCATCTGTCTTTGCAGCACGCCTGCAAAGCAGTAATTTCGTGTATAAAGCAGGAAAAGGATTGGAAAGTATTGCAACTGATACTGAAAGAGATGCCGCAAGTTATGCAAAACAGAGCTTTGATATTGTCGCGACACAGCAACGATATCGATTATCTCGCAGCTGCTTTGTGTTCAATGGTAAAAAATCACCAACAATATAATCCTTACGTCAATTTTCGGAGTTAAATAATGAATTATATGATTTAAATCGTTTCAGGTCAGCGATAAAACTCTCAGGCTTCCGGAATCTCTATATAATGTTCCACCAAAGTTTACTCTGTCGGAATTTCGCGTGTATATATTTCCCGTTCTGGCGTCTCTCGCATCTTATCACGCACATCTCGAGCCCAATTTGCAGCAACGTCTCATCAAATGCTTAGAGGTGAGCGAAACTGCTTAATTTCGTAATCACTAAAATTCGTAGGGTAGAAGTACCGGTTGTGGCCACTTTAAGAATTTTCTCATTTTCAAGTACGTGTGATTGGGACCAAATATCATAAAACTGTTTTGGACCTATACTTTTCATATCTGAGAAGAATATAATTTCAGATTTCTAGCATTAAAATCTTCATATGTATCGAGAAAACACTGGAAAATAGAAAAAAGTAGGAGCATAGCCATTTCACCAGTTCTGGCCACCTATGCACCGGTTTTGGCCACAGTAATGTATCGGTTTTGGCCATGCTTAAAATTAGAATAACTCAATATTCATTGCACTTGAAACATTTTTTAAGGTGTGTTTAATAAATCAAAATCGTATTCTTATGAAAGCATCCAATTCCTCTACACGAAATAGTACTTTGCGATACAAGTGCGGTAAAGCGGACTTTATGAGAAGACCGCCAAGTGAGTCGCACGAGCCGCACGAGTACCACAGGAGCACGAGTCGAATCGCACGAGTAGCACAGAGGCACGAGCCGAAGGCGAGTGCTCTCTGTGCTACGAGTAAAATAGTAAAAATCCTTTAATCGAGTAACAACAATATAGTGCATTGGGCATTTTTATATGCAATAGGATTTGGATGATATTGAATTTCCAAAATCAATTTTTTTTACCTGACTCCCTCCCCTTAAGGAGGTTGGAGCGCTCCACACTAGACAAATCAGTGCTAAATTTTTAAAAGCGTTTCTACAATTTCCGATGGTTTAATAATCTGTTCCAAGGTGTTAATCACATAGCAGCATTAGTTCTTGATATTCAAATACATTCATAGCTGTCATATGAGCAGTAAATCGATCAATGTCTCAAAATTTCCGATGTCATGTTTTTTCATCCAGTTTTGTAAAAGTGTAAACCGTAATATCAGTCCGATCATGACGAAACATAGCTCATATTGATCAGTGGAAGATCCTTAATCGATTGACCGTCCGGATTTTCTATAGTATCAGGCGTTCAAAAGTTACAGCCATTTGTATACTTGATGTTAGGTTACGATAGGATTGACAAACGGTTGTATCTTTTGAACTACTAATACGATTTTAAAAAATAGACGGCCAATCGATAGAATATCTTTTAGTAAACAAAATGAGCTATTGGTCGTCATAATCGGACTGATATTACGGTTTGCCGTTTTAAAAAACTGGATGAAAAAACATAACATCAGAAATTTGCAGATATTGATCGATTTACTGTTGATGTCACAGCTGTGAATGTATTTGAATATCAAGAGCTAATGCTGCTATGTGATTAACACCTTGGAACAGATTATTAAACCATCTGAAATTGTAGAAACGCTTTTAAAAATTTAACACTGATTTGACTAGTGTGGAGCGTTCCAACCTCCTTAAGACATATTGGTTGTTTGGAAATTGATTGAAGACTAAATGATTGATAGAATGAAGGAAAGCAAGGAAGCATACGTGGGTGGAAGAGTTGGATTGTGAAAAAAAAGCGAAGTACTGACAATGAGGTCAACTAATTCGCGGATTCTAAGAAAACGTGATTTTTGTGGATGAGAGCGGGCGGATATGAATAAGCAGAAATATGATATTTTCGTCCGTTAAAGTAAAGATACAGAAAGAGACGATTGGAATTTTACGAAGGTATTACTAATTAGGAATATTAAAATAGAAATTCGAAAGAGAATAATTAATTGAAATCGGAAAACAGGCCAGGACGTAACAATCTTTATTGTATATTTTTTTTTTCGTCAAACAATCAACATCACCAAAAATCCAGCATTACGATAAATATTCGATCGTCGCTCAAAGAATTTCAAAATTGAGAAATCTCTTTTTTTTCGCTATGAGGAATCCAATTTCTTTTTTCTTATTATATAAAACTTTACGTAAAGACAAATTTATGAATAAATGGAGCCAATCAAAAAAAAAGAAATCCCAATGATTTAATATTGGAATTAATTGAGCTTTAATTAAATTTTTTCCAAGCTTGATTTTCGAAACAGTTTGAACGAAAATTTTTAAGTGTGAATGAAAATTAATATAATCAAGATCACAACATTGTCATCTTATGATCTATTTATTTAATCTGAAATAAATGTTGAAATTTTTAGGTCGGACTTACAGCGAGATGCGCGAGTCAGTGCGTCACGAGTCTCACAACTTGCACTTTGGAGATGCGCGACGCAATGAATAAACTTCTGACGGAAGTTTTGCTAAATTTGTCGAAAATCTCAGCCACCGTACACATTGCCATACCAATATTGGAGTTTCTTTCGAGTGAGTTTAGTTAAATAATAATTATAATGATTTCACGGTGAATTAATGTTAATATTCTTAACTAACAAATAATGTAGCTCTCACCAGGTTGCCTAAAGTCTTTGCGAGCTTCATCGGAGACCAGTACATGTCGGTATTCGCTATTTTACTGCCGTATACCAATCCTTTCAAGTACAACCACTACACAGTGTCTCTGGCTCATCATGTTATCGCCGTTTGGTTTCTCAAGTGTCGTTTACCATTTCGTCGCGATTTCGTCAAGTTTATTACGACCGTAAGTACTTTCGTAACAATTTCGAAGTATGAAACCAAAATTCTGTGTCATACTCTGCCAGTTTAATCACTTTTTGTGCAAAACCGCGAAGATATTCTTCATAATTGGTCGAATTTTAACCAAAACAAACATTTTAACAAAAACAGTTCACTGGACATTTTTTTACTGCAACAAGCAATATACAATAAAAATATTTAAGCTGTCAAAAGAAAAATAATAACGTTCATTTTTTTCTCTTGATACATCGTATTCCACTTAAAAATTTTACAGAATTTACGGAAATATGTATAGAAACATTTTGAACAAATATTTAGAATATGAGAAGATTTTTTGCCGCTTCAATATTCGATGCGAACGCTACGAATTTTTTCATATATTCGTATACATTTTTTATTATTAAAAATGAGAAGAAAAATCAACGATGTCTGATTGTACGGGAATTAAAAAATGTCCATTTATCTCCGTTGAAAAGAGCCTTTACAGTAGGAGTTTTAAAAAATCACTTATTGCATTGAAAACTTCAGGGTTCAATCTTTTTTGGTTTATCACTTTTATTTTCCAATTCGCCACTTCTATGTTATACAAGTATGTATAACATAACTACTGTCCAATAACAAGGATGCAAAGTGGAACTTTGCACATTGCTTCCTCATTATTTTTCGCGTTTTACAAAGCTAACTCTATGAGGAAGTATGTTATTTAATTTTTGGCTTCCTCATAGATGAAGCTTTGTAAAACGCGAAAAATAATGAGGAAGCAATGTGCAAGGTTCTACTTTGCATCCTTGTTTTAATTCGATAAATATACATGTTGTGGATTCGCTTTTTCTATTTCGTTGTTACGTTATTTCGTGATTATTAGAGTGTTTCCGAAAGTGAATGTGATAATGTACATTTTAAAAAATAATTCAACATTCCATGAAATCAAAAATTTCATACTGTTCGTCACTAAATTATACATATATAATGGCTGAATATTGTTTCAATTATATACTAAATTTGAGCTCGCTATCTTAAGTTTTGCAAAAGTTACAATAGAGCGATAATGTCAATTTTTTTAAAAATTCAAAACATCATAAAATTTTAACGGTTCAACCGATCTTAACCAAATTCAATAGCGATCACCGGCGTATGAAAGCTCACATTCATACCAATTTTAAGATCAATATCTCGAAAATTGAAAGAGTTATCGCGCAAACAGACATTTTTCAAAAAATTAAAAAACGCGTAATAATTTAACGATGAAGTGGATTTTAACAAAAATCTGTATGAACGATGAGGCTTGATCCCTCTATCTATGGTCCAAATTTCAGCTTGATATCTCGAGGCATTCTCGAGTTATAAAGGTTTACATTTTTCGACCGTATAACATACACACTAGGGCTGTTCAAAAAAACATAATTTCTTTATAATCGGTTACTTCTGAAATGCTGTATAGATATTTCATAGTGTTAATTGTTTAATAATTCTAGATTGTTGTTTAACAGAAATTAAAATACTTTCATAAACAACAGGCTATAATTACAACTCATTCAAATCGGCCAATAATTACAGATTATACTTGAAAAAAACTGAACGAAAATGTATCCCATTGAAAAGAAACGTTAATCAGTTAATATTTATGCAAATCCGTCACTATTAATCTTTCTCTGGATTAAGTCTACATGCTTCAATACAAATCACCCTCCACAGCTATTATTTAATGCATTAAACTTTAAAGAATCGATTACAAAAATTTATCTCTCATTTGACTTTGACAGTCGTCACCGATCGTCCTTAAGTACTGCCGCATCAAGGCCAAAATTCATTAAAAACGGCGATTTTTAGAAATTTTTTTTTTAACTTGGTGAAGCGCGCTCATGGAGATTGTGATTGCTTTCGATAGACTATCAAATTGTATAAAGGCAGAAACATGTTCGATAATGTTTAGTACTGCCGCATCGACATTGAAGTTACCAAAATCAAAAAATTAAATCCTTTAAAACATTGAAATATTCGTCTGCTCATCGAATATTTCGTGCGATTTCAAATGAAAAAATGGCCTTGATGCGGCAGTACTTAATATCATTGCACAATTGCCTGCTTTCGCAAAAACATTTTTTTTTTGTGATAATCAATACAGCATTTCAGGAGCAACCGATTGTAAGAAAATTATGTTTTTTTGAACCGCCCTAATACACACACACACATACAGACATTTTTTCTAAATCACTTTTCTCGACGTTTTGGCCCATTCTGAATGTACTGACATGAAAATCCCGAAAAAAAAAATTCATGAAAACAAAGCTTCCTCTATGAGGAAGCAAAAAGGAGCGTTTTAGAGACCCAAAAAAAAATGTACAATGATATTAAAATGTGGTTTATTATAATATTCAAAATCGAAAAAAGTGTCTTAACTGACGGAAAGCTTTTGTTTATTTTCAGGGACTGAAAGCGAATGTTTTGGTTCCCTTTGAGGAGGGACATTTAATGAAGTCAGATTTTAGTGTGGTTAACGAGGATTCATCGAATAGAAAACGTAGTTCGAGTCTGACGGAGCAGGGAAGTCGAGGCCGTCGGGAAAGGCCTGCAATGGCGAATCGTATGATCGGCGAGGGTCGTACCTTAGATCTGAAACCACCGATCGACGAAGCGCTTATGACTTTCCACGTAGAACTCACGGAAACTTGCATAGATCTAATGGCGCGTTACACGTTTTCCACGTATACCGCGCGACCTAAAAGACTCCCAGCTGCGGATTTTTTGCTCAAAGAGGGACAGTCGATGACTTGGCTGTTGGGAAACAGATTGATAACCGTCACAACAAGTGGATGCAGCAACAAAGCGATGCGCAGCGGTTTGTGCGATAATTGTTGGGCCGCCTGTAAAGCCGCGCCTTCCAGTCCCGAACACGGAAAATCATCGATTCCTCCACCACGCAGAACCTCCAGTACAGAGGTAAATATAAAAGAAAAAACAAGGATGTAAAGCAGGGCTTGAAACGAAACATGTGGTTCCGATATTGTTTTTTCCTCAAACAAATGTAATCGTGCTGTCTTCATATCGGTTTCGATCAAGACCGACCATATCGATTCTTTTCAGCGTTTCGGTCGCGAAGCGATTAGAAAACGAATAAACAAATGAAAAGGCGGTTGAAGCTATGGCGGAAATTTTCGGGATTTTGTGTAACCTCACGGGTTTCACAAAATCACAGCCCTTTAGACACGGATCTTAATAATATTTTAATATTTTGTTAATATTTTTTTCGAAAATTTCGAACATAAACTAGGAATTAACTAGGAGTTAACAAGGTGATATGAAGAAAAAAAAATCTTTTCGAAAATTTTCAAAATTGTTGAGCGACCTCTAAATAATTTTTCACAATCTCCATTTTTCATGAGAATTGTTTTTTCACCGAAAACAACTATTTTATGGGGTGAGGTCAAAAATTAAAAATACAGCTAAAATTTGGTCCACCCTACTATATAGTTCTTGAAAAATTCAAAATTACGTAAAATCCAAACTTACGAATTTCTGGTCGTAAAATAGCGTAATTTTTAATAGAATTCGAAGTTCTACTTGAAAGATAACAAAGTACCTTCTCAGATAAATACATAAATTTTTTTAAAATCTTTCGTTCGAAAAAATTACTATCTTTTTGAGAAAAGTGATTTTGAAGTTTATTTATTTTTAAATCTCTATATTTTTTTCGATAAGCACAGAAAATTTCCTATTGGAATACTGTAAGAAGAAAATCATTAATTTAAATTTTCGCATCTTCCCACAGCTCTAAAGTATTGGAGAGGTGAAAATTAAAAAAATGGTCACTTTCGTGTAGTTCAGTGGAAAAATTCTTGTCCTTTGAGGTAATTCTGAGAGGTAGTCGAGTTTCAAGAAAATAAAAAAATATCGGCCAGAAAATGGGTTCGGTTCAGCTGAAATACCTCATTTACATTTTGATAAAATCTCATTACGCATCAACTTATTAAAGAAGGATTCTTTTTACCATTGAAAAAAGAAACTCAATTTTTTGCCTGAATTAAACTCACTTGATATTTGATTTCATATAACGAGTCTGCAAAGTTTACTCATTAATTTTTTTAAATAGGGTGCAAAAGACGACATGAAATTATCGCGACAATCGTCGGGAGGACACGCAGGCTCGAGTACTGGAAATACAGCGGCAAATTCACCAACAGAGGATATTAAAAAGTCTCTGGAAGACGCAGATTTTACAAAGCGCGAATTGCCGAACGAAAAACAGACTACAGAACCAACGGAACCTTCGAAACTCGATCAGATTCTTGGGAGCGAGAAACACGAAGAACACGTGCCTTGCGCTTGTTGGTGTCAAGGCTGGGCCGAGATTTATGTTCGTCGACCTACTGGCGATATGTCTTGGATAATGCGTATACAAAATACTATGCAATTCGAGGTGCCTCTCGATTTTCCGGTTCACGATATTACGACGCTCTATATGCCCACGCCGGAACTACCGACGAATACTAGTCAAGAAGTCCCCATGGATTTTCAAGCGAGTGAGGACGTTGCAGAAGTAAGTTTTTCTACGTTTTTATATAATAGTATTAGGATGTTATTGTGGTTCGCACGGTATTTTTCTAAGCCGCATTTTTCTAAGTCTCTAAATTCGGATTTTTGACGGCCTGAATTTTTCTAAGTCCCTAAATTCGGACTTTTGACGGGCCGAATTTTTTTAAGTTCGTAAATTCGGATTTTTGACGGCCCGAATTTTTCTAAGTCCCTAAATTCGGATTTTTGACGGCCTGAATTTTTCTAAGTCTCTAAATTCGGATTTTTGACGGCCCGAATTTTTCTAAGTCCCTAAATTCGGGCTTTTGACGGGCCGAATTTTTCTAAGTCCTTAAATTCGGATTTTTGACGGCCCGAATTTTTCTAAGTCTCTAAATTCGGATTTTTGACGGCCTGAATTTTTCTAAGTCTCTAAATTCGGATTTTTGACGGCCCGACTTTTTCTAAGTCGCTAAATTCGGGTTTTTGACGGCCCGAATTTTTCTAAGTCCCTAAATTCCGATTTTTGACGGCCCGAATTTTTCTAAGTCTCTAAATTCGGATTTTTCACGGCCTGAATTTTTCTAAGTCTCTAGATTCGGGTTTTTGACGGCCCGAATTTTTCCAAGTCCCTAAATTCAGGCTTTTGACGGCCCGAATTTTTCTAAGTCCCTAAATTCGGGTTTTTGACGACCCGAATTTTTCTAAGTCTCTAAATTCGGATTTTTGACGGCCTGAATTTTTATAAGTCTCTAAATTCGGATTTTTGACGGCCTGAATTTTTCTAAGTCTCTAAATTCGGATTTTTGACGGCCCGAATTTTTCTAAGTCTCTAAATTCGGATTTTTGACGACCCGAATTTTTCTAAGTCTCTAAATTCGGATTTTTGACGGCCCGAATTTTTCTAAGTCCGTAAATTCGGGTTTTTGACAGCTCGAATTTTTCTAAGTCCCTAAATTCGGATTTTTTACGGCCTGAATTTTTCTAAGTTCCTAAATTCGGATTTTTGACGGCCCGAATTTTTCTAAGTCCCTAAATTCGGATTTTTGACGGCCTGAATTTTTCTAAGTCTCTAAATTCGGATTTTTGACGGCCCGAATTTTTCCAAGTCCCTAAATTCAGGCTTTTGACGGCCCGAATTTTTCTAAGTCCCTAAATTCGGGTTTTTGACGGCCCGAATTTTTCTAAGTCCCTAAATTCGGATTTTTGACGACCCGAATTTTTCTAAGTCTCTAAATTCGAGCTTTTGTCGGCGCGAATTTTTCTAAGTCCCTAAATTCGGATTTTTGACGGCCTGAATTTTTCTAAGTCTCTAAATTCGGATTTTTGACGGCCCGAATTTTTCTAAGTCTCTAAATTCGGATTTTTGACGGCCCGAATTTTTCTAAGTCCCTAAATTCGGATTTTTGACAGCCCGAATTTTTCTAAGTCTCTAAATTCGGGTTTTTGACGGCCCGAATTTTTCTAAGTCTCTAAATTCGGATTTTTCACGGCCTGAATTTTTCTAAGTCCCTAAATTCGGGTTTTTGACGGCCCGAATTTTTCTAAGTCCCTAAATTCGGATTTTTGACGACCCGAATTTTTCTAAGTCCCTAAATTCGGATTTTTGACGGCCCCAATTTTTCTAAGTCTCTCGATACTTGACACGATGGCGGCGAAATCTTTTTATAATATAGAGAGATATGACGATCATAGTTGTAAATGGCTAATACTTATAGAAATAAAGATGATATGATCAGCTCTATAATTATGGTTTCATAATAATATCATGTAGCGATTATAAAACAATGACTAAACTTTCGAATAGCTGCAAAAATTATTATTTTGTTATAAAATTTCATGGCAATCTTTTTGAAAAAATAAAGAAACATAATTAATGCATTAAGAAAGTAATGCATTAATTATCTCTTCTATTTTTCCCCCTATTTCTTCTAATGTTTAAGCAAAAATAAGTATTTTTTGCAGCTATTAAAATGTTTACACTCTATTTTATAATCTTTATGGAAAAATTATTTTTTTAGATAAGGTACATGTCCCAATGACTGGACACTTTAAATAAGGTCTCAATAGCTAGAAATATATAGAAAAACGTATTTCCCTCTCTTTTGCCATCACAATGTGTCTAGTCCGTTGAAAAATTAATATCAAACGATTCTGTTATTCGAAATATTGTGTGGATTAACAGGACCGTCCAGAACTCAATTTAGAGCAGTCGCAGAACGAGAAGGAAGTCGCAACGACAACAAAATCCGTGTCTTACTATCCCTCAACGATTTCAAGCGGCCCGATCGCTATTCCCGGTTCGCCAGCGCGGCCTAGTCCGTCTCATCAAAGTTCCCGCGACAGTCTTGAAAGTTTGGAAGAAGGCGACGAAGGTAAGTGAAAAAAATGACCATATATTCAGAAAAATCTCACTGGAACATCGAACGTTGATCGCAATTTAATCGCAGAGTCTCGAAGATCGAGAAATCCCGTTCGCCGATCGAATTCCAGTCCGGAGATGAGCGCCAGCTGGAAAAATCCTTTCCTGAACAAAGATAAATTGAATATGCAGCAAGCCGATCCACTTTCGATCGAACTCGACATTAAACTCGACGCTGAACTGAAGAAACACGCGAAAAACGTGTACGCCAAAGATATGAGGTACGAAGACCCTTAAGGAGGTTGGAGCACTTAACACCGGTCAAATCAGTGTTTAATTTTTAAAAGCACACCATTTTTTGTGCCCGATATCATATTTTTTTATCCGGTTTTAAAAAATTGTAATATCGGTCCGATAATAACGAACAAAAGGTTATTTTATTTATTGAAAGATGCTTTATCGATTGATCATCCCGATTTTTTTACAGGATTGATCATTCAAAAGATACAACCGTTTGATTATCCTATACCTCCTATATTAACTTCTCATCAGGTACACAAATGGCTGTAACTTTTAAGCAACTAACACTATAAAAAAAAACATTGATAGTGAATCCATTAAGGGGTTAGGCCACTCTAGAGGGCCACAAAAAAGGCTTTTTTTGGGAATTTTTTTCAGAAAAGCTATTAGAGACATCGATTTTTTGAGAAAGGGTATTTATTGTACATATCATTAACTGTATATAGTAATTTTTTCATAGTAATTAATTAAAAAATGGCGGCTGTACAGCATTGTTGCGATGACATCTCTTTTTTTTTGGAATCCACGGCCGGACACACAGCTTCTGTAATTTTTGAATTATGATGAGTTTTTTTAACGGTTTTCACTTATACATAACAGTAGCTAGAGAAGTACGTAGGATTTTTTCGATACAGGCATTTTTGACAAAATGGCGAGCATCTAAAGTGAAAGTTCAAAAATTTGGCCTAAAAATCGTTCGAAAATTGTCAATAACAAAAAAACTATGCAACTGAAAAAAAAAGTCCTACGTACTTCTGTGGATAATGTATTTTTGAAGATATATCCAAAATTTCAAATAAATCGGTGGTAAACTTTTTGAGTTATGTTTCCGGCCAACTTGAAAAGAGCAGTTTTGAGATAAACGCGTTTATCTGCCGTACACCTGCTTTGACCCTTCTCAGTACCTTTACCGAAGCGCACACAAGGGAGGTTCCCTGCTAACCGGGCGGCCTCCCATTAAAATTCGAAAATGGGGCATTTACAAATTTTTGCCTACAATAGTCTTTTGGGACAGCATTCTAGAAACCCTAATGAGTCATTTCCAAGGAGAAAAAAAAATCGATTTTTCGAAAATTCTAGAGTGGCCAAACACCCCTTAAGAATCTTCCAATAATCAAAATGAACTACTGAACTATTATTATGATCTTTTTTAAACGACCTAACATTTTAATTTAACGAATTTCCAAAGGAAATCTAGTATTTATGCCGATAAATCTTGGCTGTAACTTTTGAACAACTAATACTATAAAAAGAAAACATTGATAGTGAATCCACTAAGAATCTTCCAATAATCAAAATGAACTACTGAACTATTATTATGATTTTTTTTTAAACGACCTAACATTTTAATTTAACGAATTTCCAAAGGAAATCTAGTATTTATGCCGATAAATCTTGGCTGTAACTTTTGAACAACTAATACTATAAAAAGAAAACATTGATAGTGAATCGATTAAGAATCTTCAAATAATCAAAATGAGCTACTGAACTATTATTATAGTTCTTAGTATCTTAATATAGTCTATAGTATCTTAATTTAAGAAATTTCCAAAGGAAATCTAGTATTTATGCCGATAAATCTTGGCTGTAACTTTTGAACAACTAATACTATAAAAAAAAACATTGATAGTGAATCGATTAAGAATCTTCGAATAATCAAAGTGAGGTACTGAACTATTATTATGACTTTTTTTTAAACGACCTAACATTTTAATTTAACGAATTTCCAAAGGAAATCTAGTATTTATGCCGATAAATCTTGGCTGTATCTTTTGAACAACTAATACTATAAAAAGAAAACATTGATAGTGAATCGATTAAGAATCTTCCAATAATCAAAGTGAGGTACTGAACTATTATTATGATTTTTTTTTAAACGACCTAACATTTTAATTTAACGAATTTCCAAAGGAAATCTAGTATTTATGCCGATAAATCTTGGCTGTAACTTTTGAACAACTAATACTATAAAAAGAAAATATTGATAGTGAATCCATTAAGAATCTTCCAATAATCAAAATGAGCTACTGAACTATTATTATGGTTTTTTTTTTAAACGACTTAACACCTTAATTTAACGAATTTCCAAAGGAAATCTAGTATTTATGCCGATAAATCTTGGCTGTAACTTTTGAACAACTAATACTATAAAAAAAAAAACATTGATAGTAAATCGATTAAGAATCTTCAAATAATCAAAATGAGCTACTGAACTATTATTATAGTTCTTAGTATCTTAATATAGTCTATAGTATCTTAATTTAAAAAATTTCCAAAGGAAATCTAGTATTTATGACGATGAATCTTGGGTGATTAAATAGAGTGAGTTGCGAGGCGATACCCGAAGAAATTTCGGGAATGGGAACTACTCCTCCATCCGCTGAACATCACGGTGAGCATCCCAATAGCTTGAGATCGCAAAGATCTTATCCTGGAGCGACACACGCTGTTCAGAATCCAACAACGGCAGCTAGTAATACAGTACCTCCCTCACCAACAGCTGTACAAGTATTTATTAATAGTCAACCTTTTTTTAAATATTTAAACTTTTTTTCGATAAATTGTAATAATATAAAAATGTTTAGGCACCAGGAAATTTCCTCATAGTGCAGAACAGGACGGCGCAACAGCTGCAAACGCTCGCTGGAAAACCTCCGCAATCTCCTACGCAGCTTTATTCCCGGGTTTCCGACTTGAATAAACCAGGAACTCTGACGATCGACACGAAACCGCCGATTGGTCGCAGCTATGTTATGGACAAGGTAAGCAAATTAGATCTCCAAAATCTTTGTACCAAAATTTTCATAGATTTGCAGACATTTTTATCTAAATTTCACTGAAAATTAGAGAATTTTTCACAGGAATTTCAAGAGGATTAAAAAAAATATTGATGGAAAATATTTTACAAGGTTTTCTTTTATTATTTCAGATATTAAAACCAAATTCAGATGCTTTTAGATAAAATTCAGTTATTTTTAGAAAAAAAAAATCAGATATGATTTGAAACTTTTCGGACTGTTACGTCCAAGATAAACGCGACATATATACCTATTTTTGTATGTGGAGGGTACGTCGTTCGATTAATAATTGAAATTAATATTTGGAATTATCACGCGTTATGAATTTTAAAAAATTATTCGTGTGGAAATTTCCAAAAACGGGGGAATTATTTTTTTTATACCGGAAGCTCGATCCGTACCACTCTGATGATTTTTTTTGCAATATCTACAGTCATGCAAGATTACTCTGTAATTTTATTAGCCAAAAAAATGTAACCTTTTTTTTATCAAAAAAATAAGAATGCCCTCGTTTTTCGGAACTTTCACACAAATGCATTTTTTAATACCAGAAGATCGATCGGTGCCACTCTGGCGATTTTTTTGTGATATCAACAGTCATGTAGCAATACTCTGTAATTTTTTCAGTAAAAAAAAATATCCTTTTTTTTTAATTAAACAATAATTCCTCCATTTTTCGGAAAAAAATCATACTCACAGGAACGTGACAATTATTTGGAACATTCCGCTCGAAAGCTAACAATAAACGACAACTTTTATGTGCAGACATTTTTTTTCAGTAACTTCAAAATTCTGAGATATTGGCACTTGAACAAAAAAAGCCATTTTCTGAAAAATTATTTTAAAAAATCTGAAAAAATCACATAGAGTGTCTTTTAGTGGTACATTCATATAATCAATTACAGGGCAAATCGGAGAGGGTCGAAAAAAAAGTGACTGAATTGACAGAGAATGCTTCAAATATGTTTCAAATCGCACCGGATTATAATATCAACATAGGCGCATCGGCGTCCGCTCGAATTTTGAATGAAAACACTTGAAAAATAAAGAAAATCGTAATTTTGTAAACCTACCGAAAACCAATATGGCCGCTCGAACTGTCCACACCAACTATTTCGTTCTATATAAACATTTCTAGACATCACATTCAAAAGAAAAGCGTGGACGCCGATTTTATGAGGTTCTTCGCATTTTTTAAGACTGTTGGATTGGCGATAGCACAAAAGAAGCGCACGTAGTTTGTAAAGTACGTTTACGCAGTTTGTTCGCGATCAGAGTAGGTCGAGAAGAGCGTGAATGAAGTTTCCCCATTAGGGCACAGGTGGCGCCGACGTAGTCTGTTTGCTTTTGGAAAAGCTCCGAGCCTTTGCAACGCGAACGTAGTATACACTATATATGGTTTTGACTTGTGTAGTTGACATTCTGATGGTTTTGGAATATTCAGAAATCATCACAGAATTGACGTCCGGTCTGATTTTACATATCTAATTTCCAGAAACAATTATATCTAACAGAAAAGGTCTGTTGCCATATCGTGTACGGCCATATTGAATTTTGGGAGATTCAGTATCTTTTGCCAAAAGTAAACAGACTACGTCGGCGCCACCTGTGTCATAATCGAGAAACTTACCGACCAAAGTCGATTAAAAAAATCTACTCCAGTATCCCCTTAAGGGATCTTTCCAGTGTGACGGCCCGAAAAATAGCCTATTTTCACGATTTTTTTTTCATACGGTTACTGTACGCCGATCAATCTGAAATTTTTATGACATATTAAGGGGATGCTGGAGTAGATTTTTTTTACCGACTTTGGTCGGTAAAAAG
Source organism: Ephialtes manifestator (assembly GCA_963970395.1). NCBI lineage: Eukaryota > Metazoa > Arthropoda > Insecta > Hymenoptera > Ichneumonidae > Ephialtes > Ephialtes manifestator. The sequence goes on along the minus strand of OZ019969.1, from coordinate 2,450,696 downwards.
CTTTGGTTTCGTAGTTTACAAACTACGTTGTTAATATATTACAAATATGTTTCAAATTGCACCGGATTATAATATCAACATAGGCGCATCGGCGTCCGCTCAAATTTTGGATGAAAACACTTGAAAAATAAAGAAAATCGTAATTTTGTAAACCTACCAAAAACCAATATGGCCGCTCGAACTGGCAACACCAGCTATTTCGTCCTATATAAACATTTCTAGACATCACATTCAAAAGAAGAGCGTGGACGCCGATTTTATGAGGTTCTTCGCATTTTTTAAGACTGTTGGATTGGCGATAGCACAAAAGAAGCGCACGTAGTTTGTAAAGTACGTTTACGCAGTTTGTTCGCGATCAGAGTAGGTCGAGAAGAGCGTGAATGAAGTTTCCCCATTAGGGCACAGGTGGCGCCGACGTAGTCTGTTTGCTTTTGGAAAAACTCCGAGCCTTTGCAACGCGAACGTAGTATACACTATATATGGATTTGACTTGTGTAGTTGACATTCTGATGGTTTTGGAATATTCAGAAATCATCACAGAATTGACGTCCGGTCTGATTTTACATATCTAATTTCCAGAAACAATTATATCTAACAGCAAAGGTCTGTTGCCATATCATGTGCGGCCATATTGAATTTCGGGAGATTCGGTATCTTTTTCCAAAAGTAAACAGACTACGTCGGCGCCATCTGTGTCATAATCGAGAAACTTACCGACCAAAGTCGGTAAATAAATCTACTCCAGCATCCCCTTGAACTTTATTAAATTTTATTGGCATCTTTATAGAAGGACGAAAGGCCCGATCCATCGAATCTACCACCAATCGCTTTTCGCGATCGAGGCCATACGATTTCCGTGATGAGTCCCGTAAAACAATCCCGCGAGTGGGACAACGTTCGTCGTGGCAATTCACCTCGAGTCAAAGATACATCACGGACGGGAATTAATCCCAGGTAAACAAAATTCCCTTTACAAAAATCCGTACTTTCAGCTTTACCAGACAGCAATAATTCAATAATCCTTTTGCCGTTTTTCAGTTTTGTGTTTCTTCAGCTTTACCACACAGCACATTTTGGCACGACGACGGAAAAACCGCTTCTAGTACCTCAAACAACGGCTGTTCAACGCGCCGTAACGAATCTCGATCGCATACAACCGTATGAAACGCACAAAGTCGGAGTTTTATACATTGGTCCCGGACAAGCGTCGAACGAGGTAGAAATTCTCGCGAATCAACACGGCTCACTTCGTTATACGGAGTTTCTTCAGCGTCTTGGAACTCTCGTTCGTTTAAAAGACTTGGACGAGAGCGTTTTTCTCGGTGGACTCGATCGTAACGGCGAAAACGGTAATTTCGCTTACATCTGGCAAGACGACGTAACACAAGTGGCTTTTCATGTGGCAACTCTCATGCCGACAAAACCAAGTGATCCTAAATGCACCTCCAAAAAACAGCACATTGGAAACAATTACGTTAGCATTGTTTACAACGAGAGCGGCGAAACGTACAATATACAAACTGTTAAGGTACGAATTCTTTAAAATCTCCAATTATTTAATTAAATATACATTAAGTGTGAATATTAGAGCAACAAAAATACACTTTTTTTCTTATAGAGAAGCCCAGCCAGGATTTTGTTCCTTGTCATAAAACAGCGAATTTCATACGTTCAGAAGAAACAAAATGAAAATCGGTCGACCAGAAAAAAACATTATCGCCAGTTAAAAATTCCGAATTTTCGTTATTCTTATTTGTGCGAAGACGAACAAAAAATTGTCTTTTACTAATTTTTGAAAACCTATTTTGTCGGGTATTTTCCGCTGATTACGAAGATGCAAAATTTTGCGTCAATCCCTTTTGGGTAAATCTATTTTTGTGTGACAAGGAACAAAAGCATCTGAGAACATCTGCAGATAAATACTTTTTTTTTTCAATATCACTAGTGAATATATCCTATTGTTTTGTTCAGGGCCAATTTAACTATGCCTGCGTAATTGTTCAACCGCTGGATCACGGAACAAATCAAGTAACGGTACAAGCGAGAGAGGAACTCGCTGAGCATATCGGTCACAGCGAGCCGAAGATCATTTCCGATCAGAATCTCGCTATTCTTTCACGGCAGCTCGCTCTGCATGCTAACGTAAGTTTACTGATGACATTAATTTTGCTTCCTTACATTAAAAAGCTTTTGCATAACATTTTTCTCGAAATTTTCATTCAGAATGATCCAAAATATCGAGAAAAAGCGGTTTAAAAAAAAGTGCAGAACTTCGAAATTGTATGGGGAAGCCGAAAATGGTGACATATTTATTCATAAAGTTAGATTTGTAAAAAATTAGAAATTATCCATAATTAAAAAGAATGAACAACGATGAAGAAATGTGATAACTCCTAACCATTCATTTTTATATACACAAAATAAATAGCGCCGTTTAAACAAAATGTAAAAACTCAGGCTGAAGGACCTCGGTCGATGGCCTGTTGGCAATGCCATGATAAATTATGTAGGCCTCGGCATAAACACTGTGGAAAAAAAAGAAAAAAAAATGGTAACATTGCCAATACAAACAATTACTGCTACCCGCGTAAAAAAAAGAATTTTGTGAAGAATCTTTTAAAGAATCTTAAAAAAAGTCTTGAAAGAATCTTTAAAGGAATCTTGAAAAGAATCACCCATAGGATCCGGAGCAAGATTCTTTCCAGGATTCTTTTCAAGATTCTTTCTATCCGAAAGCGTTCTGAGAATCTTTCAAAGAATCTTCGAAAGAATCTTGAAAAGCGTCTTTAAGAGAATCGTGAAAAGATTCCGTCCATTAAACAGAAAAATCGTTGAAAGAATCATAATGCAATTCTTCAGAGGAATCGAGCGAAACCTGTTGTTGCTTTCCCTTGGTGTCGAGACAGTACATTTCGGTACGTCAACGAAGGGTAAACCCCTCGTGTATAGTCGAACTCAGGACAGCTTTGCAGTCTTATATACGTTCAGGCTTCAAGTCACTTGCGAGAAACGCTTCGACCGTTCGCCATCTAGCGGAGTATTGAATATCAGTGTTTCGTACGATGCCACTAGATGGCGAGCGGTCGAAGTATCGACTATCATCTCCGTGATGCAGCTCTGATATACATTTTGCTTGTACCACACGAATATTCATATGTGTGACTAATTTCCCGCGTAGAAAAAAAGAATCTTGTGAAGAATCTTTTAAAGAATCTTAAAAAAAGTCTTCAAAGAATCTTTAAAGGAATCCTGAAAAGAATCACGTATAGGATCCGGAGCAAGATTCTTTCCAGGGTTCTTTTCAAGATTCTTTCTATCCGAAAGCGTTTTGAGAATCTTTCAAAGAATCTTCGAAAGAATCTTGAAAAGCGTCTTTAAGAGAATCGTGAAAAGATTCCGTCCATTAAACAGAAAAATCGTTGAAAGAATCATAATGCAATTCTTCAGAGGAATCGAGCGAAACCTGTTGTTGCTTTCCCTTGGTGTCGAGACAGGACATTTCGGTACGTCAACGAAGGGTAAACCTCTCGTGTATAGTCGAACTCAGGACAGCTTTGCAGTCTTATATACGTTCAGGCTTCAAGTCACTTGCGAGAAACGCTTCGACCGCTCGCCATCTAGCGGAGTATTGAATATCAGTGTTTCGTACGATGCCACTAGATGGCGAGCGGCCGAAGTATCGACTATCATCTCCGTGATGCAGCTCTGATATACATTTTGCTCGTACCACACGAATATTCATATGTGTGACTAATTTCCCGCGTAGAAAAAAATAATCTTGTGAATAATCTTTTAAAGAATCTTTAAAAAAAGTCTTGAAAGAATCTTTAAAGAAATCTTGAAAAGAATCACGCATAGGATCCGGAGCAAGATTCTTTCCAGGATTCTTTTCAAGATTCTTTCTATCCGAAAGCGTTCTGAGAATCTTTCAAAGAATCTTCGAAAGAATCTTGAAAAGCGTCTTTAAGAGAATCGTGAAAAGATTCCGTCCATTAAACAGAAAAATCGTTGAAAGAATCATAATGCAATTCTTCAGAGGAATCGAGCGAAACCTGTTGTTGCTTTTCCTTGGTGTCGAGACAGGACATTTCGGTACGTCAACGAAGGGTAAACCTCTCGTGTATAGTCGAACTCAGGACAGCTTTGCAGTCTTATATACGTTCAGGCTGCAAGTCACTTGCGAGAAACGCTTCAATCGCTTGCCATCTAGCGGAGTATTGAATATCAGTGTTTCGTACGATGCCACTAGATGGCGAGCGGTCGAAGTATCGACTATCATCTCCGTGATGCAGCTCTGATATACATTTTGCTTGTACCACACGAATATTCATATGTGTGACTAATTTCCCGCGTAGAAAAAAAGAATCTTGTGAAGAATCTTAAAAAAAGTCTTGAAAGAATCTTTAAAGGAATCTTGAAAAGAATCACCCATAGGATCCGGAGCAAGATTCTTTCCAGGATTCTTTTCAAGATTCTTTCTATCCGAAAGCGTTCTGAGAATCTTTCAAAGAATCTTCGAAAGAATCTTGAAAAGCGTCTTTAAGAGAATCGTGAAAAGATTCCGTCGATTAAACAGAAAAATCGTTGAAAGAATCATAATGCAATTCTTCAGAGGAATCGAGCGAAACCTGTTGTTGCTTTTCCTTAGTGTCGAGACAGGACATTTCGGTACGTCAACGAAGGGTAAACCTCTCGTGTATAGTCGAACTCAGGACAGCTTTGCAGTCTTATATACGTTCAGGCTTCAAGTCACTTGCGAGAAACGCTTCGATCGCTTGCCATCTAGCGGAGTATTGAATATCAGTGTTTCGTACGATGCCACTAGATGGCGAGCGGTCGAAGTATCGACTATCATCTCCGTGATGCAGCTCTGATATACATTTTGCTTGTACCACACGAATATTCATATGTGTGACTAATTTCCCGCGTAGAAAAAAAGAATCTTGTGAAGAATCTTAAAAAAAGTCTTGAAAGAATGTTTAAAGGAATCTTGAAAAGAATCACGCATAGGATCCGGAGCAAGATTCTTTCCAGGGTTCTTTTCAAGATTCTTTCTATCCGAAAGCGTTCTGAGAATCTTTCAAAGAATCTTCGAAAGAATCTTGAAAAGCGTCTTTAAGAGAATCGTGAAAAAATTCCGTCCATTAAACAGAAAAATCGTTGAAAGAATCATAATGCAATTCTTCAGAGGAATCGAGCGAAACCTGTTGTTGCTTTCCCTTGGTGTCGAGACAGGACATTTCGGTACGTCAACGAAGGGTAAACCTCTCGTGTATAGTCGAACTCAGGACAGCTTTGCAGTCTTATATACGTTCAGGCTTCAAGTCACTTGCGAGAAACGCTTCGATCGCTTGCCATCTAGCGGAGTATTGAATATCAGTGTTTCGTACGATGCCACTAGATGGCGAGCGGTCGAAGTATCGACTATCATCTCCGTGATGCAGCTCTGATATACATTTTGCTTGTACCACACGAATATTCATATGTGTGACTAATTTCCCGCGAAGAAAAAAAGAATCTTGTGAAGAATCTTTTAAAGAATCTTAAAAAAAGTCTTGAAAGAATCTTTAAAGGAATCTTGAAAAGAATCACGCATAGGATCCGGAGCAAGATTCTTTCCAGGGTTCTTTTCAAGATTCTTTCTATCCGAAAGCGTTCTGAGAATCTTTCAAAGAATCTTCGAAAGAATCTTGAAAAGCGTCTTTAAGAGAATCGTGAAAAGATTCCGTCCATTAAACAGAAAAATCGTTGAAAGAATCATAATGCAATTCTTCAGAGGAATCGAGCGAAACGTCAACGAAGGGTAAACCTCTCGTGTATAGTCGAACTCAGGACAGCTTTGCAGTCTTATATACGTTCAGGCTTCAAGTCACTTGCGAGAAACGCTTCGCTCGTTCGCCATCTAGCGGAGTATTGAATATCAGTGTTTCGTACGATGCCACTAGATGGCGAGCGGTCGAAGCGTTTCTCGCAAGTGACTTGAAGATTCTTTCAAGACTTTTTTTAAGATTCTTTAAAAGATTCTTTTTTTCTACGCGGGTACTACTAGAAATAATGAAGAAGCAATTTGCAATGTTTATACTTTGCATCCTTATTTTTTCAGGAATATTGGGATTTATTTAACTGTTTAAAACGTATGGAATTATTGCATTAATTTTGTTTTATAGCTCGCTTCGATGGTTTCCTCGTCACTGAAGCAGAATGGCCACAATCCTTACGCCTCGAACTTTCTCGAGCGTCTCAGACACATAAAACGTCTGCGAAGTCGAGTTCTGCAGGAGCCATCGAGCAACAATACCGACGGACCGTCGGATGAGATATCACCACGATCGAACAAACGCGTCTACATGGACGATTTCACCGAGTACACCACTTGAGATATAAACAATTGTACGCTTAAGGAATGCGATATAAAGAGATGTTGAAACAATGGAATTATTGAAACAATACTGTAATAAAACAAAATAGGAGTTCGTTATGATTTTTGTCCCATTATTATCCATTAATAAACACGACAATTATTTTTGTTCTAAAAATTTTATTGTGTTTCAGATATTTCAGAGATAGAAATGATCACACGAAAATGTAATAAGCGCATGGAAAGAGTCTTTAACTTTTGCGACATTGGAGATCTCATCGTTACAAAAGACCAAAATGTTTATACAGAATACTTTCGACTGTTATACGAAACGCACGTTCCTTTATCGTATCAAAATTTCGATCGTCGAATATACTTACAAACAGTTCACGTTCATTATTCAACATCAGAGTTGTAAATCCCCATTAATTCATGAGATATAGCTTACAATACAATTTGTTTTGTAATTATGATTTCATAATAATAATATGCAGTGATTATAGAATAGAGTGTAAACATTTGAATAGCTGAAAAAAATACTAATTTTCGCTTTAACATTGCCAGAAATAGGATGAAAAATGGAAGAGATATTTAATGCATTAATTATGTTTCTACATTTTTTTCAAAAAGATGACCTTGAAATTTTATTACAAAATAATTTTTGCAGCTATTCGAAAGTTTAGTCATTGTTTTATAATTGCTACATGTTATTATTATGAAATCATAATTATAGACCTGATCATAAAATCATCTTTATTTCTATAAATATTAGGCATTTACAACTTTGATATAAATGAAATCTTATTTATTTCAAACCCTTAAGTGTTCCATGAGCGAAACGTTTCTTCGCGTCATCTTACACACAAATTGAAAATTAATGTAAAATTACCGATAAACTAGAACATTACATCAGATAAACATGTATCTGAATGTTTTCTAAGCGGTCTGAAAGAATTATAAATATCATGATTTCGTTCATTTGTCTTTAAAACCGGTCGATCGTTTCTGTCAAACCGGACACATATTCAACCGAATATTTCATCGGTTTTCGGTTTCGTTTCAAGCCCTGCAAAAAATATCGTGGCCGTCATTTTACATCTATGTAGTTGCACGTCATTTTGGTCATGTGACATGACGTGATTGAGAATGACGTTTATGTGACATGACGTGAATGAAAATGACGATTATGTGACATGACATAAATGAACATGACGGCCATTTTTACTCAGAAAAATCGGCAAAATTGAAAATGACGGCACGTGACGATCATTTTTACTTAGAAAAATCGGCAAAATAGAAAATGACGTCACGTGACGGTCATTTTTATTTAGGAAAATCGGGAAAATTGAAAATGACGTCACGTGACGGTCATTTTTACTTAGAAAAATCGGGAAAATTGAAAATGACGTCACGTGACGGTCATTTTTACTTAGAAAAATCGGCAAAATAGAAAATGACGTCACGTGACGGTCATTTTTATTTAGGAAAATCGGCAAAATTGAAAATGACGTCATTTTTACTTAGAAAAATCGGCAAAATTGAAAATGACGTCACGTGACGGTCATTTTTACTTAGAAACATCGGCAATATTGAAAATGACGTTATTTTTACTTAGAAAAATCCGCAAAATTGAAAATGACGTCCCGTGACGGTCATTTTTACTTAGAAAAATCGGCAAAATTGAAAATGACGTCACGTGACGGTCATTTTTACTTAGAAAAATCGGCAAAATTGAAAATGACGTCACGTGACGGTCATTTTTACTTAGAAAAATCGGCAAAATTGAAAATGACGTTATTTTTACTTAGAAAAATCGGCAAAATTGAAAATGACGTTATTTTTACTTAGAAAAATCGGCAAAATTGAAAATGACGTTCCGTGACGGTCATTTTTACTTAGAAAAATCGCCAAAATTGAAAATGACGTCACGTGCCGGTCATAATGACGCGTCACTGACACAAGTCGAAAATGACGGTCATTTTACATCTCTGGTTCCAACTTTATAGCTCAAGCATCGACCAATCGAAAATGTAGTACATGTGGTGGGGAAACAATACAGGGTTTGGCTCTGGATTGGTTCGATGTTTCACCCCCGATGTTCAAGGACTCTCTCGAACCTTTGAAATTATCGATACGACAAAAATTCAATTTTATAAAATACGAATTAATGAACGTCGATGCTTTTCATAGATTCGTTGACGAAATTTAAAGCGATGATTTTATTTTTTTTTTATATAGGAGCGAATGTATGTTGCATATTGTTGGAGTAAAATCGTTTGGAGGGAATCGAACAATTTAATTAAAGGTTTCGTCGCGCTCGTACACTGTGTTGATAGGGCGGCTACGATCAATAAGATAGTAGGGGTTGAAATTTTTTTTTTTTCCCTGTCAGTTGCTCAGTTCGGCCGTCGTACCCTTACTAAGAACCCTCAATGTCGCGTGCTATTTACTGAATCTATGTGGCACGATTTGTCAGTGACTTTAGTTCGACTATTATTCGGGCGTTTGCCTTAACAAAGACTTTTCTAACCCGGTGAGTCTATACTCTTTTTATTCTTCTTGTGAATTTGTTTTTTTTTTTTTATTGGAAAAGAGAAATTTTATTAGGATTGCGTAGGATGTTGAATGTTTTCCGGAAGTTGATAATGGACATATGTTTGAGAATAATTTTTCTCTCGTATTAATATGAGATTTATAGTTCTGTGTCTGTCTCTCTCGCACTCACGTGATTTATCGTCGGTTTTGTAAAGCGAAACTTCGCTTGAAGAAATAAATCTGTTATATATATATATTTTTTTAAATCGCGCATTTTTATTTTTTAGTGTTTTTTCGTTGTTATAAAATCTTTATTCTATTTAACCAAGGCGAAATTTATGATGGGGATTTGGATGAAATTCAAAGTATAATTATGGGTTTAGTTTAAAGAAGAAAAATGTGCAACTCAAATTCCAATAATTTGAATTATATAACTGTTATATAAAATTTGATTATATTTTCATACAATAATTATCATTTTATTTTGATGCGATTAATAAGAAAAAGTCAATGAATTTTTTGTTTCTTCTTTTTTATTTTCAAAAATGTATGATTGGGATAAAATTTGTTTAACTGATAGGAATAGCGAATAATTTTACAGAATTGTTGTAAACATATGAATAATTTTGTTTATAATCTTATAAAAATGTTTTTAGCTCAAAAGCAATTTGTTTGTTGACAAAAATGGTGGAAAATTATTATTTCTTTGAATTACTAATGAAATGGAAACAATTTTTTTTATACCAACTTATTGTAGGAATTCATCAATGATTGAATTTATTGTGCAGATGGGAATAAAATTTAATTATATTTTGATTCAATAATTATCATTTGATTTTGATCTTGATTGATAAAAAAAGTCAATGAATTTTTTGTTTCTTCTTTTTTATTTAAAAAAATGTATGATTGGGATAAAATTTGTTTAACTGATAGAAATAGCGAATAATTTTACAGAATTGTTGTAAACATGTGAATAATTTTGTTTATAATCTTATCAAAATGTTTTTAGCTCAAAAGTAATTTGTTGACAAAAATGGTGGAAAATTATTATTTCTTTGAATTACTAATGAAATGGAAACAATTTTTTTTATACCAACTTATTGAAGGAATTCATTGATGATTGAATTTATTGTGCAGATGGAAATAAAATTTAATTATATTTTGATACAATAATTATCATTTCATTTTGATCTTGATTGATAAAAAAAAGTCAATGAATTTTTTGTTTCTTCTTTTTTATTTAAAAAAATGTATGATTGGGATAAAATTTGTTTAACTGATAGAAATAGCGAATAATTTTACAGAATTGTTGTAAACATGTGAATAATTTTGTTTATAATCTTATAAAAATGTTTTTAGCTCAAAAGCAATTTGTTTGTTGACAAAAATGGTGGAAAATTATTATTTCTTTGAATTACTAATGAAATGGAAACAATTTTTTTTATACCAACTTATTGTAGGAATTCATCAATGATTGAATTTATTGTGCAGATGGGAATAAAATTTAATTATATTTTGATTCAATAATTATCATTTGATTTTGATCTTGATTGATAAAAAAAGTCAATGAATTTTTTGTTTCTTCTTTTTTATTTAAAAAAATGTATGATTGGGATAAAATTTGTTTAACTGATAGAAATAGCGAATAATTTTACAGAATTGTTGTAAACATGTGAATAATTTTGTTTATAATCTTATAAAAATGTTTTTAGCTCAAAAGCAATTTGTTTGTTGACAAAATTGGTGGAAAATTATTATTTCTTTGAATTGCTAATGAAATGGAAACAATTTTTTTTATACCAACTTATTGTAAGAATTCATCGATGATTGAATTTATTGTGCAGATGGAAATACAATTTAATTATATTTTGATACAATAATTATCATTTCATTTTGATCTTGATTGATAAAAAAAAGTCAATGAATTTTTTATTTCTTCTTTTTTATTAAAAAAAATGTATGATTGGGATAAAATTTATTTAACTGATAGAAATAGCGAATAATTTTACAGAATTGTTGTAAACATGTGAATAATTTTGTTTATAATCTTATCAAAATGTTTTTAGCTCAAAAGTAATTTGTTTGTTGACAAAAATGGTGGAAAATTATTATTTCTTTGAATTACTAATGAAATGGAAACAATTTTTTTTATACCAACTTATTGAAGGAATTCATTGATGATTGAATTTATTGTGCAGATGGAAATAAAATTTAATTATATTTTGATACAATAATTATCATTTCATTTTGATCTTGATTGATAAAAAAAAGTCAATGAATTTTTTATTTCTTCTTTTTTATTTAAAAAAATGTATGATTGGGATATAATTTGTTTAACTGATAGAAATAGCGAATAATTTTACAGAATTGTTGTAAACATGTGAATAATTTTGTTTATAATCTTATAAAAATGTTTTTAGCTCAAAAGCAATTTGTTTGTTGACAAAAATGGTGGAAAATTATTATTTCTTTGAATTACTAATGAAATGGAAACAATTTTTTTTATACCAACTTATTGTAGGAATTCATCAATGATTGAATTTATTGTGCAGATGGAAATAAAATTTAATTATATTTTGATTCAATAATTATCATTTGATTTTGATCTTGATTGATAAAAAAAGTCAATGAATTTTTTGTTTCTTCTTTTTTATTTAAAAAAATGTATGATTGGGATAAAATTTGTTTAACTGATAGAAATAGCGAATAATTTTACAGAATTGTTGTAAACATGTGAATAATTTTGTTTATAATCTTATAAAAATGTTTTTAGCTCAAAAGCAATTTGTTTGTTGACAAAATTGGTGGAAAATTATTATTTCTTTGAATTACTAATGAAATGGAAACAATTTTTTTTATACCAACTTATTGTAGGAATTCATCAATGATTGAATTTATTGTGCAGATGGAAATACAATTTAATTATATTTTGATACAATAATTATCATTTGATTTTGATCTTGATTGATAAAAAAAAGTCAATGAATTTTTTATTTCTTCTTTTTTATTTAAAAAATATGTATGATTGGGATAAAATTTGTTTAACTGATAGAAATAGCAAATAATTTTACAGAATTGTTGTAAACATGTGAATAATTTTGTTTATAATCTTATAAAAATGTTTTTAGCTCAAAAGCAATTTGTTTGTTGACAAAAATGGTGGAAAATTATTATTTCTTTGAATTACTAATGAAATGGAAACAATTTTTTTTATACCAACTTATTGTAAGAATTCATCGATGATTGAATTTATTGTGCAGATGGAAATAAAATTTAATTATATTTTGATTCAATAATTATCATTTGATTTTGATCTTGATTGACAAAAAAAGTCAATGAATTTTTTGTTTCTTCTTTTTTATTTAAAAAAATGTATGATTGGGATAAAATTTGTTTAACTGATAGAAATAGCGAATAATTTTACAGAATTGTTGTAAACATGTGAATAATTTTGATTATAATCTTATCAAAATGTTTTTAGCTCAAAAGTAATTTGTTTGTTGACAAAAATGGTGGAAAATTATTATTTCTTTGAATTACTAATGAAATGGAAACAATTTTTTTTATACCAACTTATTGTAGGAATTCATCAATGATTGAATTTATTGTGCAGATGGAAATACAATTTAATTATATTTTGATTCAATAATTATCATTTGATTTTGATCTTGGTTGA